>CM029564.1:24201557-24462917 GCA_017309665.1 Coelopa frigida
CACGAGAGGATTGTCAAAACAATAGGCGAACTCGAAGAGAAGAAGAAAAAGCATCCAAAGTCAAGGACATACACGGGGAGATAGCTAGAACTCCAAAAGAAAGTACTGCGCAGAACAGCGCAAAGGCAGGGGAAGTCCCGCCTAAGGAAGGATGGGAGCAGGTGCGGCCTAAGAAAAAGCCCCAAAAAAGCGAAAATCAGACCCACTAGATCTGATGCCATTAAAATCTCTCAATTGGGAGATATGTCTTATAGCGATATCCTCAAGAAGATCAAAAGTGAAGAACGCCTCATAGAACTAGAAGAAAATATTACTTGTATCCGTAAGACCGCGAAGGGCGAGATAATTCTACTTCTACTCAACCGATCGAAAGCGGTGAAAACCAGTGTTTACAAGGCATAAGTCAGCAAGATACTCGACGAAGGAAGAAGAAGTAAAAGCTCTGACACACAAGATTACCTTTGAACTAAGAGACCTAGATGAAGTAACAACCAAAGAGGAAATAGCAGACGCCTTCCAACTACAATACACGGAAATGGAGGACATTGACGATGCTTTCGTGAGAGTATTGAGAAAATCGTACTCCGGTACACAGACAGCTATACTGAGCCTTCCGGCCAGCTCAGCAAAACTGGTACTGAAAATGGCGAAAATAAAAATTGGATGGGTGATATGTAGAATCCGTGAGAAGAAGACCTTGACAAGGTGTTACAGATTCATGGAGTTCGGACACCTCGCAAGTAGATGCAAAAGCGACATTGACAGGAGTTGCTGCTGCATAAAATGCGGTGAACAAGGACATATCGCCAGAGCCTGTAATGAGGCATACTATGCAAACACAAGAACAAGGAAGACACCAAACATCCAGCTGGCAGCAGAAGATGCCGCTTCTATCAATCAGCGGAAAAAAGGATTAACAGATGAGGATACTACAACTAAACCTAAATCACTGTGAAGCAGCCCAAGACCTGCTCAGTCAAACGATCTACGAACAGAAGATAGATAACAATACAGGAACCCCATTATTCAACAGACCGTTCTACACAAGGGCAAAAATAGGTGGTATTTACATCTACAGTTGTTAACCCCGCCCAGTCTCTCACGGAACGAATAAGAGCACACTTGACAACCTGGTCCAGGAAGAACTGACCACGAGCCCAAATATTATAGCGGGAGACTTTAATGCATGGGCAGTAGAGTGGGGAAGCAAGCACATCATAAAAAACGAGTACAACCCAACGGTTGCAAAATAAATACACTTGACGAAGAAATTTTTAAAATAACGCTTGAAGCAGACAGGCGTATTACGCCTAATGCAAGCGTGAACGGAAGGCAAGACGGAAGAGCTGATGGGACGAATCACAAAAGCATGCGACGCTTCGATTAGCAGGAAACAAGGCACATGTCCACCAAAACCGGTCTATTGGTGGAACGAGAAAATAGCTCAACTCAGAAGCAAATGCAACAAAACTCGAAGGATACAACAAAGGAGAAGATTGGAAGCTCATTATCAAAGCCTAAGACTGGACTTCAAAAAAGCCCGCAAGACCATGAAAATCGCATTACGACGAAGGAAAACAGAGAGCTTCAAATAACTGTGTAACATGAGCTACGAAAATCCTTAGGGGGGGTGCATACAAAGTGGTTATGTCTAAACTGCAACATGCCCTCTTCTGTTACGGAGAGTAGTGGACACACTGTTCCCTGAACCACAAACTGAAAATTATGATAGCGCAGCGGTATACATAGAGCAATACAACTTAACTCCAGTTACTGCAGATGAAGTCATCCTCGCAGCCAAAAGATTTGGAAATCATAGGATGGGCAACTGGGCCTGATGCGGCCCATTTTGAGTTTAAACATGAATAATTTTTTGTTTCTTTATTAATCTAATTAATCCATGACTTCTTGTCGCTATGCTTTCTGAGTACAGACAACAAAAATCGAGTCAATCGGGTTTAGTTGGTAGAAGAAACAATTTTTTTTTACTGTGCCAACATCGAAAGTTGCCTACGGGGCCTGAGTAGGTCCAGTCCACATATATGTGTCTTTTTCCCGATCCGATGGAGGTAAATCGTAGCTCATCGGCTCCAAATTGGTCCAGTTTTGGAAGCTTTTCACATAAATCGTTCATAGCTTCTCCGGGAAGACTCGTATAGGAGTCAAATGTATTACCAGGTACTATTATTTTTCAGCTCCCAACATTTCACCATACATACCAACCTCCTATCTGTCCCCCTTGTGGAGTTCCTCATACACAATGCCAATTTTTCATACATTACAAAAAATCTCTCTAACTATCCAGGAGTTAGTCCTGCGGAGCTCAATTGTATTATGAGGTCCTAATATTTTATTACCCCCAACATTTCACTCATACATATCTACCCCCTATCTGCTCCCCTTCTGGGGGTCTCCATACAAAAACTCAAAAATTAATAAAAATGTAGAAAAAAACCCCGTCGTGGCTCGTAGAGGGGTCAAATGTATAACGAGGTCCTAATTTTTTCCAACCCCCGCCATTTCACCCATACATACCTACCCTCTATCTGCCCCCCTTCTGGGGGTCCCCATACAAAAAACTCATCAAAATGGGATTTCATGTATTAAATACTGCTATTGATGCTATGAAAGATATACCAAAAAGTTATATAAAAGTTAGACCATTTTGATTCTTCTCGCTTGTTGGAAATTGTTTCTTGTAATTGGCGATGACTAATAATAAATCTTGAAACTCCTCTTCATTCCGGCAGAGACTCTCGTTGTAGTCTTGAACCATCTTCACTCCTCTTTCTGCCGTATCGTTCAACACTCTCAACTTCTGGATAATTTTAACAGCTTCTTTTTAGTCTTTGACCTCATCCCAAACGGTTGGAGATTGATTTAATAAATCTTGAGATAATTGTGACGAAATCGCTTAATTCGGTTTTCATGAAAACGTCGTTGATGTCTTTGAGTTTCATTGTTATTTTTTTACGCCGCTGTGTCTGATTACATTAACTACAGGAGCAGGTGTCTTTACATGGTAGACTTAGAACACACGCTATATGAAATGACTGTTTTCGTCCGAATTTATAGTTTTATTTCATTTTCTTATACATACTTATGCATATTTAGATTAATAAAAAAAATAAAAAATTTGTTTCTATCAGCCTTTCATATTATCCATTTCGGGAGGACTAACTGTGCACAAATATAACCCAAAAATATGTACAATATATTAGAGGTCATATATAAGATATCATAGGATATTATTGCACACATATCTACTCCATAGCATGCAATAGAAGGTACAAACTCTCGATTTATTCGCATGGGCCTCTTCAGACCCAGTAGGTTATGTTAGCTCCTCCGAGTGTTTTGCCCATCCTAGGGTTAAAAATGCTTTCAATACGGCAAACTGGAGGCACATAATCGGTGCAATTGAAAGACTCCAGACCCCAGCGTACATACGTAACATTATCTGCAGCTATCTCTCTGAAAGGGTTCTGCTATATGACACGGAGGTGGGTGCTCACAGGAAAAATGTCAATGGTGGAGTCTCTGTGCTAGGACCCTTGCTGTGTGGAATATACTATATGACGGAGTTCTCCGGCTTCCGGTACCACGAGGAGTTGAAATAATCGGTCATGCCGACGATATAGCCTCTGTGACCTCTGTAGACCTCTGTGTGGACACCAAATAAGAACACAGGAAGCAGTAAAATATCTCCGAATAATGATAGATGCCAGGTTATCATTCAAAAATAACATATAAGAGATTCAAACCAAGCTACAAGGCAGCTACTAGCCAGAGTAACGGAATCGGTGCTAATGTTTGAGAGAAGGAAAGAGCTGAATAGATCGCTGACGTAAACCGAAAAAAGCGAAGAGAGACAACAGAGTATTACGCAGTGGCAGCAACGTTGGGATATATCACCTAAAGGACGTTGGACACACACACTAATTAAAGATCTGAAGATATGGTTATGCAGAAAACATGGAAACACCGATTTCTACATGACTCAATTACACTCGGGAGACGGCTGTTTCCGGCAATACCTTAAAAAATTCGGCCATGATAGAGATGGAAATATGCGCTTTCCGCAATAATGCCGTAGAAACTGCAGAGCATATTATCTTTATTGTTGGGAACATGTGCCCACATGTTTTCAAAGAACTAAGAAGAATGGAGCGACTAAGACATTTAGAGTCGTCGTAATATGAGAAACCCCTTATGACTAAAGAGCTTTAATGCTATACTTTCTCCGTGATAAAATACCTACCGGTAGTACTACGGGGATCCCAAAGTCTGTGAACGAGAGGTGCGTTTTAGTTAGGGTGAAAGTCCCACACTGTTGCCGCATGGGGCGGCTTCGTCTTTGAACAATTTTAAACACCTCGATGACAAAAAAAAAACCCTGCAGGTCTGGGTTAAGGCGTGCACATGTGTGTGTGTGCAGTCCATGTTCTATGTTCATCTGTGTCGACAAAGATTACTTATTGTTGCATGCACCTCGGAGTCACCCGCGCACATGGGCTACATCGGAGTCGTGTGGCGTGCTACTCATTTTTCTAGACAATATAAATTCCAGATATTTGCAGACTTCTACAGAGCCAATAATGATGTTATATTGTTGACTAACACGCTATGTGGATGTACAAATTTTCAAATTTTTCCGATTGCCTCAACCCTAACCATCTGGGCTGATTTTTGAGAGCCGAACATAATCCCCTCGCGTCTGAGGAGATTTCGGGATTCGCGTCTTAGGCGAGGATGAATCTACAGACGGATTTACACTGGGGTCTCATAATGAAGCTATATGTCGGCTTTGATATGGTCGGTTTTTCCTTTCTATCCTATCGAGGATGCCCCGCATCTCTTGTTCCAAGCTCTTTGGTTCTTTTATTCTACGCGAAGGAGAATGAGTTTGCTGTCTGCCCCAAATCCTCCAGGAGACCGGGAGATTCTTCTTTCTTAGTTTCCCGTGCACCTGGGACGAAGATGGTGCCGAAGAATTTTCTAAATAATTAATAAATAATAATTATTAAATAACACCATGGGGTCTAGGGTTTTGAGGAGAGGTTCTGGGGTTTTGAAAGGAGGTTCAGGAGGGGTTCGAAGAGTTTCACACGTCCCTCGCCGCAGACCTCCCCCCGGCACATCGCCGATTTTTATCGCTAACAAAAAACATATACACAACACCCTCTCACAGACATCCACATAGATACTCACCCCCTCACAGACACACTCACACTCCCCGAGACACACATCCTCGAAAACGACGCATTTGAATTTTGAACGGCGATAAAAGCGAGAGCTTCTTGAAGAACTTCGAGCCCGGTTCGAAACCCCTGGATCCAAATGCGTCGGTTCCGTGGAAGACAGACGCACTCATGATGTGTGCGAGTGTCGTGCGCATGTGAGGGAGGGGCGTCGATGGTTTAAATCAACCTGAACAATTTCGGTCCCCAGAACACTCACTCCTCTGTCGAAGATGAAAAGCCGCCTTCTATCCGTACTTCCATCTGTCTGTCTGTCCGTGGAGTTATATGCGACCGTGGTTATGCGTGTGTGTATATGTGTGTGTGAGCGACACGAGGTATTACGATAAAAATGTATGGCGACGCATAAAAATTTATATGTTTCATTTTTCATATTCTTCGCACATTCGCCCACACTCTTCATCTGTTTGTTGTTGTTGTTTAACAATAACAGTTGTTGTGGGAGTCTTCGGCCCCACCCTCGACCGTATTTTGGAAATTTGCATTACAAATTATTTTGATCGCATTTTTCAGCTTCCCCGGCGCAAGGACTTCAGCGAAGGGACATCGATTCCCCTTCGATGCTCGCAAGGGTCGATGGCTGGCGCTTCCGGCGACCTATTAATAGCCGAGCCCGATGCGTCGTCGTCCTCGTGAAGATGTCCTCTACAGTCGTCCTGGCGGTTGCCATCTGGAAGACGTTGGATCTCGTTATTTTTCGGAAGAGTCAACAACTTTTATTGGAATTCCAATTTGGCTGCAGCAGTCAGTGTGTCGACCAAACCCATCAATGCCAGCTTTAAATAAGCAAAGCGTTATCTCCTCCTCCTGCCCGCGAGCGAGGAAACCTCGCTGTCATTAGTTGCAAATTGGTCTCTCGCGCTTCTGGTTCCGAGACTCCGCAGTTATGGCTGTTGATTCTCTTCCTTTAATCCTTCTCCACTTCTCCGATGATCGGACGCGAGCTCGAGGATGGGAATTTCTTTATGGATGTCATCCGCATGACCCAATGACGTTTGACTTTGATTGAAACATCCGTAACTCAGGTAGTTTCTCAACAGAAAGTTGTTCCTGTTCATCTCCTCGAACCCCGTTTTCATCACTTCCTTGAGATGTGCAGCCACAAAACATCTTTTGTTCCTTGCCCTTGAAGTCATCGACGATCATTCTACGATGCTCCTCATTACTGGCCATTTAAAAAGCATTTTTTTCACTCAGTTGCTCTCGGTCGCTCTCCTCCGGATGGGAGCCATTATTCATACGCCTTGGAAGCCTCAACCACGAACCATGACGAGGAAAACTTCTGGAATTCGATTACATTTATTTAAAAACCTTTCGTCCGTTATTGCTTTAGAAATTTATCGCTCATCGACGAATGAACCGAGGCAATCCGAGGGCCAGCTTCACATAGTTCTCGTCCTCTTACTCCTTCGAGGACCAAGAGGAAGTCCTGTGCAAACGTCGATTCCTCCTCGTCCTCAATTGGATTAAAAATATTGATTTGTATCTCATAATTTACATGTCCGAGAAAGGAACGAGTGCGTTTCCGAATTTATTGCAGTTCCCCACACCCTGCCCGATGATAATTTATTCTTTCATCCGTCCGTTCATTCACCCGTCCACCCCTCGTTCACACAGGTATCTCCGAAGAACCTGTAAATCCTGCTCACAAACCTCGTTCAATTGTTTTGTAAATGGCGTTGATTATGGGGCCTCCCCCCAGTTGGTGAAGGGAGCGAATGACTGTAATATAAGTTAAGTTTTCTCGGTGCGAATGCGTTTCTGATCAAACGGAAATAGTTCGCAATCAACACCGATGCATGTCGGGGCCTCTGGGGTGGAAAAACAACCACCTCCTTCTCCATCTAGGGCTGCAACAATAACAATACTGAAATAAAATACGAGATAAATCGAGCTCGGAGAAGGAATGTGATGGTTCGACTTTTCCTATCAAGCCTTTGACTTTAATAATAAAGAATACAGACGATAACCATATTTATGTTCGGGGCTCTCTTCATTCGCCCTTTCCACCCTGGACCAACCAAGGTGGAGAAGAACAACCCCACCCAACTTGTTTCGATTCGTGGAGAAATTTAAGGAGATAAGTTGGTCCTACAGTGAGGAAGTTTTTTTCTCTCTTTCTTGCCATCCATTTCTCATGTTCGCGTTGTGAACAGTGGATTGTGGATTTTAATCAAAACGCAAATTCAATTACGCTCGATCGAGACTGCAGTTGTCTCAGGGCGAATGGGGGCGTAGTCATCGGGTTGATGGGCTCATGTGTTCCTGGTTTGTGTAACTCGATGTGGAGCTATTAAAAATTAGGGGATCCGAGCGAAATCATGAGAAATGGGCGCCTCGTCCTCTTCGTCCCATCGTCTTTCATCCTCCATCCTTCATCCTTTAGGCTGGGCGAACAGTGGTCAATAAATTCAAACGTGAACTTGGGTCAGGACGGGATTGTTTTTGACATCAATATAACAACAATAAGAAGAAGAAGGATAAGAACACAATGAAAAAACAACAATCACAACAATATGGCACTTACACAGAGACAGCGACGCAGACGTGGGCGACGAAAACAATGGCTAGCGAAATAAAATAAAAACTTTTAGTTACCAGAATATCATCTGCATTTAATACGATCCACCCTCAGGGGAAGCGGGGAGGGGGACGAAAATTAATGTATAAATTTTTGTTGGGAGTTAAAGTTGGGCGAAATAATATCCACAATAGCAACAAGAAAAACTCCGATTGCTATGGGAAATTCGTATATTCTCAACTTTCCACTCCAGATCTAACGTGAGGCGAGTATGAATAAATGGACAACAATAAAAACAATAATTCGTGCCAACAAATTTAAAGCTCATGGAAAGGCGATTAAATTGGAAAGTTTCGTCAACTTTTCAGCCCCCTCGAAGCCTCCCCTTAACCATGTGGTGCCATCCACAGATTCCTCCATGAGCTCCATCCAAATACTCCAAAATGACCTGCAATCAACAGCTCTCCGTACCCGCGGGTTCCGTACCCAGGAACCCGCTTCTGGAAAAATCCTAGGTCATTAGAATTCGTCAAAGTCCCTCCAAGGACGACTTCTGGAAATTATGAATTGTCCACGCAGGAGTCAAGGAACTGCTCCTTCCGGACGCGGGTCCCATTCGATTCATCTTCGAAAATTGTGAAAGAGTAAGCTAAAAAAATGGCTTCCACACGGTTGACACGCCCCCAGTCATTGGCATCGTCTCCCCCACAGGACACAGGTGGCTGGCCAGGACTCGGTGACCGCGGAGTATCGCTGGCAGTTGGAGATAGTTTACAACCGCTTTTGCGGATGTTTTGCTTCACATACCTGGGTCGACGCTTCGTCCCCCACTCTTTCGGAGTGAAGTGGGGCTGTGGAAAAATGTGCTCGAAAGTATTCTCGTTCCGTTTCGTTTCTGCGTCCTGCACCTGGTCACCATGGCGGACGAGGGGTCACGGTCAAGCAGAAGAAACTTCAAGCGATGGATCTGGATGCTGTTCGACAAGTTCATTCAAGTATTTCGAGGTGAGGCTGGGACGAAGTGAAAGAGGGCGAGTCCTTGTAGCATGCTATTTTTGTCTAGTGTTCACACTGAGAACAGAATATCACAGGTTCAAGTCTTGGATAACCCACCGTGTAAAACGACCATATACTCTAAACACTTGTTGAGAGACTTTTCTTACACCGACTACAACGAAAGAAAAAGACAAAGAAACCGTGCAAAAATAGGATGTCTAAGTAGATCTCATTTCCGTTGAACATGACAAAGTTCTTTCTCTCGAGATCTTGACCAGAACACATGTGTCCGGTGTTTCAAAAATCTTTCAAAAGTCTTCAATTGATCAAAATATAGAGAAGTCCAAGACAGAATTTTCTTTAGAATTTATTATACATATGTTATTTGTTGGATAATAAGCGGTAAGCCCAATCAGAAATTAATTAGGATTTCTAATTCACTAACATGTTCTTTGGAAACTGGTTGAGCGATCTCAAGTGAGATTCTCGCCAGTAGTATTTGGCCGAAAATTGTTGAATTAGCGGACGAATCGAAAGATCGCGGACGGTGGTATTCGTGCATCTCAGCAAAAAACTTGCTCTGGCCGACCCATGATCATCTCCTAGTTCACACGTGGTAGCGGCCCAGGAAAGCGATCATCATCATCGACAAAATTATCTTATCATTATCCTGCTGCACCATTACAGAATAGCATTCGTGCAGCTAAAAGTAACAAATTTCCTTTCTCTAGAGAAAAAAACTAAAATCAAGAATTGAAAAAAAGAAATCAACAAAATCTAAAACGAAGAAATGTAAATCAATCTGGCAGCTTTGTCTGTCCCAAAACTCACAGTCATACACATTCAAGTGGGCATTCTCACTCTTGGTACGCCTCTTGTCAACAAGCAGTCAACGTGGCAGACATGTGGTCGCGCGATGAGCTAGTCTGAACTTCGGGTGGAAAAGGAAATTTAAATTGTGTTAAAAGAGCTAAGAATTAGCCAAAACAATAGAGGAATGTTTAGTCGTCGGTAGAAAAACGTGGTTCGAAAAAATTCAAAAAGGTTCAAAAACATTCAATTCATGATTGAGTTCGTGTTAGATGATTATCATTAATATAATTTCGTAAGTTTAGTAAAATGTGTAGTGCGGCAAAATTCTAAAATTAGTACCTAAATTTGAGGCAATAATTCCAGAGAAAAAAAAACAATCCTAAAAAATTAACGCAAACCCTAAAAAAACAAAAAAAAAATAAATAAAAAAAAAAATAAAAATTAACCAATGTTAACGCTTACATGCGCGCTGAACCAGTGAAAAAAAAAAAAAAACGAAACAAAAATTGTGAGCATTTTAATAATCATTTGTTTTAGCCTGATGAGCATCAGAAGCAGAGAACAACAACACAACTGTAAGGCCTTGCATCGAGTTGCTGATCTCTGGTAAGTCTCTCTGTTTCTTTGTTATTATTGTGCTCATTACAATAACAAAGACCACCACAACCTGACACTCGCTACTGCGCTTCTCTCATAAGAGAGATATATTTGTTTGTTAAATGGAGAGATTGACACTTGTCACATTTCAATTATTGAGAGAGTCATGGTTGTTGTCCTGTTTGTTTTGCTTATCATATTCTCGATTCAACGCCAAATGATGCGTACAGTAGATCGTTCAGTGTGGATTGAAGTATACAAATTGTGAAGAAACGGGTAAAAGAAATAAATAGATAAACTAGGTAAATTACAAAGAAAGTAAATTACAACACATTGTTAACAAAAAAAAAAAAAAAAAAAAAATGAATATCGTATAAAAAAAAAAAAATTAAATATCTAAAATTTTGGAATTTTGAACGCACACCGCATTATGAAGAAAATAGTACATTGGAGAGTTAATTGAAATATATCTGCTACCTACCTCTAAGTTTTAAAATTTTGTGTTACGCCCATCCGATATTGCACGTGCACTTTAAATATTGTTGTATCCCCATCTATTCATATAATATCTATATATCTATTACAATTATGTTCTCTTTACATAATTTTAGGCATAAAACTATTATTTCACATTTTGTTTATATTGCCCTTGCAATGCCCAAGTTAAAACTTGAATTTATTGTGGCTTTGGCCTGTGGCCATGAATTAGGAATTATTATCTAAAATAAACTTTGTCATGAATTTAAACATGAATTGCTAAAGTGTTCTTGTAGTTCCTTGAATGGTAATTTAAGGGAAAGGTAACGCTATTGGGATTCTTCAGAAATCGCGACGAAGGATCAAGATTGGGAGGGTAGCGACGCGCAATCAGTTAACACCTCTGATTGCTCATGGTTGGTTGTTTCGGAAAATAATCTCCAACGAGGAGTTTTGAGTGATAGTTTTTTTTTAGTCGTTTTGGTTTTTTCGCCCGTTTTTAGTTGTCAACCATAGGTCACTCTAGGGACTCTACATATTTTGATAAGTAACCTAGTCCCACTGTCGGTATCGGGAGCCAAGAACCTCCCCACAGGCTGAAGCTAGCTGCCGTAAGGGTCCCCACCCGACTTCCGTCCGAAGTGCAAAATGGCAACCGTCCGGTTGATACTTTTGTGTTGGTTACATTATTAATTTTGGCGCCCAACGTGGGGCAAACATCGCTCTTAGCTTGTGTAAAAGTGACAGTAAACACCATGGAACACACATTGGTTGTTTTTGCTAAATAGTTGCAAACACTGTCAGGTGGAGTCAACAAAACAATCTCGACACTTACAAGTTTTACAATTGTTTGCCCAAATTCCGTTTCGTAAAGCTCAATTCAATAGTTATTGTTTTGATTAGCAGTCATGGGTTAACAACATTTATGATAACCTTTCTGGAATTTCAATATTTTGGCAATTTATTACGACCGAATTAATTGACCGATAGGCTATGTCATACTTGGAGTACCAGGCGCGCTATTCATTAGTTCACTTTGTGGAAAAATTAATCCGAATTGATGGATTGAATCAAGTAATTGAAGGTTAATTCTAATATTTTGGAAAATAGTACGTACGCTTGAATTATATCTTAAATGCAACAGCTTCTGCTATCCAAATATTGAATTGACTAGTTAAAGAATACTGTGTTCACCTCAGATTCGCGAAATTATATTTTCAGTAGTTTCAATAGCCCAGAAATTTTGTTACCTATTGTTTTCCGAAAACTAATTCATTCATTGCTCAAGAAGTGATACTCGGGATCGATTTTTGGAAGAGTTTCCGCTTAGCTCCAGGGGTCATCTCTTCAGTAGCTCTCGACACACTATCGTCATCACAAGAGGGTGTCGGAAACGAAAATTATCCGCTCAATTCAGTGGAAAAACAGCAGCTCGAAGCTGTAAAACTGTTATTTCCAAACTTCGAAGAAAAACGCTTAGGTCGAACAAATTTAATAAAACATATAATTGATGTGGGTGCAGCAAAACCAATAAAACAGAGATTTTATCCGGTCAGCCCGGCGGTAGAGAACTTAATGTTCAAAGAAATAGATAGGATGTTGAGCTTGGGGGTTATCGAACCAAGTAATAGTCCGAGGAATTTCACAAACACTGTTCGACAACTGAAGTTGACGACTTCGATGATGAAGTTGCGACTGCGATGACGACGACGGAGACGCCAATGACGATGCGGTTCCGCCCGATCCATGGAAAAAACTCCGATATTTGTGCACACAAAAAGGATACAGCGGCTGGAAACCTTACTCTGGTTTCTTTTTAAACTTCTATCCCCCGTGATGTGGGTTTTATATCCCTTTATGTGTATATTTATATGAAATTGTCGCTAAATAGCGTCGATAATCTGCATTCCGATCTTTGTCCATATATTGATACAACGAAATCCTTTAGTTTGACTCCGTTTGTCTTTGGAGTTGAACTGTGTTTGTCTCTAATTCCATCTCCTCTAACTTCTCGGGGATTAAGGACTCCAGTCGTGTCTGCCCGGACCCCATAAATTCCAGGAACTTCCACAAGAACGCCTCCCGCGATAATCCTACGGAGCTCGGTGGCGTCTCCACACTTGCGATTAAGATCGAAAATCTTGCGATTGGTAATTAAACCAGGAAAAGTCAGACTTTGTCTGGATGCGCCTAAATTGAACGCGGCTACAAAAAAGGATGCGTATCCTTTGGCGAGCATAGAGGGAATCTTAGCACGATTGCCTAAAGCGAATCTGATAACCAAATTAGATTTAAAGGATGCATATTGGCAGATTCCGCTGGAAGATGATTCCAAACCGTTAACTGCTTTCACCGTTCCTGGGCGGCCATTGTACCAATTCGTTACTATGCCTTTAGGACTCTGCAATGCGCCGTCTACGATATGTGATGGATGAGATCATTCCAGCGGATCTGCGACATTGTGTATTTGGTTATCTGGACGATTTATGCATCGTGTCGGTGAATTTTGCTTCTCACCTCAGCGTTTAGACAGGCGAATTTAACTTTGAATATTTCGAAATGTCAGTTTTGCGTAACCAAGGTTAATTATTTAGGTTATATTATTGGAGACGGAGGTATCTCCACCGATCCAGGGAAAATCAGCTCGATTCTTTCTTGGCCAGTTCCGAAGATCCTAAAACAAGTGAGAGGATTTCTGGGAATCTGTGGATGGTGCCGACGTTTCATCGAAAATTTCGCCGAAATAGCTTTTCCAATAACAGAGGTTCTGTCGAAAAAGAAGAAATTTCTTTGGACCGAAGACGCGCAACTTGCTTTCGAAACTTTGAAAGAAAAACTCACTTCTGCCCCTGTTTTAATAAATCCGGATTTTCAAAAGAAATTCTACCTACATTGCGATGCAAGCAATTTCGGTATTGGTGCAGTTCTCGCGCAAAAACCTGAGGATGATGCAGAAAAACCAATTGCCTTCATGTCGAAGAAGCTGAACCCTTCGCAGAGGAATTACAGCGTAACAGAGCGCGAATGTTTGGCGGCAATGGAAGCAATTGAGCGTTTCCGATGTTATCTGGAGCTCCAAGACTTCCAGGTCATCACCGATCATGCAAGTCTTGTTTGGCTGATGCGGCAACCGAACCTTAGTGGTCGATTGGCGAGATGGGCTCTTAAGCTTCAAGGGTACAACTTCTCGATTAGTCACCGCAAGGGTAAGGACCACATTGTGCCGGATGCTCTCTCAAGATTGCATGACGGGGATATTTCGGGACTTGAGTTAGTAGGCCCGGAAATCGATCTGGAATCGCCACACTTTTTTGATCCAGAGTACGCGTCATTGAAAGCAAAAATAAATGAAAAACCCGAAAAATTCCCAGACATTAAGATTGTGGATAAATTTGTTTATATGCGAACCGAACATGCAAGTGGTAACATCGTGCAAGAAAATAATTCGTGGAAACTTTGGGTTCCCGAACAATTAAGACACTCAATTATTCACCGAGCGCACGATAGTGTTGTAGCAGCTCACGGTGGCATGGAAAAAACGTTAGATTTGATTCGGAGGAATTTCTATTGGCCAAGAGTGGTGAGAGATGTACGGGAATACATAAAAAATTGTGATGTGTGTAAATCCACTAAATATCCAAATCACATTTTACGTCCACCTATGGGGAAACAAACCATTTCCGTCCGTCCGTTCCAAAGGCTATACATTGATCTTTTAGGCCCCTATCCCAGAAGTAAACGTGGTTTCACCACCATCCTCATTGTTCTCGATCACTTTAGCAAATTTCACTGGTTTTGTCCCTTGCGAGTTGCCTCGACGGCTAAAATAATAGAATTTCTGCAATCAATATTTCTTTGCTATGGTGTTCCTGAATCAATTGTGAGTGATAATGGAAGCCAGTTCAAGGGAAATGATTTTAATACATTTTTATCCCGTTTTGGTGTTAAACACATCTACATAGCGATCTATTCACCACAAAGCAACGCGTCTGATCGTGTGAATCGCTCGATTTTAGCAGCTATTAGAGCGTATGTTAATAATGATCATAGAGATTGGGATTTAAATTTATCGGAAATCTCCTGTGCCCTTCGAAATGCCATCCATCAGAGCATTAACTGTTCCCCATACCATGCCCTTTACGGGTTCAATATGATTACGAACGGAAATGACTAAAATTTATTACGGAATTTGAAAATTCTTGAAGAACCACACATAGCGTTAAACTCTGCAGATCAGTTGGTGCTGCAGCGTAAGGAAATCAGAAAAATATAAAAATCGCTTATGACAAATACGAAAAACAATATAATCTCCGCACAAAGCCTGTAAACTTCGTACAAGGACAGGAAGTTTTTCGGCGAAACTTTTTGCAAAGTAAATTTACTACAAATTTTAACGCAAAGCTGAGTCCCGCATTTATTAAAGCTAGGGTCAGGGAAAAAGTGGGAAATAATTATTATATCTTAGAAGATTTATCTGGAAAACTGGTAGGAACTTATAATGCTAAAGATATAAGACAATAATCTATTTCGGAGTTCCAGCTAAAATTCCGTAATATAAAATTAGCCCTTTTATCTGGTTTGTAGCATGCTATTTTTGTCTAGTGTTCACACTGAGAACAGAATATCACAGGTTCAAGTCTTGGATAACCCACCGTGTGAAACGACCATGTACTCTAAACACTTGTTGAGAGACTTTTCTTACACCGACTACAACGAAAGAAAAAGACAAAGAAACCGTGCAAAAATAGGATGTCTAAGTAGATCTCATTTCCGTTGAACATGACAAAGTTCTTTTCTCTCGAGATCTTGACCAGAACACATGTGTCCGGTGTTTCAAAAATCTTTCAAAAGTCTTCAAGTGATCAAAATATAGAGAAGTCCAAGACATAAAGTTATACTTTTCCTAGAATTTTCTTTATTTTCTTTACTTTTCCTAGAATTTTCTTTAGAATTTATTATACATATGTTATTTGTTGGATAATAAGCGGTAAGCCCAATCAGAAATTAATTAGGAGTTCTTATTCACTAACATGTTCTTAGGAAACTGGTTGAGCGATCTCAAGTGAGATTCTCGCCAGTAGTATTTGGCCGAAAATTGTTGAATGAGCGGACGAATCGAAAGATCGCGGACGGTGGTATTCGTGCATCTCAGCAAAAAACTTGCTCTGGCCGACCCATGATCATCTCCTAGTTCACACGTGGTAGCGGCCCAGGAAAGCGATCATCATCATCGACAAAATTATCTTATCATTATCCTGCTGCACCATTACAGAATAGCATTCGTGCAGCTAAAAGTAACAAATTTCCTTTCTCTAGAGAAAAAAACTAAAATCAAGAATTGAAAAAAAGAAATCAACAAAATCTAAAACGAAGAAATTTAAATCAATCTGGCAGCTTTGTCTGTCCCAAAACTCACAGTCATACACATTCTAGTGGGCATTCTCACTCTTGGTACGCCTCTTGTCAACAAGCAGTCAACGTGGCAGACATGTGGTCGCGCGATGAGCTAGTTTGAACTTCGGGTGGAAAAGGAAATTTAAATTGTGTTAAAAGAGCTAAGAATTAGCCAAAACAATAGAGGAATGTTTAGTCGTCGGTAGAAAAACGTGGTTCGAGAAAATTCAAAAATGTTCAAAAACGTTCAATTCATGATTGAGTTAGTGTTAGATGATTATCATTAATATATTTCGACAAAAAAAAAAAAAAATAAAAAAAAATAAATTAACTGTAGGAGGCTGAAATCAAACACTTCTTTACTCTTTGACTGCACGATTTATTCCAACTTTTTGACAAAACATGAACTTACTTGCTATGCTTACGGACTATGGGTGGGAAAGGGACATACAGGGTGAGGGAGAATAACTTAAATATACACAGGGTGAGGGAGAATAACATAAATATAATAGGGTGCTATATACATATTGCTACAACTCGGCCATCCTGATCATGAGATCTCCTGATCTCAAGTGTCAACTATTATCTGACAACCGTCGTCCTTTGTACCAGGGGCGAATATTACTAACTGCCCACACACCTTTGTATGGAATCCTTGACTGTTGAAAACCTTCTACATCTTCCAACACATACCTGTCAGCCTCAAAACCTTTGCAACTTTGTACGGACCTTTGAACTTTGGAATCAGCTTTTTGGATACACCAGAGTTTGAATCAAAATTTCGAATCATAACATAGTCACCTTCTAGGTACTTTGTGGGTTTCTGACGTTTTTTATCGAAGTACTTTTTGTTATACGTTTGTAATTCTATCTGTTTCTCAGACGCCTTTTTGCGAATTTCATCAATACTTTGTCTTTCAGGGACTGGCCCCAACTCATCTAAACAATCCTTCAACAATTCAACTACTTTTCCTCTTTCCAAACAAAACAACACTTGGGTGTTCTCCGATTCCTCTATGCAACGTATTATTGAGTGTAAACTCAACCGTATCTATCACCGTGTCCCAATAAACGCCTTCTTCTGGCCTTACAAGTTTCGCTATCATCGGACCTAAGCTTCTGTTCACTCTTTCTACCTGACCGTTTGCTTGAGGAGATCCTGTCGCAATTTTTATGTGTTGCACATCATTACTTTTTAAAAATTGACCAAATTCACCTGATGTAAAGCAACTACCCCTATCCGAGACGATAAATTTTGGACGACTGTATGCTCTAAAATAATCTTCTAACGCTTGAATAACTTCCTTCGTGTTTGTTGTCTTTGTTGCGTATAGTCTTACGAACTTAGTAAACGCATCTATTACTACAAATAAATGTTTCTTACTTCTTGAATTATCTACTGGTCCGTAGTGATCTATGTGCACGATCTCAAATGGTGCGTTACCTTTTGGTATATTGTTCAAGAAACCTTCACCTTTTCCATTCTTCGACGAGTAAACAATACATTTTAAACAATTTTCTATATGTGTACTAACTTTGTCTCGTAACTTTGAAATCCAATATGTCTTTGATATTACTTCTACTACTTTATCAATGCCTACGTGTCCCATCTCGTCATGGTATTTGTATAAAACATGCTCCTCCATATCTTGAGGAACACAGAATAATACTGATCCATCTTCTTTTTTCCTATAAATTACACCATTACGCATTTCATACAATTTATGTTCTGACTTTTCTAGTAATTCTCGTAACTTACATAATTCCTTATCTTTCCCTTGACAAATAACTAAATTTTCCTCGAAGGTGTTTGACTCTAACACTAAAATATTTGTACATCGACTTAACGCATCAACATGCTGCATACGAGACCTTTTCTATGTTCTAACACATAATAATAATTTTGTAATTCTAACGCCCACCTTGCAATCCTTGGGTTCAACTCCTTTTTACTTAACGTCATTGTCAATGAATTACAGTCAGTCAAAATTTTAAATTTCAATCCTTGTAAATACACGCGAAAACGACGTAGCTAGTGTCTCTAATTCAAAACTGTGATACTTGGACTCGGTTTCTGTAGTTCTCTTTGAAAAATAAAACACCGGATGCCATTTTCCGTCTTCTTTCTTTTGCATTAGAATTGCACCAAACCCTATCGAACTAGCGTCGCAATGCAGTTCGGTGTCATCTTTTGGACTATAAATAGCAAGAATTGGCGATTCCACTAACTTCTGTTTCAACAATTCAAAGGAACTTAATTCCGCTTTTTCATTATATGATAATCTTCTAGGCGCAGTTTGGAACGGTTTCGGATTTTCAACAGTCAACTTCATTTCGCACTTTACCTTTGGCTCTTCAGGACGTGTTGGAGTCAGATAATCTTTAACTAACATTTTACTTAATCTATCTTTGTATGCATTGTCAATATCAGGGCATATATTAATACATTTTTCATTAACATCATCAAGTTCAATTGCCAAAATTTTGTTTTCGAAACTTTCATCTTCACTTATATTATAATTTAATAAATTGTCCTCTGACTTACTTAAACATTCATTTTTACTAACTTTACAGTTCACGGCTTTGGAAACATTATCTCTTAACTTTGCACAATCAGACTTAGCGTTGTCATTAACTAACATTGGCTTACTTGACTTTGAAACATTACATTTTTTTAACTTTTCGTAACTTGAAACATTTTCTCTACTAACCAACTTTGGCTCACTTGTTTTTAAAACATTATCATATTGAGAAATATCATCTTCGGTAACTAACTTTGACTTACTTGCCTTCAAAAAATCTCTACCTAGAATAGCCTCATAGCTCATAGATTCATCCGCAACAATAAGTAATTTCAAAAAAACTTTTTTGTTTTGAAACAAAATATGGCACAAAATTTTCCCAACAATCTTTAACTTTGCCTTATTAATGCCAAAATAAGATGTATCAAATTTACTGTATTTATCAAACTTTAATCCTCTAGGGATGCACGAACTTTTAGCAAAACTAACTGGACTACCTGAATCTATGAGGCATTCTAGACTAAAATTGTAACAAATTAATTCATTATATTTCACTATAAAATCTAAACACCTTACATATTCATTCTGCTCCAACGGGTACACTGGCTTCTTCCTCTCTTTGCAGGCAGCAGCTTTATGTTGAAGACTTCCACAAACGAAGCAGGCACCATACTCTCGCTTCTGCTTCTTACAGTCGGCAGCAAAATGTCCCACGCAGTTGCAATTGTAACATCTACTTGTATTTGAGAGTTCTGTTGTTGTTTTCTTCATATTCACTGGTTGATTATCTCGTCTCTCCAAACGTACACATTTGAAAGATTGCAGCAACCGCTTCGTCGTAGTGTAACATTGCATATTAGCCAACGCTCTCAACTGTGAATCTGGAATTCCCTCGATGACGTAGTCTATCAATTCTTCTTCGCTGATCGAAACTTTGTTGGCCATTCTCACTTTGTCATTGAAGTACTCGTGAAAACTTTCGTTATACTTCCACTTCCTTGCTTCGAAATTTCGTCGTGCTGTCCACTTGTTCTCTATTAAACTAAAATTTTCTTCCAACTGCTGAACTAAACTGGACACACTAACATTAACATAATTTGGCTTTGCGTACAACCACGCTTGAGCTTTTCCTCTAAGTTTGCCAATTAACAATGCTCGTAGAGTCATCTCATTCACACCGTACACCTTGCCAAGATTTTGTAATTGTGTGATAAAAATTTCTGGTGACTCACTACCGTCGTACTCTGAAAGTAAATCCTTCAGCACATCGAAGGGCACGTTGATTTCTTTCTCGGCAACACTCGAGCCTTCGTTCGAACATGCTTTACTTCGGTCTACGGCCACAGATTGAGAATTTATAGTGTGCGCCATCTTCTTTATCAAATCATTTGCTTTTCCAAGAAGCTCTCTTTCACGTTTCAATAAATTCAACAATACTTTGTAATATTCGACATCTGTTGCACTTCTGCTTGTCACCACATTGCTTGTCACCACATTTGCTTTGTTGTGTTCGACCCTTCGTTTCTCGATTCACTCTCGTTCGTTTCTTCATTGCTCCTTCTTTCGTTGTTCGTTTCTTCGTTGTTCGTTTCTTCATTGCTCGTTCTTTCGTTGTTCATTTCTTCGTTGCTCGATCTTTCGTTGTTCGTTACTTCGGAGTTAATTTCTTCGACGCTCGTTGCTTTGTTGTTCGTTTCTTTGATTCTCGTTTCTTCGTCTCGAACTTCGGCGTCACTTCTGTCGTTAACGGCTCTTTGTTTTTGCACATCTGCAGCAGCGGTTTGTTGTTGTACATCAGCGGCGGCGCTTTCGTTGGCAACTAGGCATGCTTCGCGTACTTCGGCGTTTACTTTGTTGAGACGCATCACCAATACATTTTTTGTGCCGTTTGTCGGTAATCCCAGCATTGAAAGCCAATTACGCAGCTGTACTACACTATAATCATTTCTGGAAATCATTATCGAACTTTGTCCTTCGTTATTTCACAATAACTTTTACACACTTTTCAACTTTTTCCTTTGAGTTTCTAGTCTTTGTCTTCGTTGTCTACTTTCACACACTTTAAACACACTTTTATGTGGAAATGCTTTTGTTCAGACTTATATTTTATACACTCTTTTGTAATTGAGAATAAATTCAGTTTTTGGTATTTAATTTCGATGGAAAAAATTTTTTGTCAGAACGGAGCCGATCCCACTTCTGAATTGTAGGAGGCTGAAATCAAACACTTCTTTACTCTTTGACTGCACGATTTATTCCAACTTTTTGACAAAACATGAACTTACTTGCTATGCTTACGGACTATGGGTGGGAAAGGGACATACAGGGTGAGGGAGAATAACTTAAATATACACAGGGTGAGGGAGAATAACATAAATATAATAGGGTGCTATATACATATTGCTACATAACCAATGTTAACGCTTACATGCGCGCTGAACGAGTGAAAAAAAAAAAAAAAAAAACGAAACAAAAATTGTGAGCATTTTAATAATTATTTGTTTTAGCCTGATGAGCATCAGAAGCAGAGAACAACAACACAACTGTAAGGCCTTGCATCGAGTTGCTGATCTCTGGTAAGTCTCTCTGTTTCTTTGTTATTATTGTGCTCATTACAATAACAAACACCACCACAACCTGACACTCGCTACTGCGCTTCTCTCATAAGAGAGATATATTTGTTTGTTAAATGGAGAGATTGACACTTGTCACATTTCAATTATTGAGAGAGTCATGGTTGTTGTCCTGTAGTACAGCGTACAGTAGATCGTTCAGCGTGGATTGAAGTATAAAAATTGTGAAGAAACGGGTAAAAGAAATAAATAGATAAACTAGGTAAATTACAAAGAAAGTAAATTAAAACACATTGTTAACAAAAATAAAAAAAACAAAAAAATGAATATCGTATAAAAAAAAAAATTAAATATCTAAAATTTTGGAATTTTGAACGCACACCGCATTATGAAGAAAATAGTACATTGGAGAGTTAATTGAAATATATCTGCTACCTACCTCTAAGTTTTAAAATTTTGTGTTACGCCCATCCGATATTGCACATGCACTTTAAATATTGTTGTATCCCCATCTATTCATATAATATCTATATATCTATTACAATTATGTTCTCTTTACTTAATTTTAGGCATAAATCTATTATCTTACATTTTGTTAATATTGCCCTTGCAATGCCCAAGTTAAAACTTGAATTTATTGTGGCTTTGGCCTGTGGCCATGAATTAGGAATTATTATCTAAAATAAACTTTGTTATGAATTTAAACATGAATTGCTAAAGTGTTCTTGTAGTTCCTTGAATGGTAATTTAAGGGAAAGGTAACGCTATTGGGATTCTTCAGAAATCGCGACGAAGGATCATGGTTGGGAGGGTAGCGACGCGCAATCAGTTAACACCTCTGATTGCTCATGGTTGGTTGTTTCGGAAAATAATCTCCAACGAGGAGTTTTGAGTGATTTTTTAGTCGTTTTGGTTTTTTCGCCCGTTTTTAGTTGTCAACCATAGGTCACTCTAGGGACTCTACATATTTTGATAAGTAACCTAGTCCCACTGTCGGTATCGGGAGCCAAGAACCTCCCCACCTCCCTTCCGTCCGAAGTGCAAAATGGCAACCGTCCGGTTGATACTTTTGTGTTGGTTACATCCTGCTGGAAGCTCTTCGCAACTGGAGCGAAGTTCGCAGACGGAAGTCGACCTCGTTCTTCATCATGGAAGAAGGTCTGAGGGGATCGGGGTCGAGGGGCGCCGAACTGTCCGCCACTCGTCGATCCGTCAATTCTTCGCGAAAGCACCGCGACAACTCCTTGGGGAACCAAGATGTTAAGTACCCCTTTTTTCTGTACCCGCCCTACCTGACAATGATTAAATGTAACTATTGCCCCTTATTATCATAAAAAACGTACTTTAACCGGATCCTTTTCCAGCACTTTCACTGCTATTCATCGGACAAATGAATTAAAACTTTAGCAAATCTTTTTAAATTTATAATTTATTCAGGAAATGAAAATGTTCTCTCATTTTTTGAGTAATTCATATGCACAGGAGATTATTATTTATTTCGCGCAGTGTTACGCACTAAATAGGTAGCTAAAGGCAAAAATATTAAACGCATTCTGTAGGCGTTCTTACTTTCTAACAAAACGTATATTTGATAATGGGATATTGATATTAGATATTTTACTTTACCAGGATATTTGCCAACTTATTAATATGTAAATATATATATAAAAAAAAATAGTAATTAAGCACTTACTCACAAATACTCCATCGAGGCGACGTTGGACCCAGCGACGGCGAGACGGCGACGGCTTTGAATTTAAAATCTACAAGTATTAATATTATGGCAGAAAATTCCTGATACTTTTCTTTTTCAACTTTAATTATTTATTCTTATTCTTCTTTTAGCTCATAATTATTATTTATTTTTTTTAACTTTTTTTTTTAATAACTCAATATGAAATATTTTAAGTTAATTCATTAATTAATTTTATCACTGATCCCGAAATTATTTTAATTCAAATTTTTGCATTTAAATTTACAAAAGCGAACAATATTTAATGTAGAAAAACGTATTTTGGCAATTTAAGATGATTGTTGTAAAATTATATATAAACTTATAAACTGCTTCTCAATTCGAGTGATTTAACGAACGAACGACTTGGCTAGGAAGTTGGAGCTCCGAGGCTCGTGACGGACAGTATCAGTGGACTGAGTCTTAATTTTACTCCGGATCACGTGTACTTGAATAGAAAGATTTCTGTCACGGAGTTCCACGGATTTCCGGCCCAGTCCAATAAAATGAAAATTGTGTGCGTGTGATGCGTTTTGGAGGTTGGTTCCGCGTTGTCTTAGACAGTTGCTGGTGAATCTTCAAGTAGTTAAAAGGAAGAAATTCAGACCAAGAATTTCCACAAAATTTGAGGCTTCCCACAGGAACTATTTATTCTTTGTCTGATTAACTATTTAACACTAACTGATTAACACTATTGACTCTAACTAACAAAAGTAATCCTACGTTTAATAGATCTTCACTCTGCAGTAGTTTCGATTGCAATGATCGAGAAATGCATAGCCCCAAACCAAACAAGCACTACAAGCAGTACTAAATAAGGCAGATGTTTCATTCGCTAGTAGAGTGACCGCTGGATAAAGAGGAGTTATTATAAATAATATAGAGAGAGGGATAACGAAAGAGAGAGAGAGAGCGCAAACGCAGACTGCTTACTGAAGAGGTATCCAACTTGCGTTCTGCGTGCCAACTCTCCACTATTTGTGGTCGGGACGGGGATCAAAAGAAGGGATCGAGGAGACTTAAAATATTCGTCAACGCACACTTCGCCCTCGTAGGCCCAGGGACGAATCAGGCGAGAAAGACGAGATAGAATTGGTGCCTAAGGGAAGTTGAGGAAGTGAAGCGAGAAAGTGAAGATGGTGAAGTGGGAGAGGAAGCAGTTATCAAGACCCA
The DNA here is from genome assembly GCA_017309665.1 of Coelopa frigida. NCBI lineage: Eukaryota > Metazoa > Arthropoda > Insecta > Diptera > Coelopidae > Coelopa > Coelopa frigida. The sequence goes on from CM029564.1 coordinate 24,225,617, forward strand.
ATCTCTCCACTCCATATTCCCCCAACCTGGCTCCCGATGATCGTGGAAGGAATAACTATGCGGAAGTCGAGAGACGAAGGGTTGACTTCGTCACCTTTGCGGTGACCTTCAACCCCCTCTCTCTCTTCCTGTGTTGTGATTTAACGAATGCACATGCTCCTCTCATATTTTCGACGCGTCCGCCATTTTTGTTTGCCAACCGAGTGTGTGTTTTATTACGTGCTTATGAAATTTCACTCACAGCCACATTATGGATCAAGTGCTGATCCCCCCTCAGCCCGGCTCCGCTCCTTGCGACTCCTTCAAAGACGCATCAACCGTAGGACAAGCACCCTGCGGATGCTGGTGGCCTTTGGTCGCCGATTGGTGGTTCGGGTCCGAGTCGGCGGGGAACGCGTGCTGTTTTTATGACTGCTCGGCCTCTCTGTGTGTGCGACCACCTTGGTCCAGGTCAAAATGGGCGTGGACCGCCCCCAGCCTCGGCACCCAACTTTGTAATAAATCAAGAATTCAGCTGCTGGCGGTCGAAAACGACGAACTTTCGGACATTGTTAGCAAGTCCGACGAAGGACGGAGGCCCCTTTGATTGCAATTTTTATCTAGGATTGAATGATATCAATCATACCCCCTAATTTTCGAACTTATTTTCTAGTTATAATTTGATTCCTACTTTGATTTATCATTATTTATGGATGGGACTTGAATGCTTAAGAATATACCTTCTTCGATTCAATTCAGGCCCCTTTCTCCCAAATCTCCAGCTCCCCTTCGACTCCTATTGAACTTTCTTCTCTCTAATACACCTTTTCGTCAGGACAACATTTAACCTCACAGTGTCCTCAGTTCCCGATTCTCCTCCGAAGGGCGCTGGGGACTCGCGAAATCATATGATTAAATTTCGTCCACTATCGCCCCCACCCTCATCGTAGGATATTCGCCCCAAGCGTCACCAGGGCGTAGAAACGACGCCCGATGCTGAAAAGTTGTGGCCACCAGTCGCCGGTAGCCATTTTGTTTCCGTTGTTATTGTCATCGTCGACCAACAGAGAAAGTGAGAGAGCGATTATTGTTGTTATGACAGTTGTTTTTTGTTACAGTTGCGATTATTGTTATATCAAATGATGTTGTTGTTGTATCAGTTGGTGTTGTTGCGGTTGTTGTTGCGAGAATAGTTGATCAAAGTTGCGCCCGACGCTCGAAAACTCTGGCGCAGAATTTGTTTAAAAAGTTTCTTATTAGCTGAAGCTGGTGAGAGTGGACCGCGGGGCTTCTCGAGAGGGCGGGGGTAATTGGATTGGATTGAATTCAAAATTACTCTTTCTAAAATAAATCTTATATTTCTGAAATCAAAGTTACGCTTTCTGAAATCAATCTTATATTTCTGAATTCCAAGTTACGCTTTCTGAAATCAGTCTTACATTTCTGAAATAAATCTTACGCTTTCTGAAATCAATATTATATTTCTGAATTCCTAGTTACGCATTCTGAAATCAATATATATCGGAATTCCAAGTTACGCTTTCTGAAATCAATCTTGAAAAGGTGGAGTCGCCCCTCAACACCTGCGGGGGGCAGGACAGGGTGACGAAAAACTAACTCGGAACCCATGTCAACCGAGGGAAGTCGAGGGCTCCGGGGTCGTCAACGACTTCCAAGGTACGGAGAAGGCGAGTACAACGCCGGCATCACCTCAGGCCACTGTGGAAGCCCCATGGGCCGAACTGAACCCTCTGCCCTGGCGTCGTTCGCTGGATTTCGACTGATGCACGATAACCCATAATTTATGACGGCTGCGCATCCTTTCGGCACCCTTTGGCCAGGAGTGCTACGCTCGAGGAAGGTCCTGGCGAGTGGAGCGGAGGAAGGTTCAGGCGTCGTCGATAACGCAAAGGAGGCGCTCCATCGTCCTGGAATGGGAGACCGATTGAAATCTCGGCACTTCATTCGTCCTCGCGCTACGAGGAGTTGACGACGTGTTCCACTCAGACTCCTTCGCCTTCGAAGGATCTTCAGTTGAGAAAACTCTTGAATTGGAATCAAGGGCATATTGTGCGCGAAATAATTATCATTTAATGTGTCCAGAGGGGGAGGGGAGGAATAAGGACACACAACTGAACCCCTACACACACACACACACAAACGCAAACAATCTGTTAGAAGGTGGAATGAGGTTGAGGAGGTGGTTTGGTGTGAAGATATGAGAGAAGCTTGAGGATGAGTTTAGTGAGGAGGTGGTGAAGTGAGACGAGGCGACCTTTGCCTTGCGATTCTTTGGACAGAGCTTACAAGAGGATGCAGCTGGATCCTCGCTTTATCGGGCCGGATCCATTGCGATCCCCTTAGACGGAAATCCTGCCCGAGGATAGCTTCATCATGCTCTCTCACTTTCTCTCTTTTCGCCTTTCACTCTAATTTTCTCTTATTTTTCCATTACTCACTCTCTCTCACTCTCTATCTCTCTCCACTTCCGTCACCGCTTTCTTCGAACTCTCACGTCACCGCAGCAAGTTTCGAAAAACGCCGTTACGCAAAGTAACCAAACGTAACGCCGTCTGTCGTCGCAGAGAACGCATATTTAATGGGCATAAATTGCACCCCTCATGCACCCGACTTCCACCCCCTCCCCATCGTCAGCCGCACTTTGAACATCACAAAATTTTCGATCTTAATCGCAAGTGTGGAGACGCCACCGAGCTCCGTAGGATCTTGTGAAAGTTCCTGGAATTTATGGGGTCCGGGCAGACACGACTGGAGTCCTTGATCCCCGAGAAGTTAGAGGAGATGGAATTAGAGACAAACACAGTTCAACTCCAAAGACAAACGGAGTCAAACTAAAGGATTTCGTTGTATCAATATATGGACCTGAATCTGAAGATCTGAATGCAGATTATCGACGCTATTTAGCGAAAATTTCAAATAAATATACACATAAAGGGATATAAAACCCACATCACGGGGGATAGAAGTTTAAAAAGAAACCAGAGTAAGGTTTCCAGCCGCTGTATCCTTTTTGTGTGCACAAATATCGGAGTTTTTTCCATGGATCGGGCGGAACCGCATCGTCATTGGCGTCTCCGTCGTCGTCATCGCAGTCGCAACTTCATCATCGAAGTCGTCAACTTCAGTTGTCGAACAGTGTTTGTGTTTTATCGAATATCGAAGCTGCATGAATAGTCATCTCTGCAGTCGATACATGATATTTGGGGGAGGAGGATCTGCAAGGATCCCAGTCCACCACACCCGCGACAATCCATCAATCATCGTCAGCATTTAATCAATGAGCGGCAGACGTCGGTAATTAATGAAACGTCGCTAACCATCTGCATTAGCTACAGCTTAAGTTCCAGCAGACGCCGGCACCCTGTACCCTCCTCTGACCACCCTGTGCCCTCATCCAGCCATCCTGTGTCTCCCCCTCGCCCATCTTCCCGTTGCCATGACAACCGTCAGTTCATCATAATCAACACTGGAATCAGTAGTGTTATTAAAATTATAGGCTGAGTCTTTGATGGAGGGAAGGAATTTATCATGGAAGTTAGGGTAAAAACCCGCTTATTAAAAGGAGTAAAAACCCGCTTATTAAAACGAACCGAAAGACAATTTCATTATGAGGAGACGATTGGATTATTGCAATAATAAATTCTTAATAATTCAAAGTCAAAGAATATGAAATTAACTTGAAATCGAAAATCCCACGTCCTTCCCGCGACCAATATTGTGCTCATTGTATACATCAACATATTGAGGAATTAAAACAGCATCCGTTTCCACCGCGATGATCTTTCGTCACGGTTGTTTGCTTTCACTTTACAATTAACACATTAGTTTTGGCACGAAATCCCCAACATCAACAGCAACAACTTCGAACTGCTGTTGGCAGGTGTTGTTGCCATATTGTTGTCGTTGTCGTTATTATTGTTGTTGTTGCTATTGTTTGCTGTGCCATTCCAACAACGGCAACAAGTGCTTTGGAATATTCTGGGATTTATCGCGAATTTCCAGCGAGTCACGCCAAAAGAAATTCCAAAAAAAATCAAATCAGGTGAACAAAGGGAGATAATAATGCAAACAAATTAACAAATATGCATATAATTCCTCAAAGCCAGTCAAAGAGTTACCAAAATCACCCTGAAAAATATGGAAAATATTAAATTTAGGAAGCATTTCCAACATGTCCGAGCATAATCCTCCCTGATTGGTGAATCATTCGCATTCACAGATTCACTGCTGTCTGCTAATCTAGATATAAAAAAAAAAATTTCAAAATAAATTTTCTATTTATTTTGATCTTTATTTGATCACAATTCTTATGTTTTTCTAAATAAAAAAAAATCTCTTGGAAAATAGGAAAAACATGTAAAAAATATTCTTTGAAAAATTTTGGATTTTTTCCATTTATTTAGATCATTATTTTATAACCAAATAAATCTAAATCAAAAAAAAAAAATATGAGTTATTTTTGAAAAAAAATCTGTTGTAAAAGTCTTAAATTTTTTCTATCTTTTTTTTTCTCCCATGTCTCCTTTTAATTAATTTTTTATTAATACAAAAAAAAAACTATTGTGGAAATATGGCTTCATCAACACATTCAAAACCCAATTCTGGACTATTATCTACCCAGCTGCTTTATGAAGAGCAATCGATTACTCTGGGATTCGGCGGTCTTCATAAATCAGGCCCATAACCACAATTCTCGGCCCACACCGAGCCACGGTTTTCGTCGAGTTCATTGTTCCTGCAGCTGCTGCAGCCGTCTGACCACCCATCCGTCCGTCTGCCGGCGGCTTGTTGTCGGCGTCCCTTGATTTGTATTCGTAGGCCACCGTGAATTCCGTGGTAACTGCGGGGTGGGGCCGGCGGTCGCCATTCATAGTTCTAATTAGATCTGCGATGACGCTCGGATGCCGTAGTGAATTCGGGAACTTATAAATATTTACGTTGTGGGTGCTCAAATGGCGAAGCGAAGTGCGAAAAAGTTGTCTTCAACCCCCTCCTCGTATTTCTCCTTGGGGAAGTCGACGATGTACTCGGACGACGCTCGCCGAAACTTCGGCTTCCGCATTGCATGCATTTTTCGGTCCAAAGAAGTGACCGGCTCCGACGACGGCGGCGCCTCTGCAGTATGGTTTCTTCGAGAAGACCGTGGACCACGACTGCGGACGTGGGGCATCAAGTGAAATGTGAGACGTGGCCGCCTGTGGTCCACCACGAAGAAACTGCAGTTCCATTGCAGACGTGGCGACGACACAGGGAGAGGAAGACATTATTCCACATTCGGTTTGGCGACTGGTTGTTGTCGCTGTTATTATCATTTCAAACCAATGCTATTGCAATTTATCACTACTGAGTGATAAACTAAGCAACAACAAATAGTGGGGGATTAGCAATTTGAACATGGTTGTGGTGGGTGGCCAGCGATTATCGGAGGAACCTGTTGTCCTCGTCCTCGGCCCCATCCCACTCCATCGCTACTCCATGGACAGCGAACGTCTCGTGCAGACTTCGACCTCGGCCGCATGTTCGGCAGTGTTTCATTTGCATATCATTGGAATTGACCTCTCGCTGCAGTGCCCCCTGACTTTGTTGGCCACTTGACTTCTCTCGAATCCCTTGCAGCCCTGTCCTCGACTTCGACCCGTGGCAATTGCCGGAAGTTCTATTCGGCGACCGACTTCTCAGGGCCAGGGACGTGTGGACCCATGGTAGCCCCAGGTGTGCTTGAAGGAACCGCTTCGGCATCGGTTAATGTTTGTAGATCGACCCCGATGCTCTTTGATAAGCATGCAATGACATGCAATTGGTTCGATTCCATGGAGGTTAATTCTCTGTACATGAGCCTGGACGTCTCACTCCGCTCTCTCCTTAGATAGACAGATTCCTCTCGGTGTCCAAAAGAGCCGCATCTTTTCGCACATTGTCCCTTCAGGGCACATTAAGGGATCTCGCCCTGGTCCTCGGACTCATTCTCATGGCCATTAATATATGACTTTAATTTCCTACTGAGAAACCGAGATTAATGTCCCTTCCACGACGCAGATGTCCATTTACCACAACCTTCCTCCCTCCGTCCTTCCATCGTGTCGCTTGAAAAATGATTTCTTAAATTGCAATTTTCATTAAAGCGACTCTGTTGTTGCCGTCGCCTCGTCTTAGCCAGAAACGCCATTGTTCAGCTTAATTGCTAGTGATTTGGCACTCGCTTCCCCTCGTGGTCTTGGAGGTGGGGGTCATGCATTAACTGTTGATCACGAAACAACCCCAGGGTCGAAGGAGCTCGTGGTTCACCTCGGGTCTCCACCTTTCTCCAGGAGCAGCCGAAGAACGCGAAGCGAACATGGACATCTCTCCCCAACCCCGAGGGCTGCTTAATTGCAATGCACAAATGGCGATTACTGAAGAAGGGGAGCCGAACCGCCCACCGACGTTGATTTCTGAACGTGAGTCTGGGTCTATCGCGGGGCAGCCACTCGAGGGATGGAGCCATAGGATGGAGTCTGGGTCTATCGCGGGGCAGCAACTCGAGGGATGGGGCCATAGGATGGAGTCCATAGGATGGAAATCATATGAGGCACATATTAATTAACACTTCCTCCTGACGGACATCGCTAGGCCCAATGACGCCCCATTTCCAGTTGAGGCTGAAACTGAGCCAGAGGACAGCGTAAACATTTTACGTTCGTTCCTTAAGTTCGGCTTTTCTTCGGTTCTCGTCCTCGTCCACTTTCTGGCTTCCGCTCAGCCCACGCGGGGCTCTATGTGAGTGAAGAAGGAGCAGTGGGCGTGGGAGGAAGCGGAGGGCGTGGTCGATTGAGAGACTTGAGCCTGCTCGTATATTGCACGACCACATAAAAGGATTTAAGATTCCGTGCTCACTCGAGGGTGTGCATGTATGTCACAAAAAACAACAACAATAAAAACAACGACGAAGGCATATTATGCCCATAACAACCATGGCTACAAGAACAACAATAAATGCACAAACACGAACAACAACAACACTAAAAATAAAAATTATAACAATATATAATATAATATTATATAAATAAATATAACGAGGTGCTCAAAGACAAATAAAATGACTTTCGCGCGACTTCGTAAAGTTGATGGCTCCGAAATAATTTCCCCATTACCTGGTGGTGGGTCTCAGGTAGGGTGGTTGGGCCCTTACAATAACACGATCGGCGCCCTGAGACGGGTCCGAAATAACCCGATCAGCATTTGTCTCCAGGATCTAGAGTGGATCCTTCTCTCTGACTAAAGTTTGTTTGAGGTGGAAGACCAGAACTGATTTGAACCACAAACGAATACGCGAAACTATCCGCAAGAAAAAAGAGAAGTTGGGACGTCTTCAAAGGCTCCTGTTGGTCCAGGGAAAGGGTGGCAGAAGCATTGTCCCAGTCAAGTCGACTTTAAGAGCATGACAACCGAATGCCAAACAACAATAACACTCGTCCTCCGTCTGTTGTTGCAACAGATGGAGTCCTCGCTATCGTTGGGCTCGGAGTCCTCTTCGTCTCGCAGCACGTTTGGATCATTAAATGCTCCGCCACTCGCAAAGAGCGGCACGCATCTTAACGACTTGTTAAGCCTGTAGCCGATATCGCCTGGCAGCAGATCTCATTACCGCATACACGCCACGCTCACGCACACTCACGCAAACATACGGCACACATTAGTGTCATTAACACATTGATTAAGACGGAGAGCCTCGAGTCGGAGTCGTCTCGTGTTCGCTGCACATCTGCTCGTCTCCGGTTCTGTTTTCGTTTCCGTCTGTGTCTCTGGTTCCGTTTCCTGCGTTTTAATTAGATTTAAATAATTGAAAGCGGGCTCCTGCGCTTGTTCTTCGCCTCCTGCACCACCTTATTCGCCACCTTTACAACTCCTTCGGCTCCTTCATCGCTCCTTCTTCTTTCTTCGGTACCCTCAAACAGGTTGCTTCGTTACGCTCCCTTCGATTGGGGCCCAGTTGCCAAGTTGGGTCAGTTCATGCGATCCACCGGTTGCTCCAACTTCATCGAGTCCACGCCTTTGTCAAAGTTCTCGCCATCTACTCGGCTCCGATTCGTTGGGTTCGCCCTTCTGCCGAATCGGTGGATGAACTTTTAATGCGAATCAATTATTTTTGCGGTCTGAAATCGACTCCATTAATTTGCGAGGATTTAAAACAAGGATGTGGGGGGACGAAGAAGGCAGAAGAGAGAAGAATGAAACAGCCGAGGATTCTCGTTTCGCGGGTAACAAATCACATTTGGTGACCACGGACCATAAAGGGCAGGAAAAGAGAAGCGGTGAACGGTTGAGACGAATTTTCCTCAAACCTCATTCGCCAACTGTGGGCGCATCCATCAGCCGCGAACAGGAAATTTGTATGTCGTCAGTCTCGGTGCGGTCGTGAAGTCGATTGTGGCCAACCTCTGCCCCGTCAGCTATTTACGAAACTCGTTTTAACGCATCTCGTTCGAGACTCACACTAAAGACTTCCGCTTCCGGCTCACTACGAAAGCGGGTAGAAGGATGAGGGAGAGGGAGGTGCGGCTGCACGTCCCACAGCGATGTTGTTTTTGTTGAGATGTTGTTTTCGTACAAGATCAACAGTAAATTTGAACAAAAAAGTAAACAATCAGAAAAAATCAAGAAATAAATTAACAAAAAAAAAAAAATCAGCAACAACAAAATTTAACAAGCAGAGAAACACTTTGCCGGAAATCGTGTCCTGGAAGACGTGGAATTCGCACACAAATGTGAGAGCTGCGGATTTAATTTAATTTAAGGACTCCATTTCTCACTTTTCTCTCTTCAATCTCCCTCTCCTCTGTTTCATTATACAACTCTTCTCTTTCCTTTCTCTTTCTTTCTTTAAACCATCCTCTCTCGCTCGGTCCCGGTTCTTTTTCGCTGCTTCACGATATATGTTTCGAATATTAATTCACCGACCACGCTGCCCCCCCGACGACTCCGCAAAGGCCGAAACAGATCGCAACAGGGTTTTTGCTGAGAATTCCTACGACCTCCGCTTCTGGTTACCGGCGACAAGCACAGGATTCAGGCACCGAAACCTGCTACATTGAAATAAACGAAAACGAAGCGAGGCTCCCGAAAGACCTGCTTCGGAAGATCGCTTTCTGCCGGCCACCGACGAGGATCGGGGCAAATATTTGAATGCCCTTACTTTTGGGAAGATTTCGTTCGGGATTTCACTTCCATCAATATGAATAGGACTCTTACCTGATATTTTTATGATCAACGGAAGCTTCCTCCTTCTTTCTTCTCGATACGTCGTCATGGAAATATTATTCGCAATTATTCCACATTCACTCCTTTGCCCGCTTCTTACATCTGCCGCATGTGGAATTACTAGTTTTCATTCCTTTTCTCCCCCTAGTTAATTAATCACTTTCCGATATCGAGCACCAGGAGCATTTCCGTAATGAAGCCCCTCGAGTGTCAGCTGAGCCCACGATCAATCCGAGTCATCATTTGGAAAGTAACGATGTGGCTGATCTCTGATGATGATGTTCAGACGGAACTTTATCATCGAGATCGTGGTAGGTGAAAGTGGTGTAGATGGCGGAGACGCCATTGCTTGAAGCACATGGAAGCGGATATGCAACGAAGTGCAATTATTTCCCAGGGTATTAACTTCGTGCCTCTGTTTCACATGAGCAAAACAAATAATAACAACGACTACCAAAGCGACAACAACAACGACAACCAGAGGGACTCCGACCACAAGAGAAGGGACAAGAGTGCGAAAGGATGGAGAATGAAGAAAAAAGGGTGGTAGCGTAATTAAAATGTTTACTTTAAAATCCGAGTTCCAGCAACAACTGCAGATGCTCGGAGCGAAAACAAAATCAACTTTGACGACGACGACGATACCCTTTGTTGCAATTTAAATGTTTTATATTGGAATGAATGTTTATTGCTTTAATTGTTGATTGTATTGATGCTGTATGTTGGATGTTTTATTGAACTGATTGGGTTGTATGGTTGGATTGGTTGATTGTTGTGCTGTTTCTTTACTGTAAGTTGAACTGCTTTCGGCGGTTGCTTCACACGAACTGACCCCTTTTGAAGTTCGCGGCGGTGATGTTGGTTGCAGTTCTTTGATCAGTTATAATTTGAGAGGATGGTTCTGCTGGGTTAACACTCCAACACTCCATCTCCCGTGAATCACTTGGTGATGCACCATCCATTGCTAAGACTCCTAACTTAGTGGCTGGGCGACGTATAATTCCACTGGATGTTTTAGGGGTTATTCTCCTCTGCTGAAATTGGTATGTCTGTAAGTGGACGTGAATTAATGCTGAACGTAGAGTGCCTACTCTTGGGGCTTCTTCGGAAAGTATTTTGTACAGAAGGCGCTTTATTATTCTGATTAAACGTTACCAACATCCGCCAGAACTGGGATTGACTGGACAGTTGAAAACCCACTCGATGTTACGGCTCGTAGCTTCATCATTTATGCGGTCAACGTTAAATATATTTTCTGCCCCTTTTAACTATTTTTGTGCACAAATAAAATTTGTGCCATTGTCGCTTCGAATCTTTTTTGGTGTACCTCGTCGATTAATGAAGTTTCGCAAGCATACGATGAATGCATCTGTCTTTCTCAGCTATTTCTAAGTGTGCAGCTCGTACAGTGAGGCATGAAAATATTACTGCCCATATCTTCTCGCGATGATGACGTATCGCTACGTTAAGTGGTCCAAATAGACCAGTATACCTGAACGGGCGGACAAATGGGGTGATCCGGTCGGCTGGCAGTTGACCCATCATTGGTGGCACTTGCTGCGCTCTCTCGATTTTACACTTAATGCACTTTCGTTGCACTGACTTCAAAATAGATTTAACATGAAGAAGCCAAAACTTTGATGATAACAGCATTATTTTTGTGATGGTACAATAATTGATAGTAACGCATGATGAGTTCTGATAATGCGTGCTTTTGAGGGAGTAATATCGGGCGTCGATACGACCATTTACTCGAAGCAGACCATCAATATCCAAATAAGGCGTTAGTGGATGCAAAGAACTATGCTTTCAAACATTTCTTGCTGCCCCATCCGACACAAAAATACCTCTGCATTGCTGATTTCGACGACTGTAAGCGAACGTGTCATTAATACTGTTTGCTTGTCTCGTATTCGGCTGACGAAAACTTTAGCTGCACACAAAATATAGGCCAAGACACGTTTTAACTTTAAATAAGAAGAAAATTTATTAACTTGGTAAAAAATGCCTACTTTCCTCAGACAGCAAAACAAGAAATGACTTCAATTCTTCTTCTAATTGTTCAGCAGATGGTTCAACTATAGTGGTGGGCCACTTTTCTTGTCGAAGTTTCAAAAATTCAGGACCTGTGATCCAACGACTATTGACTTTGAATTTCGGTGGATATGTGTGGCGACGTCAGCAGCATTCTGATTTGTTGGTACCCATCGCCATTGCGTCGGCTGTGTAGCATTAATTATGGCATTAATTCGATATCTTGTTATGGCTTTGGCGAATCAACTTGCTAAGGCGAGTACCTATTATTGCGGCTTGAAGTTCTAAGCGTGGAACTGACATGCGTTTCGGTGGCGCACAGCGAGTTTTACCAATGACGAAGGCGACATCTACTCCTTTGACATGTCTCGCGTCTTCGTCAGCGTCTTCGCGTTCTTAACATTTGCTAAATTCTTTGAGTTTTAGACGCAATTTCTCAATTCAAAGCCGGCTTCTGAATGGATTTTGACGACTTGTTGGCAAATCTGTTTGGCATATACTTCGTCATTAAAACTACAAACGAAATCGCCGACGTAGTGTTTCTCAATAATAGCGGTGACAACTTCGGGATACAATTCTCTAAAATCTTCGGTATTTCTATTCTTGATGAATTCGGCTGAACATGGCGAACATACGGCTCCAAATATCATGGACTGCATTACATAGTGTTGCAAAGAATGGTTGTCTTTGTTTCTCCAAATGATTGCTTAAAAGCTGGCCAGTTGGCCAAAAAATCAATGTTTTATGTTTCTGTTCCAGAATGTTGAATTGAATGTTTTGCCACCACCAACATTCGAAATTATTCCATTGTTTTTTAACAAAAATTTTTTGTCCATAACTGTATTTTGAGCGTATATTTTATATTTTACACACGATTTCTTTTTTCCAAAAAAAATAATTTTTCGCGGAATTGTGCTCGTATGCCAATCACTGGCACGAGTTCCTTGATTTCTTCGCAAACAAATATTTGAGACGGTCGAAAGTTTGTTCCCATTTATCCAAAATTTCTTCTAAAACACTCATCTTCGAATTATAAACACGTAAATTATTTAATATTAAACAATTTTAGTCACACAAAAGCACACGCACTCACAAAAAATGATTTCTTGAAATAACTACAGTTGTAAGTTTAACAGAGATGTATTTTAAAATGAGAATACAATGTGTCCGCTTTTTATACCCTACACCCTGTGGGTAAGGGTATATTCATTTTGTCCTTCCGTTTGTAACGCATTAAAGGAGAGGTCGTAGGTATGGAAAAGTATATATATTCTTGATCAGCGTCACCTCCTGAATCGATTTAGCTATGTCCGTCTGTCTGTCTGTCTGTCTGTCCGTCTGTCTGTCTGTCTGTGTGTCTGTGTGTCTGTCTGTGGAAATAGATTTTGTGAAGAAACGGTAAGAGATACTGACTTGAAATTTTGGATTTAGTATTTCTATATTAATAAGCTACTTGTATGTAAAAATGGACGTAATCGGTCAACGGACACGCCCACCTCCCATATAAAGCAAAAGGTTTATATGGGATATCTGGTGAACTATGGTATATATCGAGATGAAATTTTGTGTGTGATCATGTTCCACTGATACGAGTTTAAAAGACAAAAATGGAAAACATCGCCCATCGGACACGCCCACCTCCCATATAAAGCAAAAGGTTTATATGGGATATCTGGTGAACTATGGTATATATCGAGATGAAATTTTGTGTGTAATCATGTTCCACTGATACGAGTTTAAAAGGCAAAAATGGAAAACATCGCCCATCGGACACGCCCACCTCCCATATAAAGCAAAAGGTTTATATGGGATATCTGGTGAACTATGGTATATATCGAGATAAAGTTTTGTGTGTGGTCATGTTCCACTCATACGAGTTTACAAGTCAAAAATGGATAACATCGCCCTCCCATATAACGCAAAAGTTGAATATGGTATATATGATAAACTATGGTATATATAGAGATGAATTTTTGCGTCTGATCATGTACCACCGATACCAGTTTACATACTAAAAATTGACAAGCTACAGCTCAAAAGCTACAGCTCAATGTTGGATATGGTAAACCATATAGACAGTTATTAGATTAAATATTGCTACTAAGAGTTCCCAAGAATCAAATGGAAAATATCTCTTATAGGACACGAGCACCTTCCATACAAAATCGTAGATCTACAAGAAATCCAACTACTTTATGGATGTTATTAGCTGATGAAAGGTGGGAGTGAATCCAAGAAGAAAGAGACCACATCCAACTGAACCTCAATGGACGCCCATAAAAATTGATTATATCTTTTCAATATAAACGTAATGAGCAGGTGACGATTGAGAGAATACAATCCCTGCTGATGGGATCACAATCCACAAAAGTCAGGGAGCTACATATTTCCAAATGGCTGTTCATCTTCAAAGTGGAATCAATCACGCGGCACTATATGTTGCTTATAGTAGCGCAGCAAGTACTTCTGGACTTTATATTGTTGAAAATTTCTACCCTCCCAAGTCTGTTGTTGAATCAGATTTTGTCTGCATTGAAATGAACATCTAAAATAGGAAAAGCAACTAAAGGCACATTATGATTTTATGGCACACAAAAAATCATCGATTCAATTATTCTTCCATAAATTGCTGAGCTTTTATTCGCACTTTCAAGATATTAGCAATGGCACAATGCTGCAAACACCAGAACTACTTCGTTTTGTAGAAACATGGGCCCCTATAAGATTCCTAACTTCACTCTTATTCATAGATTAGACAATCGACACAAAAAGGGTATAATCGTGTTTGGAATACGAAAATAGCTTCAAATATATAATTTCTCTTTGAAAGAGGCCACAGTTGTGAAAATCGCACAATGGAGTTAATAGCATTGAAGTGTAATGATGCATTTTCACTAATTATTGATAGAAATTCACTCTTTTTCCTTTAATAAACGTTGTATGCAGGGTGTAGGGTATGTAAACTTCGGCCTGGCCGAAGTTAACAGATTTTGCCTGGGTGGACCAGGCAAACCGGGGGAGCGAAGCGACCCCGGTGCGCTAGTTCACTACTTCACACAGTCACATAATTATATGGTTTCACGACTATTTAAAAACTTCATGAATAGTATGTACACAATGAGAAGCTTCGCACATTTTGTATTGGCATTTAAATGTATGATATCTGGCATTTATAAAATAAATTTATTAATTTTTGAATATTCCGCAATAAAAAGGTAGTATGTAATTGTTAAATTAGTAGTATATTTTCGTATCAAAAAAATGCAAAAATATGTAGTTTTACAACCCAGCCATCTTTTTTCTATGACGATCGGTTTTATTCAGAATTGCTCGGATTTGCTCGGTTCTTCTCGGTTTCCGGTCGGGATTTTTTGTGTATGCCAACTAGTTTATTCGAACATGAAGCTTTTCATTTCAAAAATTATAACTTTGATTTAAACAATATCATGGTTTTTAACATGATTCCTTTCATTTCAAACAGATATATGTTTGATTTGAAAATTATTTGCTTAAAATCGAGTTAACATGTATTTTTTAAACACGTATAAATAAAATCAGATTTCTTAAATGATTGGCATTGCAGGCACAAATTACGAATTGTAAATTCATTTCTCAAGTTGAATTTTGTTGCATCACTATGGCCAGCTATTTCAAGAGTTACTCTCGACGACATTTCTGTTTTGACTCCTTCACCGTACCACTGGAGGGAAAGAGGTTGTGACCGACCTTTAAGTCCCAGTGTCTTTGCAATCTTCTCTTCCACAATCGAAATTTCAGAACCATCGTCAAACATGTCGTATTTTTGAATGCTGTCGTTCGGACCAAAAAGCGTAACCGGAAGAATCTTGAAGAGCTGACTAGATGACCTCTCTGTCGTTCGGCAATTCAGCAATGGGCTGGCTTGATTCCTCATACAGATATTGGTGATGCTGGCGGCGACAACCATTGGTACCACAAATCTTTTTGCTTCGACAATTTGTGGTACTATGGCCCTTACGTAGGCATGAAAAACATAATTGCAAATCACAAATCACTATCACTATTGTTTTGAAAGTCTTGCAGTTAGAAATAATATGTTCCTCTCCACACAGGAAACATCTCAATTCACGCTTGGGAACATCATCGCTGTTGATTATACGATATTTGACTTTTTGGGGGTGTTGGCATTGGTGGCATCAAACACACAATTCTGGCCATGTCACTGAGCCACATAGAAAAATTCTCGATTGTTGGATATGGCTTAATTGTAACTGCGTACTTTGACCAGTCGAATTGTTAGTTGGCTGGCAATTTCAACACCAACTGTTCCAGCAGCGTTGGATTTGCGAGGTGTTGTTAACAACCAGCGAACTTCAAAAATGCAACAACATTACGCACCTTTGTTGAAAAAGACACAATCTATTCCAGTTTGTTCTCGGCGATAACTGGGAACTCTTGAATTTTGGTTAGCTGGGATCGAACTAGCAAATCTAGTCTTCCAAATCGAAACTCCAGTTCATCCTTGGCTTTTTTAACATTGACGTAACTGCTTCGCGTGCTGCTCCGGTCAAACATTTAAGTAAGCGCATTAGGTTTTGTCGGTTGCTGTACCTAAATGCAGGTGTAGTGTCGTTGAAGTTGCTCAGGAACAAAGGCCATTCCTCGGCGTTTCCGGAAAATGTAGGCAAGTCGTAGAACTTGTTTGCATTGGAAGGACATCGGCACTGTGTTGTCCATGCACTTCACTGCGAAGTGTGTCAATATCTCGTTGCTGTTCAATTGTGTTATTTCGCAGCCCTTCTACGGATTCTCTCAAAGCATTGATGCATCCATTTGTGGATTTGGCACATTCACATTTTCCATAATTGTAGAATCCAGCGGCGACTCTTCTTCACTTCCTTCCTCTTCACTTTTTGCTCTGGCACTTCTCAAATTATATTTCGGCATAAATCTTTATTTTTCTGAACTCTGAGCTTTCTATGAACTCCGAAATTTCTATGAACTATACTTCACAAGAATCAAGACGCGACTCCGTTCGTTCGTTGTAGTTGGTTGCAGTTCTCTCATCAACTATAATTTGAGAGGGTGTTTCTGTTGCCTTAACGCGCATTTTCTAGGCTATCTGCGAAATTATGTCCAGGGGGAGGGGAGGACCCTTCGTCTGTGTTAGTGAAACACCGAGTCAATGGAACGATTTACATCAGAATCGATTTCAACCATAAACAAGAGATGGAGGAGGGGATGGAGTGAAGGGGAGGAAGGTGTCAAATTCGCAAACGAGCCTCGGTCCTTTGATTTCGCATTGTCGTCGCCCTGCCACGCTCCCGACCCTGCCTGCACCCCTCTCCGTCTGCCACTTTTGCTAATTTATCGATGCCACCTGCTTCCACTCCGTTTGCTCGACATTTGACAACTACAAACAATGAGCATCAGCAGCAGGAGCAACAACAAAAGCAACAGCAAGAACTATAACAAAAACAAGTGAAATAATGACTTCCACAGAAGCTGCTAATGCATCGTTTTTGCCACGACCCCAAACCCCCCGCCACCCATACTCACCCTCTTCCTCTCGGTCCGGCAACGAAACAATTTTGCGATTGCATCGCCAAACGACGAAACGATACACCTAGATCCGTTCGTCACATGCCTCAGTCACGCCCCCTCCGCCTCCTCGTTTCACACACGTACGCATGCCACGCGCCTTCAGAAAGGTCCATCCCGCACATGGTAAATTGTTCCGCAAAATGGCGCAAATGAATTATTATTGTTGACTGAACGTGTTGCAGGTGCGGAAGTGGATGAGCATCCACAGGATACGGACGGATGCCGCGCCATTATGGATTCCTATGCCGTGTTTGCCGGGCTCTAACTCCATCCTCCCCTCTTACTTCCTCTAACACCCTCCGTTTGATGACATTATGAATTGGTTAAATCATGCATCGTCGTCCTCTGCGGGCTCCGGAAGGACGAGTGAGAGGACGACGAAGAGAGGCTCGTCAAAGGCGGTTTTTTTTTGTTCAATCGAGAGACGGCGCGGAAGGCTCGCGGAAATTGCTATATATGCGTAATATAGTCATCGCCGAAGGGCGAAATGGAGCATGGTATTGGGGATCCAGCAATGGATCCTTATTATTGTCTTCGGAATTTCGATATCGTCAGCCCTGGTTATGGCCCAACGACAATTTGACTTCATCTATCACGTCTCTTGGGATGTTTGCGATCCAATCTCTCTCATGTTGAAGAAATAAGAGAATACAATGCAAAGAAATAACAAATTGGAAGAAGTGACGGAAAAATTGGAGAATATAATTTCTCTGCAGTTTTCATTCAAAAGTATTTTGGTCAAGTATTACAAATTCGACAACAGAGGAGGAGCTTTCGTTACCAGATCAGGAGCTTTCGTTACCAGATCCCTCGGACTCTATTGTGGAAATAAATTTCATTCATTTCCTCAGCACCTGACAGCCCAGCAGACGACTCCAATGGCCAAAAGGGTTTATTTTAGAGAAAGGAATCACAAATCTCCGAAATATAAATTTTTAAAAATTTTCTCTCAAAGGATGTTGCATGAAATGTTGCCATCTACCAAGAAGAATGAGCTCCTCGCATTTAGATGACAGCCCAACGTTCTGCATCATCCTCTCCTCCCTCCATCATCCATCAGTCGAGGTTGGAGGTTGCTTAAATGAATTCGGAATCAGAGCCTTTTATGGCAGCTCTCAAAAGGACTACGGAACAGTGTCGAGCCGGAGGGATCCAATAAAGTGCTTGGGGTCATCTACAGGCATCAATCGAATCGATTGACTTCGACCGGAAATGGACGAATTTTAAAAGTTAAACCATAAATTGGCGGAACTCTAAAGACGTTAACAAGCAATACAAGGCGTCATTAAAACGCACAGGGCTCGGAGGGACCTCGGGTAGATCTCTGGATCCCATTTCCTGGATTCTCTTTTATTGTTTTTACAAACGTCGAATAAAAATTCCAATTAGGCGACAAGCAGAGTGAGGAACGACGACAAAGAGAGAGAAGGAAGAAGACAATACCATGCTAACGATACAGGTAACTCACGCCTTCCTCCTCCCCCAAAAGATTCCTAGCCTAAAACTGCTCCCCTCGGCTACATTTGGAAGTGAATCCGCGGGTCGATAATGAAGCGATCGAAATGCAAAACATAATGCGAATTGTTTCAATCGTCCCCAGGAGAGCGACGGCCCATAAATCCTGCCGCGCCATCGATAAATTAATTCTGGAACCGAGGCCGCCGAGCGACATGAATTAAAAACGCCAAAAAAAATCAACTTCGACACGAAATAAATCGCACGGTAAAATCGCAGTCAGTCTACACCATCCATCCACAACTCACTATCAATCCTACCAACTCATTCTCTATCCTCCAAACTCACTGTCCCCCAAATTCACTCTCGCTCCCTCCCACTTACCCTCTTCCTCTCTTCTTTGTCAGCAACCTACCTCGGCATGCCGAAGGACGAACCCTTCAAGCCCATCATCCGGCCCCCGTACCAGGAGCAATCCTTCCGACCCACGACCACGCGTTACACTTTGGCCGGAGCTGATCGACAGGTAAGTTCACATTTGATTTTCCATTCCGGGGGATTTCGACTCTCGGCTAATTATGTAGACGACTCGCGCTGAGGTAGCTCGATTCGCTGGCCGATCCATTGTTAGAACTCTGCATAATCTTCACGTTACACGCGTTCTGAACCGGCGGCAACACGACAACGACAACAAACACTTACGAGCCGCCTCACATACAAAGACAAGGACAGAAGGCGGATGAATAGTTCTTCTGAAAGGTCCGTCCGGACAGAGAGATCGGCGAACGGACGGGTGAAGGAGACGAACAGATGGTCACGAGACAATAAGAGTCTCCTGGCGACGGATTTGCATTCAAAGACTCTTTTTTGCCGTTGCTACAAAAAACAAAGAGCGATGAGAAAGTTTTGTCCGTCTGTCTGTCGGTCTGTCTGTCTGTCTGTAGAAATCAGAAACGGCAAAAGCTAGAGACTTCAAATTTATAACTATTATACGTTTACGCTGTTTGTCAATGATATTGAGCAAAATCGGTCCACGGACACACCCACCTCCCATATAAAGCAAAAGGTTTATATGAGATATCTGGTGAACTATGATACGTATCGAGATGAAATGCTGTGTGTGATCATGTTCCTCTAATACGAGTTTACATGACAAAAATGGAAAACATCGCCCATCGGACACGCCCACCTCCCATATAAAGCAAATGTTCAATATGGGATATCTGGTGAACTATGGTATATATCGAGATGAAATGCTGTGTGTGATCATGTTCCTCTAATACGAGTTTACATGACAAAAATGGAAAACATCGCCCATCGGACACGCCCACCTCCCATATAAAGCAAAAGGTTTATATGGGATATCTGGTGAACAATGGTATATATCGAGATGAAATTCTGTGTGTGATCATTTATCACCGATACGAGTTTACAAGACAAAAATGGAAAACATCGCCCATCGGACTCGCCCACCTCCCATATAAAGCAAAAGTTCAATATGGGATATATGATGAACTATTTCATATATCGAGACAAGCTACAATTCAGCTCAAAAGCTACAGCTCAATGTTGGATATATAGTAAACCATATAGACAGTTATTAGATTAAATATTGCTACTAAGAGTTCCCAAGAATCAAATGGAAAATATCTCTTATATGACACGAGGACCTTCCATACAACATCGTAGATCTACAAGAAATTCAACTACTTTATGGATGTTATTTGCCGATGAAAGTGTGTGAGTGAATTGAAGAAGAAGGAGACCACATCCAACTGAACCTCAATGGACGCCCATAGAATAACTGATGAGATTCTTTCAATACAAACGTAATGAGCAGGTGACGATTGAGAGAATACAATTTCCAATTGTACCTGCTGAAGGGATCACAATCCACAAAAGTCAGGGAGCTATATATTTCCAAAGGGCTGTTCAACTTCGAAGTGGAATCAGTCGCGCGGCACTATATGCTGCTCATAGTAGCGCAGCAAGTACTTCTGGACTTAATATTGTTGGAAACCCTCCCATGTCTTTTGTTGAATTAGATTTTATACCCATTGAAATGAACATCTAAAATCAGAAAAGCAACTAAAGGCACATTATGATTTTATGGCATATAAAAAATCATCGATTCAATTATTCTTCCATAAATTGCAGAGCTTTAATGCGCACT
Organism: Coelopa frigida; assembly: GCA_017309665.1. NCBI lineage: Eukaryota > Metazoa > Arthropoda > Insecta > Diptera > Coelopidae > Coelopa > Coelopa frigida. The sequence continues at coordinate 24,246,099 of CM029564.1, forward strand.
TCCAAGATTTACCAATGCTAAAACATCACAACTACTTCGTTTTGTGGCAACAGAACACTATAATATTCCTAACTTCACTCATATTCATAGATTAGATAGATCTAAAGATAATCGCCGCAAAAAAGGGTATAATGGTTTTTGGAAAACGAATATAGCTTCAAATATATATATCTTTTTGAAAGAGACCACAGTTGTGTAATGACGCATTTTCACTAATTATTGATAGAAATTCACAGTTTTTCCTTTAATAAACGTTGTATGCAGGGTGTAGGATATGTAAACTTCGGCCTGGCCGAAGTTAACAGATTTTGGCTGGGTGGACCAGGCAAACCGGGGGAGCGAAGCGACATATGTGATTACATGTCGCTTTCCCACGACGAAAGATCTTTCATGCTGGAAGGGCCTGTTGTTGTTGTTGTCGTCGCCTGTTTGCTGAGAGGGAGAGTAGAGAGAAAACTATACCACAGTCACGCGTGAGAACTTAACGAATATGGCCTCCAGATTTTAAGCAAGAGGAAATTTATCTCATGCGAGAAATCTGGTTATTTTTTTACTGGTTAGCTACCATATCCAAATAGGATATAGGCTATATAAATTTAAGATTTACCATTGTAGTATTTAATTAAAATTAAAAGAGATTTTTCCATACAAAATTCTTGCTCTCATATTTCGTTGTCAAGGTTTATTGTTATTATTATACCCTACACCCTGTGGGTAATTATTATACCCTACACCCTGTGGGTAAGGGTATATTCATTTTGTCCTTCCGTTTGTAACGCATTAAAGGAGAGGTCGTAGGTATGGAAAAGTATATATATTCTTGATCAGCGTCACCTCCTGAATCGATTTAGCTATGTCCGTCTGTCTGTCTGTCTGTCTGTCCGTCTGTCTGTCTGTCTGTGTGTCTGTGTGTCTGTCTGTGGAAATAGATTTTGTGAAGAAACGGTAAGAGATACTGACTTGAAATTTTGGATTTAGTATTTCTATATTAATAAGCTACTTGTATGTAAAAATGGACGTAATCGGTCAACGGACACGCCCACCTCCCATATAAAGCAAAAGGTTTATATGGGATATCTGGTGAACTATGGTATATATCGAGATGAAATTTTGTGTGTGATCATGTTCCACTGATACGAGTTTAAAAGACAAAAATGGAAAACATCGCCCATCGGACACGCCCACCTCCCATATAAAGCAAAAGGTTTATATGGGATATCTGGTGAACTATGGTATATATCGAGATGAAATTTTGTGTGTAATCATGTTCCACTGATACGAGTTTAAAAGGCAAAAATGGAAAACATCGCCCATCGGACACGCCCACCTCCCATATAAAGCAAAAGGTTTATATGGGATATCTGGTGAACTATGGTATATATCGAGATAAAGTTTTGTGTGTGGTCATGTTCCACTCATACGAGTTTACAAGTCAAAAATGGATAACATCGCCCTCCCATATAACGCAAAAGTTGAATATGGTATATATGATAAACTATGGTATATATAGAGATGAATTTTTGCGTCTGATCATGTACCACCGATACCAGTTTACATACTAAAAATTGACAAGCTACAGCTCAAAAGCTACAGCTCAATGTTGGATATGGTAAACCATATAGACAGTTATTAGATTAAATATTGCTACTAAGAGTTCCCAAGAATCAAATGGAAAATATCTCTTATAGGACACGAGCACCTTCCATACAAAATCGTAGATCTACAAGAAATCCAACTACTTTATGGATATTATTAGCTGATGAAAGGTGGGAGTGAATCCAAGAAGAAAGAGACCACATCCAACTGAACCTCAATGGACGCCCATAAAAATTGATTATATCTTTTCAATATAAACGTAATGAGCAGGTGACGATTGAGAGAATACAATCCCTGCTGATGGGATCACAATCCACAAAAGTCAGGGAGCTACATATTTCCAAATGGCTGTTCATCTTCAAAGTGGAATCAATCACGCGGCACTATATGTTGCTTATAGTAGCGCAGCAAGTACTTCTGGACTTTATATTGTTGAAAATTTCTACCCTCCCAAGTCTGTTGTTGAATCAGATTTTGTCTGCATTGAAATGAACATCTAAAATAGGAAAAGCAACTAAAGGCACATTATGATTTTATGGCACACAAAAAATCATCGATTCAATTATTCTTCCATAAATTGCTGAGCTTTTATTCGCACTTTCAAGATATTAGCAATGGCACAATGCTGCAAACACCAGAACTACTTCGTTTTGTAGAAACATGGGCCCCTATAAGATTCCTAACTTCACTCTTATTCATAGATTAGACAATCGACACAAAAAGGGTATAATCGTGTTTGGAATACGAAAATAGCTTCAAATATATAATTTCTCTTTGAAAGAGGCCACAGTTGTGAAAATCGCACAATGGAGTTAATAGCATTGAAGTGTAATGATGCATTTTCACTAATTATTGATAGAAATTCACTCTTTTTCCTTTAATAAACGTTGTATGCAGGGTGTAGGGTATGTAAACTTCGGCCTGGCCGAAGTTAACAGATTTTGCCTGGGTGGACCAGGCAAACCGGGGGAGCGAAGCGACCCCGGTGCGCTAGTTTTTTGTTTGAGAAAAAATTCCATATTTCATGTTCTCTCTTTCGGCCGAATTCAATGTCAACTCGAATACACATCGAAAAGTCAAAATGACAATGAAATATTGACGTTTATAAAAATTAATTAAAATTGTATAGAATTGTTTTGGGTAAAAAATTAAAAAATTAAAACCACGAATTTTTCTACGAAAAGATAAATGCAACACATTTTAATGATTCTACATAACTACTGATAATAATATATGGTAAACTAGCATGTTGAAACATTCCTATTGGCTCAATCTATCCAAAGATTTCGAATGTAAATTTTGTGGATTTCATATAATATTTATTGATTCCACAATTTATGTTTGTCAAATATTTTTTTTTTTTTAATATAGTTCTTTATTTATTGGATCTTCTCTTCTAGAGACTAACAATAATTGTATCAAATCTTATATCTAGTTATAATCTACTCCTTCATTGGGGGGAGTACTGTTGTTACGTGATCCTCCTTATCACAGGGATGGTAGGTCGTTCCTACGTAGACGGGATGTGCTGCTTGTGTACGTCAGTGCGTTCGCTAATGGGTTTGGATGGATTTGTAGCTTTTCCAGATATCTTGCTGTAATGTGTGGAATTACGTCCTTCACCAAGGGAATGTTCAGGTCTCTGTGGATATTTATATTTCGGATGTACCAAGGAGCACCCGTCATGGTTCTTAGTATCTTTGTTTGCGCTCTCTGTATGAGTTCGATATTAGTTACACATGCGTTTCCCAATAGTTGGATACCATATGTCCAAATAGGTTTTATGATGCTATTGTATAGGAGTACCTTGTTTTCTAGGCTTAGTGGAGATCTATGGTTAATGAGCCAGTGTGTGGAAGCGGCTTTTAACTTGATGTGAGTTCTCTTTGTCTCAAGGTGTTTTCGCCAGGTTAGGCGCCGATCTAGATGAATCCCAAGGTATGTGACATCGGATCCTTGTGGAATAGGGATATTATTTAGAGTTATTGTTGGGCATGTATTTGGCCTTAGTGTGAATGTCTTTTTGCTCATTAACTTTAATGCGCCAATTCGATAGCCATTTTTCTACTACTTTTAAATGGTCTCCTAGTTCAGTTGACGCTTTTGTGGGACACTTGTCGGTGCTTAGTATTGCTGTGTCATCAGCAAATGTTGATGTGACTAGCTTACTATTTGTTGGTAAGTCTGACGTGAATATAATATACAGGATTGGACCAAGTACGCTTCCCTGTGAAACTCCCGCATTTATTTCGAACTCATTTGTTATATATTCCTTATATTTCACCCAGAACATTCTATAAGAGATACGATTTTAAGATATGATGGTAGTTTTCTGGAAGTAAGCATCTTACTTTGTACATAAGACCTTCGTGCCACACTCTGTCAAAAGCTTGAGCTACATCGAGAAAAACAGCGGAGCAGTATTTTCGGGTTTCAAATGCATTTCTTATTTCATTGGTTATGCGGTTTACTTGTTTACTTGGTGGAAGGGTATGATATTCCTTTCGCGGAGCTATGGAGAAAGCTTTGACAGTAGCAGCTTTTCAAATAGTTTCGACAAGCACGGAAGCAAGCTTATAGGTCTGTAGGAGGATGGTAGTGTCTTATCCTTTCCTGGTTTTGGAATCATTATTATTAAAGATTTCTTCATGGTGTTGGAAAGTGGCCAGTTCGAAAGATAGCGTTGAATAAGCTAGTAATAAAAGTTATTGCAGAATTAGGAAGTTCAGTTAGCATTTTGGGGGTTATGTGATCGTAGCCAGGGGCTTTTTTGGGATTCAGCTGCGTTTGTATAACGGTTTTGATTTCGATCTCAGTGCTAGTGATAGGAGTCATACCTTCTTGAGAGATGCAATTAAGGTAAGGGATTTGGAATCCATTAGTAGGAGGATTTGGTTGAAATACCGAACTTAGATGACGAGCGAATGCATTGGCCTTCTCCCCTTCGCTGCGTGCCCAGTTACCACGATTATCTCTAATTGGAGATTCACCTTCTACTGGTGTCTTTATGGATTTATTTGCTCCCCATAGAGAGTGTTTATTGGAACCATTAGGAGTTAGTTTTTCTATATATTTGTGTTGCTCACATTCCTGCTGCAGCCTAAGGACCTCCCTTAGTTTCCTTATTGCATCGTTGAGTCGTTCTTTCGACGCCGGGGATCTGCAGACCTGCCATTCTCTTCTAAGGCGGCGTTTATTTATAACCAGTCTTTGAATATAACTGTTGGTTACAATTTTCAACAATACAATTGCAATAGGGGTTGATAATTCCGCTACTGAGGTAACCATTTCATTGAAAATATAGACAAAGTCTTCTATATCCTCCTCACACTCCAGCTCTGGATTCGTGTGGATGTGACTACTTATGTATTTTTTGTACTTCAGCCAGTTAGTTCGCGGAGAAGTCAGTCTGAATGGATGTTCAATTTGTTTTGGATGTTCAAGTAAGCGGAATATTACGGGTGAGTGGTCAGATGATAATTCGAGACATGTTTCAGCTAATATCGTGTTGCTGTCTATGTGCCTGGTAATAGCGAAGTCAATTAGATCAGGAACTTTTCTAGGGTCTGTTGGCCAGTAGGTGGGTTGTCTTGGAGAGACAAAGTTTAGCTTGTTGCGGAAATTGATGATTGTGTTGTACAGTTGCCTGCCTTTTGGATTAATAAGGCGAGAGCCCCAGTGCGTGTGTTTGGCGTTATAATCGCCGGCAGCTAGAACCTAGAGTATCGAAGAAGTCTTGGAATTACTTTTCAGGAATTGTAAAGCGCGGCGGACAGTACACTGCGGAGAGTGTCAGGTTTTTGTTGTTGCTTTGCAAGCATAAGGAGGTAGCTTGAAGGAAGTTCTTTGCATATGGCTCTAGGGAGTAGTGTTTCATACGAGTTCTGATGAGGATCCCAGTTCCTCCATGTGCTTTGCCATCAGGATGATCTGTTTTGTAGAACCTATAGTCTGGAATTCCAAAGTTATGTTTGTTTGTAAGATGAGTTTCGACAAGGAGCATCACATCAATGTCCTTTTCATACATATAGTGTTTGAGTTCTTCTTTGTGTTGGTTGATACCGTTTGCATTCCACAGACAAATTTTTATGCTATTCATTTCTTAGTCAGGAGGACTTGTAGTACCTGGTTTTGGGTTTTGACCAGGTCTTGAATCATGTTTTGCATGGTGGTCATGAAGTGTGTCATGCATTGTGTCAGTGCTAGGATCATGGTTTCGAGCCCACCCTCGTTTTGGGATGTAAATTGATCAGTAGGAGCTGAACCTGATTTTAATGCACTTGCGTAAGAAATGTGTGGGGCTATTGTATGTGGAGCGCTTAAAGGTTTAATATTGGTGTAAAGTGGGGCTGTATTTCTCGACTTGCTTTGAGCGGAATCCTTGCGTTGACCTAGTCTTTCTTTCAAGTCTTTATAGACTCGACATCCTCGATAGTTTGCAGTGTGATTACCACCACAGTTGCTGCACTTTTTCGTTGAGGTATCTTCTCGATTAGAGGTGCACGTTGAAGAATGATGGAGTTCGCCACAAGCTACACATACTGTTCATACTGTGCAGTAAAACTTAGTGTGACCATATTCTTGGCAATTAGTGCATTGTACTGGGCCTTTCCGTTTGTGGGGCTCCTCAACTGATACCCTGCGGTGGAGCAGGTATTGCAGTTCATAGATGGGATGGGTTTCATTTTTTTTTTTCAGTTTGAGCTGGTCTGGAGATAGTTCAACCTTGAACATTGGTTGTGGGATTTTGTTTTATATGTTTTATTACTATCTTGGCGGTAAAGCCATTTGCTTGTAGTGCCTCCACAATTTCATTCGTGTCTACATCAGCTTCTATGCCCTTGAGTACAACAACTAGCCCTTTACTACTTTTGAGTTGGTATGTGTGTTTTTACCGTGGTCGTTCAGGAATTTTGCTACTTCACGGTAGTTAGGTTCGGAGTAAATCTGAATTTTTGTCTCGTGGATATTTCCTTTGGTTATGGGAACAATATGGAAGGTATTGAGACCTATGGGACTTGTTAGACTTTTTACCAAATCATTGGAGCTGCGTTCGCGCAAGTAGATTGGTGGAGGTTTAGTGCTTTTAACACCAAGGACGTTCTCAGTAGTACTTGTTCCTGGTTAGGACTGGACGCTGTCGCTTAGAATAGAAAAACGGTTATTACTAAGCGGATTAGTGGCTTGAGGCCTTTTTGGAATATTACCACTATTACCTTTTTCCGGGCTCAACTTCCTTTTTACCTGGATGTAGCGATCCATTTCTGTTTGCACAATAGATTTGTACTTACCTTTTTCCGAGGTGACCGTTTTCGCAGTTGACGTCGATGCTGCTAGGGTAGTGAGGTTTTTCGATAAATTTCGCACTGGGTTGCTTGATGCAGTTGCACCGGAGGGGAGAGGAGAGGAGCATTGTGAGCTCCACTTTGCCGTTGGTAGCGGAGCTGCGTGCGAGACAGAGACCGAAGCAGAGAGCTTGCGTGCAGCTGTGGCTGGAGCCTGCATGCTCTCTCTGCACGTTGTTGTTGTTGTTCCCTGATGCTGTAGCTAGTGTTGCGGGAGTGGCAGTTAGAGCTCTCTCGTCGTTTGCTTTGCTCACTTCGCGGCGAGCTAGTAGCGCGGGAGAGACTGATGCCGTGTGCTGTGCTTCTGCACCGCTCTCGGCAATTAGCAACGATGCGCTTAATAGCGCGGCACTTTCATCTGAGCGTGATGGAATCGGATTTGGATTCGCCGCGTTTAGCAGAGGACGGTGCACTTTTTTCGGAGAGTGTCCGACACTCATATTTATATTTATTTATTGTTTACTTTTGATTTCAAGACAGAGCAAGAGGCAAAGCCTGCCGCTTGTTTGAAAAACACTCGAGCGTATTGTTCGTTATGATTCGATTATTTTTGGTATTAAACTACGGATTTAAACACGGAGCTAAATCAAACACGTCCGCACTGTGTGTACACTTTGTACTTTGTATTTGTATGTTTGTCAAATATATTTTTTGAATAGGTTGACATTTTGACATATTTTTCTTAATTGTACTCATTTATTTGTTTTGAAATAAGAGAACATTTTCAGAACTCCCTAGCTCAAATAACAACGATGACTACACGTATATTTCTGTAGAAATGCTACCACTTGACGGAGACACGGAAGAATAAGTCTTACCATTTCTACAGATCGATGCATAAAAAATAGTACAAAACATTTGTGATGCAAATAATTTACAAAAAAGTTCGATTCCCGGTCGTTGACTTTCAAAGGTACTGCCTTTTCATGCCACTTGGGACGGCACAGAAGTTGAGGTAAATACTCCAACACCCACCTCTTCCATATCCGATCCTTCAGATTTTGAGCAATTCGCCACTGCTTCCTCAAACATATGTTTGTGTCAACTGGATGAGGCGTCTGAGTAGAATTCACATAACCCAGTAGAAAGTGATTGGGTGTTAACGGCTCGTCTTCTTCTGACGCTAGAGGTATATCAGTCAGCGGGCGTGAGTTGATGATGTTCTCTGCTTCAACCAATACTGCTCGGAGAGTCTCCACCTTCGGGGCTTCTTCATGTAAGGTCTTATGGAGCAGGCGTTTGATGATTCGAATTAGACGTTCCCAGCATCCACCTGAGCTGGGGTTGGCAGGGCAATTTAAGGTCCACTCAATATTGCGGGTTGTGAGCTCGTCACTTACACGATCTGTATCTAAAAGTCGTTCAGCATCGTTAAGTTCCTTTTGCGCACCGATAAAGTTGGTGCCGTTGTCGCTTCTAATCTTGACTGGGGTCCCACGGCGGTTCACAAAATTTCTGAGGCAAATGAGGAAAGCATCGGTGGACAAGTTTTCAGCGAGCTCCAGGTGTGCAGCACGAACGGTAAGACAGGTAAATATGACTGCCCACCGTTTCTCCCTGCGGCGGCCTATGGAGACGTTGAAAGGGCTAAACAGATCTACACCTGTATAGGTAAATGGCCGGACGAAAGGCGTAAGACGGTCAGCTGGCAATTGGCCCATCAATGGCGGCGTCGGTTTAGCATTATCAAATTTACAGGCAGGGCAGTCTCGTTGAATTTTTTTGAAAGCTGATTTGACATGTGGTAACCAAAATTTTTGCCGGAGCTCGTTGATTATCACAGCAAGGTTTTGGTGGTTATACTTTTCGTGGTAGTGGCGCATGATAAGCTCAGCGACTCTATGCTTTGATGGTATCAATATGGGTCGCCTGGCATTCAGAGGCAGACATTGAGCCTCATCGATACGACCACCAACCCTCAAAGTGCCTCGCTCGTCAAGATATGGCGTGAGAGAGTAAAGCTGGCTTTGTTTTGGTATCGGCTTTGCTTCTCTCAAGGCGGCAATTTCCATTCCGTATACTTCTCGCTGCACCAATTGACATATACGCTCCTCTGAGTCGTTCAACTCGTCGACAGTGAGTGGACCTTTCGCTAACAGCAGTTGATTCTTCCGGGACCGATTCAAAAATATGGCTGGTGCACGTAGCACCCAGGCCATCGTCCTTTTCAGTTTCAAATATGACGAAAAACGATAAATATCTATGTTCCTGGTACTTGCTTGTGACTGAAGGAGCAATAAAGGTTTCACTTCTTCTTCTGGCGGCGGTTGCAGTGGTGGCTCGCTTGCCGCAACAGGCCAGTCTTCAATGTTCATCTTAAGAAACTCAGGCCCGGTTATCCATCTACTATTGATAAATTGGATTTCAAACGAGAAGTAAATTTATTTCATACGAAATATTGAATGAAAAATGACAAACACATACAATTGAAAATAATTTAAAACTAACAAGTGTTTTTGCTAAAGTACTTAAATTATAACCTACAACACCCCCACTAGAATTTTATACTGTTAAATTCAAGAGTTTACAGCAGTGTATGTATTTCTGAGTAGATAGTCCTTTTGTCATCACATCTGCTGCCATGTCTTCAGTCTTTAAGTACTGTATGTTTAATTTTTTGTCATTAACAATATCACGTACAAAATGGTGTCTAATGTCAATGTGTTTTGAGCGTGCATGATATGTATTGTTCTGCGATAAATTTATTGCGCTTTTATTATCGCACCACAGCATAATATTATTACTAAAATTATATAATTCTCTAAAAAGCGACTTTAGCCAGATTGCTTCTTGGCAAGATGATGCTAATGCCATGTATTCAGCTTCTGTTGTTGAGAGCGCAACTGTAGGTTGTTTCTTTGAGCTCCAAGATACACACCCTCCTTGAAACTTGAACACATATCCTGTTACCGATTTTCTTTCATCGATGTCACTTGCCCAATCTGCGTCCGAAAAACCTTCTAGATTACCTTTCGTGTCTTGAGAGAATTCAATTTTGTAGTTGCTGCTTCCTTTCAGATATCGAAAAATTCTCTTAACAGCCGTCCAGTAGGCTTTCCCCAGATTATTGTTGAATTTCGATAAAGCCCCCACTGCAAAGGATATGTCAGGTCGACTTACTTGAGCTGCGTACATTATGCTTCCTATAGTTTCTTGATATGGCACCGTCTGCATGTACTTTTTGTCTTCTTCATTCTTGGGGCACATATCTTTCGCACATATCTTCGAAAGCTTCTGATTGATGTCAAGAGGAGTTGATATGGGATTGCAATCTGCCATATTAAAGTTTACTAGCATATCATTAATATACCTTTCTTGGTCTAACCACAGCTTTCCACTCTTTCGGTCACGCGTTACCTGAATGCCAAGCACATATTTGGCTTCTCCGATATCTTTCGTTTTAAAATTATGATTTAATTGTTGTTTTATTTTCTTCTTATTTTCTTGATCATTAGTGAATATAAGAATGTCATCAACATAGATCGCAACATATGTTATTTGTGTATTTTGCAAACTATAATATATGAAAGGATCTGTTTTAAACCAATATTTTTCAGAGTCATGTCAAGTTTCTTGTTCCAGACTCGGCTAGCTTGTTTAAGTCCATATAAGGATTTATTCAATTTACATACCTTACCGTTGGTAGCAAACCCTTCAGGGTACTTCATATATATATCTTCTTCTAGGTTACTTTGTAAGAATGCCGTGACGACGTCCATCTGGTCAATATCTAGGTCAAATCTAACTGCCAGGCTTAGCAACAGATGTATAGATGCATATCGTACGACAGGAAAAAATGTTTCTTCATAATCTTTTGCTACTAGCCTTGCTTTGTACCGGTCAATATTTCCCAATGCATCTCTCTTCGTTTTAAAAGTCCACTTGCAGTCTATGGCCTTCTTTCCAGGTGGTAAATCAACAAGATCCCACGTGCAGTTCTCATTGAGTGCGTTGATCTCCTCTTCCATTGCATTTTGCTAATCTTCCTTATGGGAGCTGCTCATCGCTTCTTTCAGAGTTTTGGGATCTTCTTTATAGTCAGCTGCAATGTAGGATACATATCCATCCCTTATGACTGGGTTCTTATTTCTGGTGGATCTTCTTAGTTGGACATTTGCGATTCCATTTGAAGATTCCTCAACGACTTCACATGTATCTTCATCGTTTGAGAAAAAGTTTTCTTCTTCTTCCGTTGATGACACTTCTAGAGTTTCTTCTTCTGCTTCTGAGATTTCTTCCGTCCTAGGTTTCGGAAAATCTCTAATATCCCCCACTGAATCGCATATGGGAAAAATATTGTAATAGTTATTTTGATTTTTGACTGATTTCTTGACAAATGTTGTTTCCAAAAAAACAGCGTCTCTACTTGTAATAATGTGCTTATTTTCATTATTGAGGAATCGATATGTTTTCTCATAAGGACAATAGCCAACAAATATAACTTCTTTTCCTTTCGGATCCAGTTTCTTCCTTTTTTCTTTAGGAACATGTACGATAGCCTTTCATCCAAAGACTTTGAGATGCTTTAAGCTCGGTTTTCGCCCAGACCAAGCTTCTTCCGGACATATGTTCTCCAGACCTTTACATGGAATTCTATTTATAATATAAACTGCTGTACTTACAGCTTCAGCCCAGAACTGCTTCTCTAACCCAGCTTCGATGAGTAAACAACGTGCCTTTTCAATAACTGTTCGATTCATCCTCTCAGCCATACCATTTTGTTGAGGTGTGTACGGTGCCGTCGTCTGATGATGAATGCCGCTGTTTATCAAAATCTTCTTCATCTTGGCGTTGCCGTATTCGGTTCCATTGTCGCTTCGAATTGCCTTTATTTTTCGTCCTGTTTGAAGTTCCGTGTAGTTCTTGAATTCCGCAAATTTATCTACAACTTCGTTCTTGTGTTTGATGAAATAGACGAATACCTAGCGCGAACCACCGTATCCATTGGTCAACATAGATCTGTATGCACCAATTCCAAAACTGCTTTTGCTCGTACGCCAACATCTTTAAACGGTTTTCTTGACATTTTACCCTTCAGACATGTGATGCAGTTTCTTTTTCACATCTTTCACCGTACTTGGAACCAATTTCTGAACGGTCTCACTGCTAGTATGGCCAACACGTTTGTGCCATAATTCATAATCCTCCGATTTTTGTTGTTGTGAGGAATACGCCTTCTGATCTTGATTTTGCTTGAGTCGAAACATGTCGTTTACTAGCTCACCAGTGGCAATGATTTCTCCATTTTTATCGAAGACTTTGCATCCAGATCGATTGAATTTGACCTCACAGCCAAGTTGCACCATTCTCGATACCGACAGCAAATTAATGCATAAATCTGGTACATGTTAAACGTCTAATACGGATAAGTGGCCTTTTGCATGCTTACCATTGCACACCGTCATTTCAATATTTCCAATGCCCTTTACCTTCATTGTTGAGTTATTTGCAACCACTATTTCTGCATCTTTCGGATTCACCTTTCCTGAGAATAACTTGATGCTTGAACACATATGTGCAGAAGCTCCAGAATCAAAATACCAATCATTCTGATCAACAGATCTTGCGGAAAAAGATCCATATGCGTACTTATTTTTATTCTCATGTTGGGTCTTCTTCTTTTTACAATTTATTGAGATGTTGCCAAATTCATTGCAGTTGTAACATTTAGGTCCTTTAATGGTCTTCTTTTTCTTACCATTTCTTTTCTGCACAGCGAACGACTTATCATCTGCACAGTCCTCCACCTTCACGTCTTGTAATAACTTGAGTTTTATTGAATCTCCCTAAATGCGGATACCAGAGCTTTGAATTCCCATTATCATTGGCTTGTATTCATCTGGATCCAATCCACTCTTCATCGACGTTTAAGCGCACACCACGTAACTTGTGAGCTGTGTTCATAACGTCATTGACGTACTCTTCAACATTGTGAAAATCATGGAGCTTTGTGGAGCAAAATTTTTGTATGAGCCCCACTCTCCTTACTAAGCCTGAGTCTTCATAAATTTTGCCGAGCGTATCCCATATATCCTTAGCGGTCAGACAATACCGGATATGGGAATAGTTTGACTTCTCTACCAGTAAAATAAGTTCTGATTTCGCCTGAACTAACTTCTCCTCGTTGGTCTCTGTTCCCTGGACAGCTTTCCAAAGTATTTTCATCTGAAAATATTCCTCCACGGAGAACTTCCAATCCTCGAAATTTTCACTGCCGCGCAGCTTCTCAATTTGCGTGTTGATTGATGCCATTTTAGAGTCCGTTTGTTAGTTCTTTTGAAAAATTGTTCGCGAATTTTCAATTTTATCAAAAAATTATTTTCAGAAATCCGTTGTAAATTTTTTCTCACAAAAAAATAAAAAATTTTACTTTCAAAGGCCCATAACCTGATAAATTGGATTTCAAACGAGAAGTAAATTTATTTCATACGAAATATTGAATGAAAAATGACAAACACATACAATTGAAAATAATTTAAAACTAACAAGTGTTTTTGCTAAAGTACTTAAATTCTAACCTACAACAACTATCAACTTGAAATCTCGGCGGAAACGTAGGACGGGTTGCGACATCAGCTGGGTTTTGAGCTGTCGGAATCCATCGCCATTGCGACGGAAGTGAAATATTCTGGATCGCAGCGACACGATGACCGACATACGCCTTGAATTTACGCTCGGAAGAATTTATCCAATAAAGAACAGTACGAGAATCACTCCAGAATATGACGTCAGCTTGGTCAATGTTTACTTCGTGATTGCGTCGAATTAGCTTGCTGAGACGAGCGCCTAGTACTCCCTCTTGGAGTTCCAACCTAGGCACGGACATCAATTTTTGAGGAGCACAGCGAGTTTTCCCAGCTACGAACGCAACGTCAACTCCTGTCGAATGAGCGATACGAAAGTATCCGACGGCAGAGAGGGCGAGCTGACTAGCATCGACGAAGATGTGTAGTTGTATACTTGCTGATTGTTGTAACAGTGGCGAATAACATCGTCGTATGTAGAACTCTTCCACCCGTTGAAACTCACTCCACCAAGCCTTCCACTTATTCTGCAACTCGTTCGGAATTGAGTCATCCCAGCCAATCTTGCATTTCCATGCCTCTTGTACCAATAGTTTTGAAAATATCAGAAAATCCGCAAGCAATCCGTACAGGTCGAAGACAGCCATGACAATGCCGAGAAGCTCTCGTTTAGTAGGTGCACGTAGACTCTGCAATACTGATTTTGGAATACGATGGAATTTTGTATGGAACCTGAACATGTCGGTATTGGTGTCCCAATACATCCCGAGTACCTTATCCGTAGTGGCCTGCCTTTCCATACTAACGCCTTTAGAACTTATCACTGGTGCCTCGTTCATCGTGGTTTGTATTTGATTAGAGTTTGATATGAAATTTCTTAATTCGAAACCTGCCTCGGCATGTATACGAACTACTTGTTGGCAAATTGAAAATCTTCAGCGTTTCGGTTTTTGATGAATTCTGCACAGCAAGGTGAACATATGGCACCGAAAATCATGGACACCATAGCGTAATGTTGAAGTGGTTCGCTCTTACCTCCAGAGAAAACGTTGAGCCTGCTGATCAACCTGGCGTATCTTCACCTGCGAGAACATTTCACGAATGTCAGCGGCTACTGCGACTGGTCCTTCTCGAAACTTGAAGAGAATACCCAACAGTGGTTTGGCTTGTTCTGGTCCTTTGTGCAGAGTAGAGTTGAGTGAAATTCCGGCAACGGCGGCAGCAGCATCAAAAACAATACGAAGCTTCTCTGGTTTGTGTGGATTCTGAACGGCAAAATGTGGCAAGTACCAAACTGGGTGATTCTTATTACTTAACTCTTCATCCGTGAGTCGTCTCGCATATCCCTTGTCAATATATTTTTGTATCTCTAAACGATACCTATCTGCAAATTTCTGATCTCGACACATTTTTCTTTCAATGCCGACCAAACGGTTTTTAGCCATCTCGAAACTATTTGGGAGTTTCGGCGGATACTCTTTCCAAAGAAGGCCAGTTTTCAAAATGCTTGCCCACACGTTTTATTGTACCTTCAAGAATTTTGCGCGCTTGTATATCTTCGTCCGATTCCAAAACTGCAGGTTGGACCTCCAGACCAATTCCGTCGTCCGCAAAGTATTCCGCTACTATTGTGTTTAACTCATTTAGCGATCGTTGTTGACGAATGTGCAGTACTACTGGGCGTATGTGTGACGTTTCATTGGTTGGCCCATATGCGACCCAACCAAGCTTGGTTTGGGCGGCAACTGGGTTGGCGTCGCCGGCTTGTACAATTGCTGCTGTTATGCTGAGATGCACATAGTCCAGCCCGATCAGCATAACAGGTTTCACGTTGACGTAGTCGTCCAATAGCAAATGTTCCAGATGTTTGTGATCCGACCGTCTGAATGTTTGGACCGGCAGGCTTAGGTCCCGGATCGTGCGTATATTTTTTAATGAGAACTTTGTACCCTGATCCTTTCCAGGCTACTTCAACCGTCACTCTCATTGACGTTTCGGTCTTTACCTTTTCGCCATACCACTGAAGAGTCAAAGGCTGAGACTGACCCTTGGTGTTGTGTCCCTTGCGCAGACACGAAAAACATAATTGTAGGCTCTTCACTTTCTGCCAACGCGACTGTACACTCAGTGACTCTTGAAAAATTTTACACTCGGAGATTATATGCCGCTCACCACACTGGAAGCACTTCAACTCACGTTTCTGAACATCTTCATTAACGTGCATCAAACGACGTGGCTGCTGTTGCTGAAGTTGTGGAGCGGTGCTTCGATGTTGCGATGTCGATGAAGTTGAGGCAGGCATTAAACAAACTATTCTGGCCAGATCACCCAGCCATGTTGCAAAATCGTTAATCGTGGCAAATGGCTTGATGGTGACTGCGTGCCTGGCCCAGTCAAATTGCTTATTTGGTGGCAACTTTGACACCATCTGTTCCAATAGTGATGGGTTCGCCAAGTGTTGCTGGCAACCGGCAGATATCAAGAAAGCAACTACGTTACGTTCAAATTTCTTTCAGCTATGACCGGGAATTGTTGTTGGCGTACTAACACGTCCGGTCTGCCAAAACGAAATTCTAACTCGTCCATGGCCTTGGGCACATCGTGTGGGTAAATCAGCATAGAGGCCACTGCTTCTCTAGCTTGCCCAGTCAAGCACTTATGCAAACGCATCAGATTTTGTCGATCGCTATATCTGAAGGCAGCAGAGGTGTCCTTGAAATTAGGGAGAAAAAGAGGCCACTCCTCGGCATTGCCCGAAAACATCGGCAGGTCATATAGCTTGGCGCTTGAGTCACATTCAGGTGGAAGCATCGTGGCAGATCCAACTGACGACGTCGAGGCATCTTCCATCTGCACTTGTGTAATTTGCACTTGTGTAATAGTTTTAGATTATTTTTTAGAAATTTAAAGTATTTTATTTACGAAATTTCAATTGTAATTTTATGAATGATTGTGTATGAATGGATTTATGTATGACAATTTGTGTGTATGAGTATATTTTATCATTAAATTATTCGTAAAGTTTGTTGTATTTTGTTGTTGAATATTGTTATTGATTTGTTGTTGTTTTTTAATATTTATTGAATTTATTGTTATTGTTGAATTTGTTAGATTTTGTTGATGTTGTTTCGCAATTGTATTGCGTGTGCTCCCGTCTGTTGCTCTTTCAATACTGGCGTTTGTTGTCGAGTTCGAAGAAGAAGCGTGAAGATCAGCAAATTTCGAAAGCTGCAAATTGGCGTGAAGCTGGTTGCGATTTGTGGTTGTGTAGCCGATTTTCGCCAGGGTACTCTAACACATATATTTTAGTCATCGGATGCATTCGGCCAACGCCCGTCGACCATCGGATAACGACGACGGCAGCGTCTGAGAGTGCGCCGCGAGTGCGTATGTGTCCAAAAGCAGTTCGGTGCAAGTTCATGTATCAATGAAGGCTGCAGTGAGTTGGAGGAGCGAGAGGTAGAGAGGGGTGGAGAAGGGGTGAGGACGTGTGTGCGATGGGCTGTGGGTGTTGGTGTGAGTGCGACTGTTATTGTGAGTTTCAGCACTTGACGACATGTACGACTGCATGTTATGATCCTTCGGTGCCATATTTCCAGAGCCATTCACAAGATGCTCCCGATAGCTGAGTGACTGTTTAACGACCTTCGGTGCAGATGGGGGCGTGTGGGATTTGAGGGGGCGGACGTCAGTTGGAGCTCATAGGCAGCAGCCGAGTCGAGTTGAGCCGTAGAAGAACTTATCAGTCAAATCATCGTTCCCAAACAGACACGGGCGATTACACGGACACATCGAACGGGTGCGTGTGTTAGTGTTAATAATTACCGTTATAAAGTGGTACTTCTTAAATGATAGAAGCACTTCTGCGCCCGATAACACTGTCCACAATTCGCCCCTGCCTCCTCTCGCCAACAATCGCTGCTGACGGTGACACACAGATACAGATTAAAAGACACAGACAAAGGGACAGACTCAGTAACAAACATAATGGCATACGCATATATAGGGGGCAGCTTCACCTCGAACCCAGTGGACCGTGGAGTGGGCTCCGGAGTCAGGTCGGGCATAGTTTACGACCCCCCTTCTGATATCAAAAACCAAGTATGCAGATTGATAGCCGTATATGTACATATCATAACGCTAAGATCTGAATCTGCTTCCCTTTCTACATGACGGTTGGTACCCGAGCTATAAAAAAGTAATACATATCTAAGGAACAAACCATTACCTAATCAGCTCTGGAGTAATGTTATGTTTTTTATAAATACAATAAACCTTCTATATATAAATATAACAATATATATATCAATTTAAAGGAAATTGAAATTTTAGGAAATGTATACTAAACATATAGTTAATAATACTAATTGGAAAGAAAAAAATAATTGAAAAACAAATTTTATATTTTTTTTTTAGTTTTTGTCAAATTTTTTTGTTAAAAGTTTATAATTTTGAGAAATCTTTAAATACAGAATAGAGAATTCAAATACCTTTCTTTCGATATCCATATGTTTCAGATTGGATAATATTTGTGGATTTTGGGGCGGCCCCAATTTTGAAATTTGACCCCCATTTCCTCCCAAATGGGGTGAGATCACACCGAGATATTTTGAGTTTTTGATACTCAAAATGAGTTCTTATAGGGGGTATTTTTGGTTTTTTTTTGTGAAGGGGGTCGTAAACTGCATTTGTTCCGCCATAACCATTGGAGTCCTGCGAGATGTCGAGAGTCGATTGAGATGAGAACTTCACTCTTCGCCGCACTCCATCGTCATTCTTGGTCACCAGACTCCCTTCGTCCGCTCATCCACTGGGATTCGAGTGAGGCGGCATTCGCATGTGGCGACAATTGTTTGTTCGAATTTGGATATCCGTCTGTCTGCTAAGGCATTTATTGTGCGGCTGGACAGACATATGTCTGCCATATATAACTTGCGGCATCTGCGGCGTGGACGACTCGTGTCAACTAGACATGTCAGCAAAACCAATTTGCAAAATAAATTGACTTGAGTGCCTTTGGAGCCGGCTGGTTTGAGGGCGGCCATTAAGGGGGCGTGGCAGAGGGTGGTGGGCCAGCCCCAGAGGGGTGCATAATGACAAAGCTCCAACTGGGGCAGAAGTTGTAGATATACGACGACAAACCGTTATCATGGGATGGATATGAAAATGCATCCGTATAAATCATGGACATCAAGCGACTGCACTTCCCGCACCCCTCCCCTCAAGCTCTAGTTTATTCGTTGCCATTATTCGGTTGTTTTCCTTGCTCTCAATATTTCATGTCCCAGAAGTTGTTGGCGTCCGTACCTGTAGCACTTAATTAAAAACATTGTCATGAACTCAAATTTGATATTTGTGTAAAATGTTTGCCGTCGCAGCGAACCCTATGTCCGTTCGAGGCGACGGATCCCGCCCTGTTGCTTCTCCACCGATATCGCGAGTGCCGGGCTGTTGTACGTCGTCCTCGGTTGCATCCGTCGGAAACACTTTATTGGTTTTCATTATTCACCAGCGTCACACATGGGCGTCGGTTGCGGTGCCCTTCGTGCCGCTTCCGATGTCACCAACGTTAACCACACGCGCGCTCGCACTTCGCCTATTGTTGCCGACGATTCAACAGGAAAAATTGATTTTTCATACATTTTTAATTGGAACGAATTGCTTCCCGCCTCACAGTTTCTTCTGTCACTCAATATCTCTCTTTCACTCTCTGTTTCAGGCGTACTACGAAAAGCCAGAGGCCGTCCAGTTCTCGTCGCCGGCCAGGGCTCCAGAGGGCGGTGTGGGACCGGCGATGACGTACACCACACATTTCTCCAGATGCCTAAGAGCCTGCTACAGGCGCTCTACCAGAAGGCGGCCCGCGCTCCCTCCCCTTCTGCTAATAATTCGCAATAATTCCTATTCACTTCCTCCACACAGTTTATCCTACGCAACAATAGGATCAATAACTTCACCAAACGACTCTGCAGCATCTCTGCTCATCAGCAACAACTTTAACACCAGCAACAGCAGCTACACCAAAACCAACTGCAACAACTAGATCAACATCAACAGCCATCTTCGCCGCCACCGCTAAGAAGAATAATATAAGGACTGCGTTGGAAAAAATTGTTCATCACAAAATTCCGAAAATCTCCTAAACTTTGCGTACTGAAACGCATACTTCTGTTTATCTAATAAATGTTCCTTATCTGAATCATAATTTTCTGAATTTGTTTTATATACATCAAATTTGTAACTGTAAGGCTTGACTTGCAGAAAACATGCATACAGCAGTCAAATATTGATGTTAAAACAGTTGTCACTTAGCCTTGAATAAAAGCAGTTCGCAAGCTGTACTATTACTTTGAATTTTAAACAGCGCGTTTTCTTTCCAGTGGGAGTTTTTATATTTCGGGGTCATAAAAACTATTACGTCCTTAACAACATTTATTAACCGTCTTTTCATTAAGACTTTTATCTTATATTTAAACTGTTTTTTCGATTAATTATATTAAAAAAAATGTTTAATCTTTTCTGGTAACCCTTCCATCAGGGATTTTATGGTAGTATCAGATACTTTTCGAGAAGCTAAACTCCAATTTTTTCGAAAATCTTGAAGATCTTTGGCTAATTTCTTGGTAGTTTTCATTATACCCTACACCCTGTGGGTAAGGGTATATTCATTTTGTCCTTCCGTTTGTAACGCAGTAAAGGAGAGGTCGTAGGTATGGAAAAGGTATCAGCGTCACCTCCTGTGTCGATTTAGCGATGTCCGTCTGTCGGTCTGTCTGTCTGTGTGTCTGTCTGTAGAAATCAGTTTTTTGAAGAAACGGTAAAAGCTAGAGACAAATTTTGGATTTATAACTATTATACGTTTACGCTGTTTGTCAATGATATTGAGCAAAATCGGTCCACGGACTCGCCCACCTCCCATATAAAGCAAAAGTTCAATATGGGATATATGATGAACTATTTCATATATCGAGACAAGCTACAACTCAGCTCAAAAGCTACAGCTCAATGTTGGATATATAGTAAACTATATAGACAGTTATTAGATTAAATATTGCTACTAAGAGTTCCCAAGAAAATATCTATTATATGACACGAGGACCTTCCATACAACATCGTAGATCTACAAGAAATTCAACTACTTTATGGATGTTATTTGCTGATGAAAGTGTGTGAGTGAATTGAAGAAGAAGGAGACCACATCCAACTGAACCTCAATGAAAGCCCATAGAATAACTGATGAGATTATTTCAATATAAACGTAATGAGCAGGTGACGATTGAGAGAATACAATTTCCAATTGTACCTGCTGAAGGGATCACAATCCACAAAAGTCAGGGAGCTATATATTTCCAAAGGGCTGTTCAACTTCGAAGTGGAATCAGTCGCGCGGCACTATATGCTACTCATATTAGCGCAGCAAGTACTTCTGGACTTAATATTGTTGGAAATTTCAACCCTCCCAAGTCTTTTGTTTTTTTTTTTTTGTAAATATTCTTTTATTTGCAATCTATTTAAATAATAATAAGCAAATTTGATTACATAAATTTAACAGAGTTATTTTGAACTTCATTAAGTCCAAAATACAATGAACATTAACAACAACTTAAATATAAAATAATAACTAACTTAAAATAGCTATATGTACATACTTATTATCTAAATGGTAAATCTAGTGTATGATATCTTTTAAGTCTTTTAATTTCATTAGTATCATCAAGAAGTCTTATAGCTAGAGTATTGGTGTGATTACTAAGTCTAATAAGGTATCTTGCGCTGAAGTTATTTATTTCTTTTTTAACAAAAGAGACATTGAGATCTCTATGGATTTGAATGTTTGTGACAAACCAAGGTGCATTAGTAATTTGCCTTAATATTTTGGATTGAAAACGTTGTAAAATTTCAATATTTGAATTACTTGCTGTCCCCATAATTGAATTCCATATGTCCATACAGGTTTCAGTATGGTTTTATAGAGCAGTAATTTATTGTTAAGACTTAATTCAGATTTTGGATTAAGTAACCAGTACATTCTTTTGGATTTCAAATTAAGCTGGAGACGTTTAGCTTTAATATGATTTTTCCACGTTAGCCTCCTATCGAGATGCAGTCCTAGATATTTAATGCTGTCACAATTAGGAATTTCAGAGTTATTTAGAAAAACTGCAGGGCAGTTTTTTTTTTAAAGCGAAAGTTACATGAGCCGATTTTGAAGTATTTATTTTAATATTCCACGTTGTTTACCATAACTGAATTTTGTTGAGTGCAGATTGAACTAGATTTGAAGCCACGGTTGTAGATTCATTTGAAGCAAGTACAGCAGTGTCATCAGCATATGTAGCTGTAGTTACCAAATATGTTATAGGCATGTCTGAAGTAAAGATCGTAAACAGAACCGGTCCTAAGACACTGCCTTGTGGCACACCTGCTCTTATTTGCTTAATATCAGATGTTTGATTGATTTTAACATAAAAACAACGATTTTCTAAGTACGATTTTAATACTAAGTAAACTGGAGCAGGAAGGAGTTTTTTTAGCTTAAATAATAGACCACTACGCCAGACTCGATCAAAAGCTTGCTGAACATCCAAAAACACACCAGAGCAATATTTGTTAGGTTTCCAGAGAATCAATAATGACATTTACGATACGATGGCATTATTCAGGTGTGCCGTGATTACTTCGAAATCCAAATTGGTATTCAGGTATAATATGCTGTTTTTCAAGAATAGGTAACATTCTTCTTAAAAATATTCTTTCAAATACTTTCGAGAATGTTACTAATAAACTTATCGGTCTATAGGACGAGACAACGTTCTCTGGTTTGTTAGGCTTGAGAATCATAATTATTTCAGCACACTTCTACTGACTTGGAAATTGACAAAGTCTTAATATAGTATTATATATAAGCGTTAGTAACAGAATACCTTTATTAGGTAAAGATTTAAGTACTTTGGCATCCAACTTATCAAA
This sequence comes from Coelopa frigida, assembly GCA_017309665.1. Taxonomy (NCBI): domain Eukaryota; kingdom Metazoa; phylum Arthropoda; class Insecta; order Diptera; family Coelopidae; genus Coelopa; species Coelopa frigida. Next base: position 24,268,534 of record CM029564.1, read on the forward strand.
TCCAGGAGTTTTGGTGTTATTCAACATCTTTATTTCAGAACGAACTTCATTAGGGGAAATATGTTTCAATGGCAAATCCATTTGACAGGGAATGTCTAAAAAGTTAACAATATCGGTGGTAGTGTTATTTATATCAAATGGTTGAAAACTTTGTTCTAAGTGTTCAGCAAAAGCCTTGACTTTAGACTAGCTTGATCTGCACCAAGTTCCGCTAGTGTCTTTTATTGGAACGTTACGTTCTCTAGGACGTTCTAAATATTTAGTAGCTCTCCAAAGTTTGTACTCATCGTTATTGCAACAGTTCAGATTTTTCAAATAATTTCCTAGAGAATCATTTTTAATTTCATGAAGTCGTCATTTCAGTTGATTTGATGCAAAATTAATGTTATTTTTATCTCTCGGATTTCTGCTTATTTCCAAATTCTTCTTAATCGCCTCTTATTTCTGATTAATTCTCTTATTTCACTAGATATGATAACAGTGTTATTATTTTGAATAGGTTCATTGATTGGTGTTGATAAAAAGGCTGCTTCATGAATTAAACTCGTGAAGTTTTCAACTGCATTGTCAAGTTCGCTACCACACTTTAACGCTATATTAAGATGTTTTTATCTATCCAGTATTGAAAGGATTTAATATCAGTTTTTGAGGAAAAGAGTTTGTTGGAATTACAGTTTAAAGTGCTCAACGTCGTATTAAAATTCATGATGATGGCTGAATGGTCTGAACTTAAATCATCATTATCTATGATATCTAGGAGGTGGTTCGCGATCCCATGGTAAACAAAGAAGTCAAGCAAATCAGGTATTTTTCTAGGGTCACTGGGCCAGTATGTGGGCCTACCAGTCGATAATGTAGAGTAATGATATGCATTTGAATAGTTCTTTTCCCTTAGGAAAATTTAGCACCAAGATTTTTAAAGAATGCTTCATATTGTGAACAGCTTATGTTATATCTTGGAGGGCAATAAATTGCAACAATTTGAATATCGAAATTGTTACACTTGATTTTAACTCCCGCAGCTTGAAGATAAGTTTTACAAACAGCGTCTATGACTTCAAATTTAAAAGTAGATTTTATTATTATAGCTGCACCAGCATGCGCTTTATCATCTGGGTGATTAGCAGAAATAACATCAAAGCCTCGGATTTTTAAATGAGATCGAGAGGTAAAATGAGATTCAGATATCAATAATATGTCAATAAAATGTAAATGCAAGAACATTTCTATTTCTTGGGCATGACGGGAAAGCCCATTGGCATTCCATGCTGCGATTCTAAGATCTATTTGCATAATTTATTAATAAGTATTGACATCATATTCATTAATGAATTGGTTAATTCAATTTGCTTATTTAGTGCTACTTCAATCCTATTCATAATGTCATTATTATTTTGATTTTTTACCACTTGCGCAAAAGACATATTATTAAAGTTATTGTTGATATTTTCTTTATCACCACTAGTGTCTGTGTTAATGTATTCTTGCTGGACAGAAGAGAATTGAGTATTACGATGATTTTCCAATTTTTTGTTGTTTATCATATTAGACGATTTCTTTTGGAGAATCTCTTGGTAGACTTTACATCCCTTATAATTCGCAGTATGATTTTGTAGACAATGAACACACCGCGGTGGTGAATTAATGTCTTTCCTACATTCAGCTGTGGGGTGATCAAGTCCACATTTAACACATCTATATGGTTTACTACAATAGGATTTAGTGTGACCAAATTGTTGACATCGATAGCATTGAATTAATTCATGGGTTTTGAGTGGTGGCTCAATTTTAACTATGCAGTTATTAATATGTACAATATCATAAACTGCTTTATTATTTGCATTTGGAGTTACATCGACAAAAAACATAGATAAGGGATTTTTTGTCACGCGGCTTTTGATGTTGGTAACATTTCTAGCTTCGTGACCATTTGACAGCAGATCATCTTTAATGTCATCAATTGGTGTTGAGTGATGTAAACCCTTAATAACTACTCTATATGCTCTCTCTTGTTTTAGTTGATAGGTGTGGAAAATTACCTTGCTTGTATCAAAGTATTTAATAATTTTTCTATATGAATCAACAGTTTTTACCATTAACCTAACTTGATCATCCTTAAGTGATTTATAAGTAAATTCATTTTTAGGTATAATAGTACAAATATTACTTATCATAGCACAAATATCTTTAACACTAGGAATAAATATAGGAGGAGGCTTAGGAGCTCCAGCTGCACTCATAACTTCTGTAGATGGTTCTTCTTCGTCTACTTCTAAAGCTGCAAACTTATTTGCAGACGTTGCATTACGGGATGTTGTTGGTTTATCGGCCACAAATGGTTTTTTATTCCTTATGGCTTTTTGTGAATTTTCCGCATGACGTTTATGCGATTGTTTGCTGGAAACACTTTGCCAGGTCAAGAGGCGTTCATCACCGTCGTCACTCACATCGTCATCGATTTTTAAGTGTTTTTGGTTTTTTTATTATTTATTTTTATTATTATTTTTACAATTCTCACTAGAAAATGTTTTTTTTTTAAGTTTTTTATAATTTTGGCTTTCTATATTGTTTTTATTCACAATTAATCACAATAAATTTTTAGAATTAACACGTGTTAAATTTTCTTTGACTTCGCACGTGCGTTGATAAGATAATCGCCGCAAAAAAGGATATAATGGTTTTTGGAAAACGAATATAGCTTCAAATATATATATCTTTTTGAAAGAGACCACAGTTGTGTAATGACGCATTTTCACTAATTATTGATAGAAATTCACAGTTTTTCCTTTAATAAACGTTGTATGCAGGGTGTAGGATATGTAAACTTCGGCCTGGCCGAAGTTAACAGATTTTGCCTGGGTGGACCAGGCAAACCGGGGGAGCGAAGCGACATATGTGATTACATGTCGCTCTCCCACGATGAAAGATCTTTCATGCTGGAAGGGCCTGTTGTTGTTGTTGTTGTCGTCGCCTGTTTGCTGAGAGGGAGAGTAGAGAGAAAACTATACCACAGTCACGCGTGAGAACTTAACGAATATGGCCTCCAGATTTTAAGCAAGATGAAATTTATCTCATGCGAGAAATCTGGTTTTTCTATTGGGCATAGCCCAGTATCTTTCAATTGGTCTGAGCTCAGGACAGTTTGGCGGATTTGTTTCTCGTGGCACCAAATTTATGTTATTTGTAAAATAGTAATCTACAAATAATAACCAAGACCACTTTATTGTAATGACATGATGCTTATGAAGGAACAATTGAAAGGAGAGAAGGCGGCAACACCAAATCCAATCTCAGACGGTTCAAATCCATTTGTATCTTAAAAATAACCACACGGCGATTGAGGTATGCCGAGGAGAGGAAGAAGAGAACAGGAATGGGTCAAATCGAAAGTTCAATACAGCAAGGAGTTGCAACAATTGGTGGTTGTTTTCTTGTTATTTCCTGCAAAGGGAGGTTCAGAAATGACTATATATTTGGGTATCTTTAGGTATTATTCATAAGGTGCGAAGATATTGTCGGATGATATGTACAAATACAAATTATTGGACTTTACAGCCCTCGAGGGGCTTTGACCGAGCTACTCGCAATCATTGGTGTTGTGCGTTTGTAATGTTTTACACCAATGAAAGAGACCTACAGTTTAATGCCGAATCCGAATGGCTGGGGTGAGAGTTTTTTCATGCAAATAATAGTCTCAGAAGTTTGCCATTGCTCGCCGAGAGGAGGAAGCCGTATAGAAAAATTGATGTTGATGAAACCGGGTTCGAACCGGGGATCGAACCGCGACCTCGCTGATTCAGAGGCTACGCACTTACTACGTCACTGAGCCACGGATGTATGATATGTAAATAAATAATAAATAACAACTGAAGGACATTTCCGATGAAATTGTTTTCTTTGAATCCCATTCAAGAAGTAAATACTGAAGTATATGAGCGGATTAAAATTTCTAGAAGAAAGTAAGTATGTATTTCGAAGGAAAATAAATGTAAATAGGGCACATCTTCAGGAATACACGAACAAGGGCAACAGCGGCTGATAGTGGTTTTTGTCGCTCCCCCTTCCCTGAATCCCTCTTCGATGATCTCGTTTTTTCACTCTACGACATTTAAAGAGCTCAGCTGAAGGGTACCACCTTCCCTTCTACTCCAGAGAAGGATTGGTTCTTCGAAAGTCCATCCGAATGTCGAGTTGAAAAGGATGCTTCGAGGATATTCGGGAATCTATGCGTAAGCCGCAAACCATTTATCGGATGGGGTCGGCCAGGTCCGGGACGGAATTTGCTGAGGGAATGCTAATTACGTGGTTCTCGCTCAGGATCTCCACGTGCCTTGTGTTTGTTGTTGGTGTAGTCGTTTGTTATTGTTATTGTTGTTGGAGGTGGATGAAGAACACACAAAAACACGAACCAGGAGCAGCCATTTATGATTATAACCCATCCCCTCTGCTTTGCTTTATGTGCGTCTGAGAGCGGTGGAATCTATTTAAAGAGTTTTTATTTGCCCTGCGGAATTTTCTGTCTGTGTGAATGTTTGCGTGTTTGTTCGTGTTCGCCGTGCTGCACATGTAAATGTATAATGAGGTAAATAAAATATAGTTCCTAATGTTGACTTTTGAAAGCGCCACTGGATGGAGTGGGGACGGTCGGAAGGCGTGGCAGACTACACTCGAGTGGCGTCAATCACAATGCAAATTGGCTTGTGGGAAGCGGCTACGGAGGTGTCCGTGGAGGCGCCGCTAATAGGATCATGACCCATCCTCACCCTCTACGAGCCCATAATGTCCATATGCCACAACCTTCTCTCTTCTTGTATAATTAAAAGCAACAAAGAGCGAAGAAAAATATTTTCGAATACATGATGCAATTATAAGCTGAATTATAATTACGAATTATAAGTCGTGCGGATATCGAACTTGAAGTTGAATTGAATGGACAGAATGCAGTTTATGAATGGGGGAATGATCCATGACGCTGGTATAAGGTAAGGCTTGAAGGAGTGGAGGGAGACAGCGGCTTTATCGACTGTCTTGGTCGTCCTTCGCCTCCTCGTTCTCCAACCTCGAACTCTCTCTCCACCCACGTCCTCCCTCCCTACCATCCTTAAACAAGCCCCATCGGCCAAACCATGAGTTCTTCCGCGTCCTTTAGACGATAATAAAATAAGACTTATTTAACTTTTGGAAACATTTTCGCTGGAATGGAAACAAAGATCACAACAACAGCTGCCTCGGTTCGCCAGTAAATATAAGAATATTAAAACATCGAGTTCGCTGTGATATACTTTGTAGGTGTTTCGAAATACTTTTTTAATTCCACAACTCTGGCCGCTGGACACAATATTTTTGGAAATACACATGTAAAGGAGTCGCATACGCTCCGCTGCCATCGGCGTGTGCGTTGGGATACAGCCGAACGAGTCCTAAACAAGCAGCCAAGTCAGAGGCGGGGTGTGAGATGGGTCCATTCTAAAAGCCTCACAGAGCTTGAGCAAATATTTGGGAAAACAAATGGAGCTACGGTGCAATATCCTGGCCGCCCGACGTATCAAACCTCATCTTCTCATTCTGAGACTCCGACGATCAACCCGCAGGCGAGTGAGGGAGAGAGATAGAGATAGAGGGCGCCACCGTGTGCTTTATTAGAACGTGTCAAATCAAATTAGGGGAATTATACAAATTGGACAAGTAAAGCGTGCGCAAATAAAAGGAATAAACCAGACAATGGCAAACACCGAGAGTGGATGAGACTCTGGCAGCGACACCCGTTAGTCGTCCGTATCCATCCCACCGACGTTGAGCAGGACTCCGCAGCGAATCCGCAGGACACAATGGGTTGCTTTTGTGTTTACTTTACAAGCACACATATCGCGCAACGTGGACCGGACCCGGATCTAGATCCGCTCAAGGACCGAGCCCACAATGGCAGATGTTGAGCCGACGTAGCCGCTGACCCACCAGGGGGCGGTGCGGTGAGGGACGTAGCGAGGAGCGGGATAACTAGGCTTCTTCCCATAAAACCTTGCATATTCGATAATTCTATTTCATAGCCAAAGGTAAAAATGAAAGGTACTATGCAATGTAAAGCCATGATCCCTTTTGAATGTCGATGCTTATTTCTCAATAATTCCATTAGGGTTGATAAAAATAATTTTGCGATGTAATACGTTTTAACTCTGTAAAAATATTGAATTTCTCGAAACAAAAAATAAATGGAATTTGGCGAACTTTCATAAATTTGACACCTTTATAAAATTATTGTGAACCAATCAATCAGATCCACTGTAATTAATCAATATCACTCCGGGAATTTAAAAAAATCAGCTGCAGAGACTAAAATTTCAATACATAAAAAAAAACAAATGATTTTTGTTCACTCCTTATTGTTACAAATTTTATTTTATGTTTTAATTTTTTGATTTGCACATGAACATAGTATCTGAGTTTGTTATATATTTTTTATCAAACATTTTTATTCTGTAAAAATTTATAAATTTGATATTTTGTCACTGCCATGTGTTCATTTTAAACAAACAAAATACGATTTCTATGAAACGTAAGGCGAATTTATTATTTTTTATTTGATTATTGTATCAAAATAGGCTGCATATCAAACTCTAATTGCGTTAGATTGTGTTCGCTATGTAAATATGTATATTTTTGTATATTATATTGTGAATGATTTCTGTTTCCGGAAGTCCACCAATCCTCGCAATAAGTATACTATAAGTATAACTTTCCCGAATTTGGATTTTTTGAGGCGTGAGGCGAGCACAGGCTTCTCGTATTGATTACACCTTCCCAGCAGAGCGAATGCCTCGAACTGCTGTATTATAATCTATTAAACATTGAGCACTGCACTCCATTCCACCGCACCCGGAGCGGAGTGGATGGAGCTGTACTAATGGATTTGACCAAGGTACTCGCAATCATTGGTGTTGTGCGTTTGTAATGATAAGAGACCTACAGTTTAATGCCGAATCCAAACGGATTGGGTGGGAGCATTACAAATAATACTCTCGGAAGTAAAGAGAAATTGATGTTGGTCGAGCCGCGACTGCAGGCTCGTAAGCTATGCACTTAGGTACATAAAAACCATAAAAACACCAAAAGTTTTGCCAACTGTTAATGTTTACTGTCATCTTCTGAGTCGTTGTAACGATGTAGCATGGTCAGGTACATTTGTATGTATATACCCTCCGCGTCACATGAATAGAAACAGTGATTGATTTTTTGTTTACTAAATTATTTGACGAATGTCAAAAAAATATTCATAACGAAAAAACCTTAAAAATCATACCGTTACACACATTTTTGTACTTTTTTGCATATGCGTCACTGGAATAGAAACAGCAGCTATACGATAAACGATCTGTCACTTTATGGATGATAAATCTTAAAACATTGGTTTAGCGAATTCTGTGTTTCTTAAGAATAAAATTTTCCAGTTAAAGATACTTGGTTCAAAATGGCAAAAATATGAGTTTATATTGATGATGAATTTTGTTGGGTGCAACCACGAAAGAAATCATACTTAAATTGTACTGTAATTTTTGAAATATAAAAACGATGGTAAAAATGGAAGAAATTGAAGCGGCGAATCAGCTGCAGACATTTGGTTTGCATTTATTGCGTGTTTTTGAAAATTGTTTGCAACACAAATGTTTTGTGCCTTTTTTTTTGCATCGAACTATAGAAGTGGTTAGACTACTATCGCTAAATTCTTACCCCCCGTTCTAAGGGGTAAAATCAGGGGTCGAAAAGATCCGAGCTAAAATCGCGAAGTTCTCAGCGGGTACTTGAGAACAGTAAAATAGGATCTTTCGAAGATCTTAGGTTCGCTCTTTCGAGGATCTTATTTAAGATCTTCGAAAGAGCGTACTTTGTTGTACTGAAGTTCTCTACTTATTTATTTATTTATTCATTTAACAAAGTTAACTTATAATTACAAATTATTACAAATTATAAGTTAAACAAAGAAAAAAAGCATTAGCAACAAGGTCTTCAGCTCATGAATGATTTAAATTTAGATATAACATAAGTAATAATAAATAACTAAATACTAACAAAAATTAAATTAAATGATAAATATTAGAACTTTTCAGGAATTTTATTATTAGTTTTATATTTTGCAAATTAGGATCGGAGAGTAGATCGGAAAGAGTTGACGTCGAAAAGAATTGCTGACTTAATTTCAAAAATGAGGGAAATATTAGCTAAAGAGCAATAAGAGCAGATATGTGAAGATTTACTAATGTAGTGTTGGTGTGTTAATAAAGTGTGTAAATAAAATCTGAGGCGAATAATTTTAATAAAATCTTGTTTAGAAATGGAAGATTCGGAATAATATGTAAGATATTCTATTAATTAAATTTATTTTTGTTCGCAATTTTGTACCAATCTGATGTAAGAGACCATTGTTGTTGATCTTTAATGTTTAAATCGTGTTTTAAAAATTTGTTCATGTCTGAGATGTTATAGTTCGGAGAAAAATGAAGTGGAGAATTTGTAGCTAGTTTAGCAGCATTATCTGCAAATTTAGTACCCTGAATTCGCACATGTCTGGGGATCCAAATTAATTTAATACGGGGAAATGCTTCTAATAAATAATTTCTAATTAATGAAGGGTAATAATTTGTAATATTTATATGTGTTATAGCATCTAAAGATGAAAGATAGTCTGAACATATCACAAATATTTTTTTTTGAATCTTTAATCTGTTTAAGGGCAAAGTGGATGACAATAATTTCAGGTGAGAAAATTGAGGAGTATGTTGGAAGGAGAGATATTTTAAGAATGTCGCTTTCTTCGGTGATGCTGAAAGCTGTATTGTTGTTAATTATAGATCCATCAGTAAAGATGAATATGTGAGCATGATAAGTGTTTTTAATTTCCATGAATCATGCGATATATTTCAGGAGAGGTGAATGATTTGGAATAAAAGCGAAGAGAGGTATTTATTAATTTTGAATAAAAAAACCAAGGAGGGAATTTAGAAGTTGGATGATTAATAGGGCGAAATGGAAAGCCAAAAGATTTATGAAATAATATTGTACGATTAATAGCTGATGTAATTTTTTTTTTCGAATAAGTAATTTAGGTAATATATGAGCAATTGGCGTATCTTTGCTTAGAAATGTAGTCCATATTCAATTTTACTAGCAATAATAGCATTAACAACAGAAATAAGTGTTAAATGATCAGTGCAGAATTTTGAACTAGAGACACATTTGATGATATTGAGACGCAACGAAATGGATTGTATAAGATTTTGAATATGAGTGTTCCAAGTGAGTGGAAACATCAGGAATAGGTAAAGAATTACAATAAATTTGCAGGAACAATCGTGCTTGCGACAAACATGCAGATGTTTAAATATTATCAGTTGTTATGTTGCGTTTTAGTTGGTTCCAAGAATGTTATTTTAACGATTTAAGTTTCTACAGATCTTTATTCCACCAAGGTGTGAAGTATTTGATTTTTCGATTATGAGATTGAGGTATACACAAATTCGAGCTTTGAAGAATACTTTTGTGCAAGTTAGATGCTTCTTTATTAATATTAGTGCTAATTGAACGTTAAATGCTCAATTTATTTGATAAGAAGTTAAATTTTTTCCAATCAGCTTGGTCAAATTTAAATTTAGAAATAGGTTTAGGTACAGAGGATCGTTCTGGGAACATATGTATGAATATCGGAAAATGATTACTGCCATGGAGATTATATAGTATTTTCCAGGTAGAATCAACCACAAGAGAAAAAAAAGTTAGTGTACACTAATGTACTAATGTACACGTAATGTCAACATGTGTAAAGGTGTGGTGAGTGCTAAAGTGTGTCGGTGAACCATCATTAAGTATAACGAGATTGGATTGATTAATATATTTTGCTAATATGTTACGCCTACGATTATTGTTAGGGAATCCCCACATATTATTCCAACTATTGAATTCTCCAGCAATTAAGCAAGGCTGTTGTATGTCGTCGAATGAATTTTTTAAATTGTTCAACGAAAAATTTTAATTTGGTGGAATATAGACTGATACAAATGTAAATTTATGTTTAGAATTAATTGAAATAGCAATGAATTGGTTAGTGTTAGGGGAAAGATTTAATTTAGTATGTTCAATGGACTTATGAACAAGAAGAGCAATTCCTCCATAAGAGTTGTTTGAAGAATTTTGTGAAATAAAAGGTAATTTATAGTAATTTATAGAATTGGGATATTATTTAAGGATTGGATGTGAGTTTCTTGAAGAGCTATTATTTTCGGATAGAACTCTTTAATTAAAATTTGAATTTGATTGTAATTATTTAAATAACCTATCACGTTCCATTGAATTATTTTTAAGGGCATAAATTAAGTAATATTAAGAATATAAATTCCAATAATTTTAAAATTATATACTAGAATCAATAAATTCGGTATCTAAAGAGTTTGCAGAGAGTGAATTGGATTTTTTAGGCTGTGATGTTGATTTGTTATTCTTTGATTTTAATTTGGTAATCAGTTTTTTAGATGTGTTTGTTGGGAATATTCTTAGGCGAGTTGCTTGAAGTTGAGAGGTGGGAGTAGAGATAATGATATCTTCAGAGTTTGTGATGCATGATACGCATGAAGAGTCGATTCTAGATGTGTTGATTTCTTGGTTTGTGGATGCAAGTGGACTTGTGTTTGTTGATGTGTTAGGGGCCTCTGGAGAAATATCCTCTAGAAAATTATACTTGATTGGTGAACGAACTATTGCAGAAAAATGTGCGTTGTGGCAATTGGTGGCTTGATGGCTTGTATTTCTTTATGTTTTAAAAAAATAGGACATTTACGATCTAACGCGTTATGGTTTGAGTCATTACAATGTAAGAATTTTATAGTATTTATACATACACTATTTTCATCATCGATAGAGAGGTGATTAAGTTCTCCACAATTAGCACATAGTTTTTCATTTTTGCAGAATATTGAGAGTTGGCCAATTTTGAAGCAATTAAAACATCTCATTGGTAATGGGCAAAAAAAGGGCAAACATTTACTTCCTCATAACCAATATTAATTTTGTCAGGTAAATTTGGAGGTTGGAAAGAATTATTACGGTAGTTTCCACAAGTTGATTGTCTTTTTTTTTAATTTTTGTAATTTTATTAATATTTTGGCTTTTAAGTTCATATAATATTTTATCTTCCGGAATATATCATAAATCATTTGAATATATTATGCCTTTAGAGGGATTTGTGCTTTGAGACGGCAACATTGTGGCAGTTATAGCAATTAGTTTAATGAGTTTATTTGCTTGAGATACGTTTCTTGTTTTTATTAAAATTGATCCATTTCTTAACTTGATGCACTGATCTACTTCTCCATTACAAACACAATCAATTGTTTTTTTTATTAAAAAAGGAGACACATTTGAAGATTCATTAAAGGATTCATCACCATTAATTTTTGACATTACCAAAAACTGTATGGTACACCCTCCTTCAACTGGTGCCACTCGACGGGGCTCGAGAAGGAGCGACTCTGTTAAATTTCTAATTACTGCATAATCTATGCCCCTGATCTTCTGCCATCAGTACCCGCTTTCCTTCGCGAAAGTGGGCGGGCCGAGGGGGCAAATTGAGTCAAGGAACTTTTTAACACTAGATTGCCCAAGCAAGTCATGTATATAATGTCACACTTTCTTAAAACTTTGTGACTTTTTTTACGACATATAAATGTATTTATTAAATTAGTATTTAACTTCCCCCTCTTTCATTTCTGGTATATACATATGTGTTATACCTAGATTGCCAAAAGTAGTCATTTTGACTGATTGTGACTTTTCAAATAATAAAATGACTCTTATTATTAAATTTAGTAAATTTTTATATGCTCAGTTCGTCTCGATATTGAAACAATCACCCTTATTCCGGTTGTCGTCGACGACTCGTAAAACTAACAACGACGATAGAAAATGACGTTTCGGTTTGTCGTCTTTGCTAAGTGACGATAGCTAGGTGACGACTGACAGCATTCCCATGAAGTGACGACGTCGTTAGTTTTTCCAGTTGTCGACGACAACCAGAATAAGGGTGAATAATTTTTACGGGATTCGGATTCTATGGGATATTCGACCATTAAACTACACCCACCATTTTTATCCCGCGAGTCAGTTAATGGAAGCTTTTCTCCTGAGTCTCGACCCCCATTTGCATGGAACCATATCACAGGTTCACCAAAAGCGACATGAACATCATGTAACTCGTGTAAAGCAATCTCTCTGCACTAATTGAACCGGTGGGTGTTATTGAGGAGGGGAGGCCGCGACTCAGTGGCTAAATGTGTAGCCTACGAGTCAGGGAGCCGCGATTCGATCCCCGGTTCGAACCCGGCTCCGCCAAAATAAATTTGTATTTACGGCCTCCTCCGCTCCAATGAATGCAACATTGGACATTAGTCAAAGCCCCTCGCGAGCTGTAAAGACCAATTAGTTATATTCTTGTGTTTGGGTGTTCTAGAGGACACCTATTGTCATTCCAACTATATTCCTGGCTTGGGAATGTTTTTGATTGCATATGCTGCATACTTCCTTCCCATGTGGGTCTATATGGGTGAAAAGATACAGCTTCAAATTGGAAATAAATTAAATTCACTGTGTCAGTTCTGAAGATTTTCAAAACTTAAAAATTCAGCTGTCACATTGTACTAAAATTTCGATACCTAGTCGTCGACGTCTCGTCTTTCAAATAGAATACAAGATAACTGGCGAGGTGACGACGACGACGAGACGACGGCGAAGTCTTCGACGAGAGAAAGGTGATGACGACGACGACAACCGGAATAAGGGGGAATAGTTTTCATTACTTTTTTTCGATTGCCGTCATATAATAACTCGTAAATATGTGATAAATTGTCGATACTTGATGAATTGCAGTAGCTCAATGAGCGAAACTAGTACTTGTTATTCGAATCTTTAGGCAGTGATACATGTTCTAATAAGGTGATTATTGTATTTATTTTTCGCTCAAAATTTATGAAAGAAATGCTGAATGAAGTGCAAATAATATGAAAAATATAAAAAAATAATATTTATCCAATTTCTTTACACATTAGTTATTCTTTTATAAGGCAATCATTTTGATAAATGGGGAAAATTCTCTCATTATTCAATTGTGCAGAAGAAGTTATCACACGCTCGCCATCCTCCGTCTCCCTCTGTGTTCATCCTCTGTCTCCTTCTCTGTCCATCCTTTGTCTTCTATCTCCTGTCCATCTTTTCTCTCCTATCCTCGCCTGTCAACCAGATTTAAAACGATTTGAGAGCAAATGTCACCACTTTAATGAGCTAATAAATCCTCAATTCTTTGATTTGAATCAGGAGCATCTCGAATTCTCTATTCGAAATATGTATTTTATTCATATCGAAAATGCTTTAAGAAGTTCCGGCCTCCGAGCATTCGAGGAATTTTCAATTGTAGCGATGCCCAGAGAGGTTCGTGAAGACGAGGGACGACGAAGGAGGAACTTAATTAGAGGCCGACCACTTGGAGCATTTTTGCAGTTCTCGGCCTCCATTGCAGAGCGAGAGAGAGAAGGAGAGCAAAATGAAGATATTGAAGAGACGTCGGAGCAGATCTTCATCTGCTCGAACCCTTTCTCCGAGGATTTCACTGCGATGGAAACCAAAAAAGCGATAATTGCTTTTCCACGCACTCGCTCCACCTCCACTTCATCCTCACCTCAACCACACACCTCATTCTCAACCTCACCCCACTTCATCATCACCTGATGGAAATTTTCCATTTCGTTGGGGAGATAATTTAATAAATCGGAGAGTGCGAATTGCATTCGTACGGCTGCTCTTCGAATCGAATCTGTTGGAGAAACAATTCAACTCTGTCAATTTCTACTTTGCAAGAATGAATTTTGTAAAATCATAGTAGCATAAGTTTATCATCAATGTGAAAATTTTTCTAGTTTTTTCACTTCCAATAAATTTGTTCAGTAGAAAAGATTGTTTTTCAATTCTCCGGATCTAAAGACCTCCAATAGGTTATGGGCCTATAGTTTTTCGCAATGGAGTTCCTGAAATCATCTTTTAACAAATTAAACGAGGACAATTACCATTTATGGAAATACAAGTTGGAATTGATCCTACGTAAGGAAGGCGCATGGAAGTGTATCGTGGACCCCGCACCCAAGGATCCTAACCCGGAATGGGAGAAGCTGAATAGTGAGACGACCGTGATCATCGGATTATCCGTGGAGGATAGTCAGCTTTTTCACATCAAGAAAGCCAAGACAGCGCGTGAGGCCTGGGAGATTTTGAGGAGTCGGCATGAGAAGAACACGCTGGGGAGCAGCGTAAGAATAATGAGACAGATATGTAATTTGAAATATTCATTGGATTCGAACATTGGAGATCATATCATGGAGATGAAGATCCTGTTTGAGAAGCTGGAAGCATTGGGTGAGACATTTTCTGAGCGTTGGTTGGTAGCTATGATGTTAAGTAGTTTGTCAAGTTCATTTGATACTCTTGTTACTGCTTTGGAAGCTCGCAAAATGGAGGAGTTGACGCTCAGGGTTGTCGAAACCACATTAATCGAGGAATGCCAGCGGAAGACCGAAAATTCGTCATCAAATTCAATACTGAAGAGTTCAGAACGTGTGGAAAATCCGAGAGAGAAGCGTTGTCATTTTTGCACGGCAAAAGGACACTTAAAAAAGGACTGTTGGAAGCTGAAGAAATTGAAGAACACCAATCAAGCCAATGAAGTCGAATGCAAGGCCCCGGAGCCAAGTAATTTTGTATTTTCGACAGCAAGTGACAGAACAATCTGGGTAATTGATTCGGGAGCAACATGTCATATTTGCACCAGGAAATCTGAATTTACAGAATTAGATATGTGAGTACGCGAATTGGTTACTGTTGCAAACGGTCAGTCTGTCCTTTCCAGCGGAAAAGGTTGTTGTCAGTTAACAATGTATAACGCAAAGGGTGAAAAAGCAAATATTAAAATGAGGATGTGCTGTTCATACCATCGTTTCATGGAAATCAATACACAGTTCCCTATTCACCGCAACAAAATGGGGTTGCAGAGAGGAAAAATAGAACACTTGTAGCAATGGCAAGATGTTTACTTGCTGAAGCAAAATTACCAAATATTTTTTGGGGAGAAGCTATTTTGACTGCATGTTACTTGCAGAATAGAGTTGTATCCAGGGCTATTTCTAGTACTCCATTCGAATTGTGGGAAAGAAAGAAGCCAGACATTGATTTTCTTAAAATTTTTGGAAAAGCTTATGTTCTCACTCCTAAAGAGAAACGTAGAAAGTGGGATGACAAATCTCGTCTCTTGACCTTTATTGGTTACGATGATCATACCAAGGGATATCGATTAGTCGACTTGAAGTCAATGAAAGTCACAATAAGCAGAGATGTTAAGTTTGTCAATAGAATAGGAGAATCAAGAGAAATTGAATTAAAAGAAAATAACAACAATAATGAAATCCCTTTGAACATATTTTTTCGCAAAAAGCCAAATTTAAAAGACCGCCCAGTCAGTCAACACATTGATGAGCAAATCCAAGAGGATGTTTCGGAAGATGAGACTTCATTCCGAAGTGTAGATGGCCTTATTGAGCTGGACAATAGCGGAGCATCATGCAGTTCACCAATCAACGTTCCCCTAACTGAAAATATTACTCGTAAATCGGAAAGGTCGACGAAAGGTAAACCACCAGATCGTTTAGGTTACAGGGTAGAGGAAGTTGATATCGACATCACAGAACCAAAGACGTATAACGAAGCGATCAAGTCTAATCAGCGAAATAATTGGATAGCAGCCATGAACGATGAGATGTCATCCTTAAAATCTTCAAAAACATGGGAGTTGGTTATTCCACCGGCTAACGTTAATATCGTGAGTTGTAAATGGACTTTCAAAATCAAGCGTGATGTCAATGGAAACATATCGAGATACAAAGCTCGATTGGTGGCTCGTGGTTTCAGTCAAAAGTACGGATGCGACTATGACGAAGTATTTGCTCCTGTAGCCAGACAAACTACCTTAAGGACAGTGCTATCAATTGCTGGTGTCAAGAAGATGAAGGTAGCTCACATGGATGTAAAGTCAGCATTCTTAAATGGCGATTTGAACGAAGTAATCTACATGAAGCAACCACCTGGATTTGAGGAAGGGAAATCTGGACTCGTATGTAAGTTACGAAAAAGTTTATATGGCTTAAAGCAAGCTGCAAATGTTTGGAATAAAACGTTGCATAAAACTTTAATTTCTGAAAATTTTAAACAAAGTATCGCAGATCCTTGTCTATATACAAAATATATCAACGAGGAAGGGATAATTTATGTATTAGTATACGTTGATGATATTTTGGTAGCGAGTCAAAGTCAAGAAAATATTGATGTCGTAGAGAAATTACTAAGGAAGAACTTCAAAATAACGAATTCAGGTCAAATTAAACACTATTTAGGTTTGGAAATCTTTCAAGACAATTCATTAAATTTCTGTGTTCGACAAGAAAAATACATTGAGAATATGCTAAATGAATTTGGAATGCAAGAAGCAATAATTTCGAAATACCCTTTAAACCCAAGTTATGGAAAAACGCAATCAAATTTATTAACCAATAATACGGATTATCAGGGACTTATAGGATCACTTTTATACCTAAGTGTCAATTCAAGACCTGATATTGCAGCTAGTGTATCAATATTAGCAAGAAAAGAAAGTTGTCCAACACAAGAAGATTGGATGGAACTGAAAAGAGTATTGAAATATTTAAAAGGATCAAAACGTTATTATCTGCAATTGAGTGATTCAAAAATCGAGCCAAATATCTTAACAGGATATGCTGATGCCAACTGGGCCGAAGATAGGTTGGATAGAAAATCTAACTCTGGTTACATTTTTCAGATCAATGGAGGAATTATAAGCTAGTCATGTAAAAAGCAAACTTGTGTATCTTTATCTTCAACAGAAGCAGAATTCGTTGCGCTTTCAGAGACATGCAAAGAGGCAATTTGGATTCGAAAGCTTCTACAGGACTTACAAGTATTCCAGAACGGACCAACAACTATATATGAGAACAATCAAAGTTGCCTTCGTTTAATTGAAGAAGAAAAATTGAGCAACAGATCGAAACACATCGATACCAAAATGCATTTCGTGAAGGATATTCATTGCACATATTGCCCTAGCGAACACATGCTTGCAGATATGATGACCAAACCTCTGGCAGCATCAAAATTAGATATACTCAGAAGTAAAATTGGAGTAAAGTCGAATTGAGGAAGGGTGTTGGAGAAACAATTCAACTCTGTCAATTTCTACTTTGCAAGAATGAATTTTGTAAAATCATAGTAGCATAAGTTTATCGTCAATGTGAAAATTTTTCTAGTTTTTTCACTTCCAATAAATTTGTTCAGTAGAAAAATTGTTTTTCAATTCTCCGGATCTAAAGACCTCCAATAGAATCCATTGGAGGAGTCCCACCTGATCCAATGACCTTTAATCGGCCCATCAATGGACCTGGCAGTTTCAAAGTTTGAACTAATCCTTTGAATCACGACTCGGTCGGAGTCCTTCGGTTCACACACGTCCCATGAAGGGAATTCTCCTCGCCTCGCCATGGAAACCCCTGTTCCACATACGCCCGAGTAATTTAATTTTTTTTTGTGATCATGTACCACCAATACGAGTTTACAATCCAAAAACATAACATCCATCGATGTTATCGCCCAATGGACACCCCCACCTCCCATATAACACAAAAGTTCAATATGAGATTTATGGGATATATATTGTATCACCCAACGGACACGCTCACCTCCAGTAAACATTTGATATAGAATATCTGTTGAACCAAACCTCATATAAGGATAAAATTTTGTGACTGATCAATTACTACTAGAGGTCTCGATTTCTGCCCGCACATGCTCGCGCCCGGGCCATCGAGTGTTCGTGGACAAACAGAAGCAGGTAGAGAAGAGAGAGGGAATGGTTTTTGAGCGTTGTGCGTCGCTTTTGGTTTTATGACCATTTGTGTTGTTTTGTTTTTTGTCTATTCGTTTTGTTTTTGTTGTTTGACTGCGCGACTCTTGTTGCTGTTGGTTCTTTGCTTTGTACGAGTTTCATGATGTGTTTTGATTACTCTTCGCAACGCTTGAAATGCGTGCATATGAGAATATGAATCTGCGTAGTTGGCTACATAGATTGATAATGCGCGCATGAAAGGATTAATTTCACAACAAGCACCTGATAAATGCACTTAAAAAAAATATTATATATATACCCTACATAAACATCGGTCCGGCCGAAGATAACGCTTTTACTAGTTTTATTTTGATTTTTTATTTTGATGGGATGAATGATTGCTGTGGAGTACGGGAAAATTGGAAACACAAGTTCCTGGACAGGAGTCCCCACACCTTATTGCCCGGGCGCTCTCGCCTTCCTCACGTCTTCCGACTTAGTTGACTCCGACTCCGTTCGACGCCCAACACCGATGGTGTTGGATATGAATAGATGTTCCTCCTGGCAGTTGGTGTGCGGAGCTCATTGTTACTGTAGTATCTTTTGTTGTCGATGTAGTTTTTCTTGTTGATACTACTGCTGCCGATGTGGATGCCATTATTGTTGAAATAAAGCATTTCTTTGAATCAATAAGTAATATTATGTTTTGTATGTGATTTCGTGCAAATGGGTTATTTTTTCAGCCCTCCATGTATGAGTGTGTGGGTGTCTGTGAGGGGGGTCCATGACTGAGTGTGTCTGCGATGATGTCGCTGAAATGGCGGACGATGACAGACCGTCGTTGGCACGTCCCTGCGATTTTTATCACACATTTTAATGAATAGTGCATTCATATAAATTTCACCACCCCCGCGGGCTCCCCGCATTATATGCCTCACATGTCCGGATCGGCCATGAACAGGCGAGTATTTTAAAGGCCATTGAGTTCGCCTTGATGGACCCAAAACGATGATTGTCGAAGTAGGGGAGGCCTAAGTAGTGCCCGAAGTCACGCATCGTCCCGGGCGTCATGCAGCACTGACCTTCAGCCAATCCCACGTACACCACTTCTTAGGGTGCGGCTCGTTGATTCTGGTTATTTATGCATAAATTGTCGTATCTTCGGCAGGCGGCACACCGGAGCCCACAAACATTTGTCATTGATGAAATGGGTTTCGCCCAGACTCTAGCTACGAGTGCCCGCAGCCCACTTTACAAGAATCCATCTTGTAATTGATATAATAATGCTTGGGCAGCACAGCACAGCTTGGCCCTCGTCCTCGAGAACCCTTCTGCAGGGTGCCTTGTTTGAGCTCACGTGTTCCGACTAGTGATGGGCATGTACCCATTTCGGGTATTCGTATACACAACTTGCGTTTCCCATATTAAGAATAACTCAAATTAAATAAATGAAGTAATAATTCAAGTCGCCTACAATAACAAATGCACAAAAAATATCTTAAAACTGATTTTACAAGCCAAACGCACCAAACAATTTTTATTTTTTTGTCATATCTTGATTTTGTTATATATTGATATGAGAGGTAATATTTTTTTTATATGAGCTTTGCCTGCATATTATGGCCTAGGCGGTCTAAAACGAACGTTAATGATCTGCTTGATTTATTCCATCCAACATATAAGAAATGGGAAGCATGCAACAAAAAAATTGAATTAACTGATCAAATACTGCTTTTCATACTTTAAAATTTTAAATATCCGCCTTTGGGCGTTTGAAAACAATTTGACCCAATTTTTTAACTTACCAAAATTTCAATACTCGGTATTAACCCAATTTGAAATACTTAACGGTTGGGTAAAAAAATATTGATCATCACTAGTGTCGACACATGTTGGGCCATTCATCCTCGGTGTACTTTGGCAAAAACTACATTGACGGCAATCGCAGTAACAACAACAACATTCACGACAAATACGGCAACAACAAAGGCAGCTACAACAATTACAACAATGGCAATTGAGCTAAAATTATTGAATCCGGGAAATCATTTTTCATGTATCCGAGACGATTCATTCCGGCCTTACGTGTGCCACAGCAACTGATTCATCAACCACGATGAGGGGTCCTCCTGGAGACACCGTTTAAATGCAACTCAAACAACGGAAAACCTCAAACCTTTGGAAAGAACCAGTTGTGCAGGGTTTGAATCCCCCGAGTTAAATTCCGGCAAGTCCTTAATAAAATCAGTGTGAGAGTGTTGCTTGGATGATTTGGAGCTGTTTCCTTTCTTTAAGTAATGATCACAATCGTACCACCTTCTGTGGCTTTTAAACTTTAAATAATAAATAGAGATATCTCGAAGTTGGCTTTAAGGTAGGGATTTCACTGTTCTCCTTCCTTCAAAGTCAATCACAGCATCCGGAGGTGGGCGACGTTCTCGATTTTCACTTGAATCGTCGCTCTTTTTGCACAAACATTTACAATTGCTCGGACCAATAAAAAAAAAACAAAATGAAAGAAATAAGTACATATTCTCGTTATGTCCTTTCTTGTTTTCGTAATGTTTCTAGCTGTGTGTGAGCTTTGTGTATTTTTATTTCTTCGTATTGTGTATATTTGAATTGTGCCAAATGGAATGAAATCGGATAAAAGTATTTAAAATTTTTGATTTTCAAACCGTGTTATATCAAAACCGTGGAAAAAGACCGTGTAAAAACAGAATTAGGTGTACTGTTTTCGTTGTTTCGAAGAGACTTCCCATCCTTTGCCCACGGATCGTTATCGCTGTCTCCCTCACTTTCTTCTCTCTCTCCGTTCGCTCTGGCTCTGCTACAATTCAATTCTTTCTCCAGGTCGATGGACGACGCATCGTTGAGTTCTCATATTTTTAATGAACGATTACTTATTTCCGTTTCTTCTGATCCTTTCGCCCGAATCCCAGCCCTGAGAGACAGTGGAGTCAATGGGGATGGAGGGGCTGCTGGAGAATGACAAACAAAGGCAGAAGACACCGAGCGAGGCGACTAAGGAGGAGGCGAAGGCACCTCGAACCGACCCTTCCATCCCGGACTCCGGAGTTGAGTTGAGTTGAACTGAACTCGTCAACTGTAGTCGTCGCCCCTCGTACCGAGAAACTTTTCTCATTTCCTTTCTTGGCATCTGGGAAGTCGAGCCGTGGAGCGCTAGGCGGAGGAAGTGGAAGTGATTTGACTAAACACACAATTCCTGCAAGCGACGAGTCCAACACGCTCCCAATGGGACACAGGAAGCAGCCTGTGGAGATCGTGCAGTTGCATCGTGTTCAGTTTAAAATTTATTATTGTTGTAATTAAATCCGAGAATCGTAATGAAAAACTAAAACTTAATTAAATTCACAATTGCAAGGCTCCAGGGACCGCTCGGCACGCAGACCATGAGCCGGAACTGGGGTCGGGTTGGACCGGACAAGAGCTGGCTCTGCCTCAGAGACCAGATGAGTTTCTCGGAGATAGTCAGAGGACTCGATTTATTGAAAAAGTTTTAAAGTTGTTTCCCGGGGCGGTTGTTCAAAAATCATGGAATTTAATGCAATGTACGGCTGGGCCTCAGTCCAGCCTCAGTTGAAGACAATGGCCTTCCTGCGGAGGAGATCACGCATTCCTGATCATCATCTGGGTGATGCAAGGACTCGTCACAACTCGTGGAATCTAATCCTGATGCAAAAGTTTGCGGAAAGTCTTGCAAAGTCCTACGCAATAATTTTGCAACTCTTTTTCTGTAGCCCGGTAGCGTGAGCACTGTTTTTATCCATCTTCGGTTGAAATATTGACTAATATAATACTGTACCATATAACTAAACGCAATACACCTTCAGTCTACTGTGGGTTGGTATGGTTTAATAATTTAATTACTTTTATTAACTACCAAGCGCAGTTATTGGCTTTTATTATTTGCTAACTTTCAATATGATTTTGCATGGAATCGTTCTCAATTAGAGTTTGTTTTTTGATGTTTCTGCCATTTAATTTAGTTTGTAAAGGGATATTCAATTCATTATTATTAAAGGTTAAAATTAAATTTTTCGCGCTTCTTCTTCGACGCCTTATGCACCTTGTAGATGGTGAACCTGCGGACGAGAGAAGAAGGTCAGTCGGTGTACCTTAGGTGATGATAACGACGGCTGCACTCACCTGGACGCCTGCGAGTTTTTCTTGTCCTTGCGCGAGGAGCTCTTCGAGGTGGCCGACAGCGTGGAGTCGTCGAAAAAGAAAAGAAACAAACAGACAATTAGCTATCGCACTGATACAGTGACCGAGAGAGGGATAGGGGCGGCAGGAACCACCTGCACCCGCACCCCTCAAGTCCGTGAATATTTTAAAGCCCGCATCCGGCGAGCAGTGCAGCTGTTAAGTCGTTATCTCGGGGAAATCGTTAAACCCGGGAATTGAATCATGTCCGTTTCGCGACGACCGACCGCATGCGGCGAATATAAGTTAATGGTCCATCGGGGCCGGCGAACGCCAAGGTCTTTTGGTGCGGACTCGAACGCCTTCGGTTCGTTCGACGCTGACCTCCGATTACAGTTTATGAGTTGCATAGACTACGGGGGACAGAATTTTTGAGGGAGTGGTGCGGGGCACTGAATCCTTCTTCATTGCTTCAATTAATTATATATCGACAGAGAGCAATCGTGGGAAGGTGATTTTATTAAAGAGAGAATGCGGTGGACGATGGCTTATGGTATTGTGATAGTTATTAGAGTACAATGGAATCGGTTGTATTTGTTGTAATAAGTTTTTGAATTTCTGATTCGAGTTTACGCACGTTGGATCCCACTCAACGATGAAGTTATCTTCTATCGCCTATGTAAAATAAAAAAAACATGCTTCAGAAGTAATAATTTATAATGCGCTAGAGTGACAGGATAACAGATTCCTTGTGCATATTTAACTACATTATTGCAGAACGAAGTGGACGTGGACACTCAATGGGCAACCCGAAATGGGTTCCGGAGCGTGCGAGGGTCGACCGTCATTTTCAACGATGACGGTCCCGCATGTTGGGTGTAACCACGACCCCGTGGACTAATTGGGGGACACCGAGGGATAACGGCGAAAGTTTGGAAATCAAGGTAAAATCCATGATTAAAATAACGATAACAGCGCGAGCGTGTGGAGGGAGCGTGGCGAGTTCAAGGAGGAGGATTCGTAGCTTTATTTACATTTGAAACGAATTCAGGGTATTTAATTAAATTTTGATTGATTACGCACCGCGAACCTCGAACCATCGCCTCTCCTTAACAGAAAGAGAGAGCAAGAGGAAGAGCGAGAGAGAGAGCAGAGTACAAACTAGATTTGCGCTCTGAAAGGCACTCAAATGGAGTTCGAGCCCCGACCTTGGCCTCCAAGAGTTCCAAACAATCAAAGCAAATGCGAGATGAAATGAAAATACATGTAATTAAGTAAATTAAAATCGTGTGATTCCGTAACCATATCCCCGGGACCCTCGCCGAGACACGCCCTTCAGCCCCACACGAGGGTTGAGTGTGAATGAAACGCGATTTCTTCGAAACAATCTTTTCTACCGAAGCGTTAGTTGGGGGTGTCGGGCGACGCGTTTTCTCCATTTCAACTGCCTGATTGAATTACGCTCCGAACCGTTTTTAATGGGATCCACAACCCACCGTCAGCCGCACCCCTTGGCGCATCCGACGAGCATCTGTTGCGATTTCAATTCCATTACTCGGCTCGCGATTGGATCACGTCGTCCAATGGACGACTTCATTGTCGACGAACACCATCATTCGTGTGGTCACATGGAACCCATCAGGCATGGGTTCCATGTGACCACACGACGGTCACAATAGTAGTAGACGGTGATCTAGGGATCCCTCGGAGGCGACGCGACCCTCCCCAACGAAAATAGTAGTAGATAAGCATGCAATGACTTTTTAATGCTAATTAATAGATGGGAATAGTGGCAATTGTGTGCTAGACAATAGTTCGGATTCACCCGTCTATTGATTACATTAAATATCGATAAAGTGAAGCATATCACTTCCATGCTTATGTAGAAATCACATACGAAGTTTGGCAGCGCCCAGACTACGTTGAACTGCAAGAGGAAACAAATGTAAATCAATTCCTTGGTCTAGACGGGGACGGGAACGTATGGGGTGGACTTTGAGTGAGGGGTGGAGCGAGAAGATTGATCTGCGGGCGAATGCTGTTTTTATTTCCGGCGTTTTAGACCACCTTTATTGGGACCCAGTCGACTCCACTAGTTTTATTCCTTTTTCTCTTTGTCGAAGATATGGCACATATGTAAATACGAGCCATTTATCACGATGTTGTGAACAATCCAGCAGCAAAGAGAAGACGACAGTCGGAAGCAGGGTTGTCGTTGTCACTTCAATTGAAGTGTTTCACTTCATTTTGACCCAAAACACTACGGCACTCCACTTTTTTTGGAAACACTTCGTTTTTCAAAAATTGAATCATAATTAATTTTTCTAAAAATTTCTTATAAAAACATACAGTTGCACAATTCTTTGCTCGTTAGAATCTCTGACAGGTGTGTACCGACCGAAAATTTTCTAAGTAATTAAATAATGGAATGCTGTTAACATCGTGCAGTTATTCGCAAAATGAAGAGTTTATATAAATATAAGTGTTATATTTATGTATTACTAATGAATTTCAATGAAATAAATACATTTAACAAAACACTTCACTTTTCTCCTTTTTACTTAAATTTTTCTTGTCTAACACTTCACTCGAAAAATTCGAAACGACAACCCTGGTCGGAAGAAGTTGTACCCGAAGTTTTCGCATGAACTCGTGTTCGCCATGAACTATGCTCCTTTGCGAACACTACTAAATCGCAATCCGAATTCGTCTCTCATTTTGCAGAGTCTCCAGCCATTTACAACGAAGCAGAGCATACGAAATAAAATTGCTTTTGAATGTTAACTTTTTTGTTTTAATTTACGTTTAGAAACGTTTCAAGAGTTTTTTCATTTTTGGTTGGTGAGCAGTAGAAATCAATCAATTTGTCTCTCTCAAAACAAGTCGTAATTTTGAACCATTTCAAATGGCTATTACTTTGACATAATTCATTTTTTTCAAAAAAACTTTTTACATATTATTTTCTTAGTGTTGCGAGGAACAAATTCATGAAAAAACTATTTTTGAAAACCCAATTTTTTTATCAAGATCAGAACTAATGCGCGGCGTTGATGTTTTCTAGCTATGAAAAGCATTAAATTTAGATGATCTTTCTTTATATCTTCATAACATATTTCTTCCAGCTTTTAACAAGAGATGGCAAAATTGTATTAGAATGAGTGAATATTTCTTTAAAAGAAATGAAATACGGCTGGAAAACGTAATATAAATCTAAATTCCAAGTGATAAGCGTGGTAGACCATGAAACCTGTTTGATGAAATTTGCTCTCGCTCAAAACGCAGAAAAATAAAGAACTAAGTAATATATTGTCAAAAATCCTTATAACTGCAACTGCTTCAAAAATTGATAAAGAATTTAAATCTAAGGGAAAATGCACTCCAGAAAAAGTGTTAGGATTAATTGTGGACACTGTAGTGGTGCTCGATTAAATTTGGTTGATCGTTATCTGATGAACAATATTTCGACATAAACAGTGGAAAACATTTACTTTTCCTTGCTACCAACATTGTTGTGCGGAGGAAAAGTGAGCAACTCTTAACCCTAGGATGGGCAACACACTCGGAGGCGCTAACATAACCTACTGGGCCTGAAGAGGCCCATGCGAATAAATCGAGAGTTTGTACCTTTTATTGCATGCTATTGTGTAAATATGTGTGCTATTAATACCCTACGATATCTTATATGTAAACTCTTATATATTGTATATATTTTTGGCATATATTTGTGCACAGTTAGTCCTCCCGAAAAGGATAATATGAAAGGATAATAGAAAAAAAAATGTTGTTTTAAATTTTATTTACTTTATTTATTAATCTAAATATGCATAAGTATGTATAAGAAAATGAAATAAAACTATAAATTCGGACGAGAGCAGTAATTTCATATCAGGGATCGAAACGATCCGAGCTAAAATCGCGAAGTTCTCAGCGGGTACTTCAGAACTGCAAAATAGGATCTTTCGAAGATCTAAGGCTCGCTCTTTCGAGGATCTTATTTAGGATCTAAAAACAATGAACTAACAATGAAACCTAAAGACGTCAAGCGAATTCGTCACAACTATCTCCAGATTTTTTAAATCAACCTCCAACCGTGTGGGCTTTCTGGTATATCTTTCATAGCATCAATAGCAGTATTTAATACATTAAATCCCATTTTGATGAGTTTTTTATATGGGAGATAGAGATAGAGGGTAGGTATGTATGGGTGAAATGTCGGAGGTTGGAAAAAATTAGGACCTGGTTATACATTTGGCCCCTCTACTAGTCACGTCGGGGTTTTTTTTTTCAAATTTTTATTCATTTTTGAGGTTTTGTATGGAGACCCCAGAAGGGGAGCAGATAGGGGGTAGATATATAAGGGTGAAATGTTGGGGGTAATAAAATAATAGGACCTGGTAATACAAATGAGGTCCGTAGGACTAACTCCAGGATAGTTAGAGTGATTTTTTGTATTATATGAAAAATTTGCATTTTGTATGGGGACCTCCAGAAGGGGGTCGGTATGTATGGGTGAAATGTTGGGAGTTGAAAAATAATAGGACTTGGTAATAAATTTGACCCCTTTTTTTCTGTACTCAGGAAGCATAGCAGGAAGAAGTCATGGAATATAAAATCGATTAATAAAGAAACAGAAAAAATATTCATGTTCAAACTCAAAATGGGGCTCATCAGGCCCAGTTGCCCATCCTAGGGTTAAGTGGAGAGTTTTAAACTTGGTTTCACTAAGTTTGGCAGTAAAGCATCAAGCGACAATTTCCCGCTTAATCACTTTCGCAGCGACCTCCAAAAGAGTAAGTTAAAAGGTTGAAACAGTGATAAAATGATTAAATTATTAAATAAATAGTACATGCTCGCTGCTTCGCAGCCGATATCCTCGTTTATGGATTTTATGGATTAAAACAAACAATTATAACCACTGCTCCACTGAAGCAAACATGTAGACCATATTTAAATCAATGATTAATACAATGCAAACTGTAAAGTCTTAACTAGAATATAAAAAGCAAAGAAAAAATAGAACTATTTTTGAAAAAATTATAAAAAATCACTCATGTAAAAAAATAATGGGGTCTGGTAATGCATTTGATCCATCTGATGTCAAGAGAGTTACAGCGATTTAGAAAATCGAGAAAAATGATTCCTTATTGGTTACACATCTCATGATTTTTTGCTCAATCCTCAGTATCCTACATCATCTGCTATGTTATTTTAATTCAATTTAATTTTTTGTGCCAGTTGACATTTTTTAATTTTAGGCGTATCCAAAATTTTTTACTTTGATTTTTAAAAATCGGTTGAACGGGTTCCTAACCATGTCATTTTGAAAATGTGTGGGCGTGGTAGTGGGCGGGTCCACTATTGATTATTATCCTCCATTTTTCCATTCTCCTCCATTAAGATCCACAGGCCAAATTTCAAAGAAATCGGTTGAACGAGTTCCAAAGAATGTCATATTAAAAAATTGTGGTCGTGGCAGTGGGCGGGTCTATTATTAATTGTAGTTCGGTATTTTCCAATTATCCGCCATTAAGATCCACATACCAAATTTCAAAAAAAAAGCTGCTGAACGGGTTCCACACCATGTCATTTTGAAAATGTGTGGGCGTGGTAGTGGGCGGGTCCACTATTGATTATTATCCTCCATTTATCCATTCTCTTCCATTAAGATCCACAGGCCAAATTTCAAAGAAATCGGTTGAACGAGTTCCAAAGAATGTCATATTAAAAATTGTGGTCGTGGCAGTGGGCGGGTCTATTATTAATTGTAGTTCGGTATTTTCCAATTATCCGCCATTAAGATCCACATACCAAATTTCAAAAAAAAGCGGCTGAACGGGTTCCACACCATGTCATTTTCAAAATTTGTGGGCGTTGCATTGGGCGTGTCCATTATTAATTTTTCCATTTTCCGCAATAGATACCAAAATTCAAAAAAGTCGTTCGAATGTGTGCCAAAGAATGTAATTTTCAGAATGTGTGGACGTGGCATTGGACGAGTCCATTATTGATTATAGTCCACCAGTTTTCAATTTTCCGCAATAAAGATCCACATAAAATTCAAAATTCAAAAAAGTTCGTTGAATGGGTTCCACACATCTCATATCAAAAATTTGAGGGCGGGAGGTGGGTTGGTTTCCATTACTAATTGTAGTTCGACATTTTCCAATTCTCCAACATTGAGATCTACATACTAAATTTCAAAAAAATTGGTTGAACGGGTTCCACACTATGTCATTTTCAAAATTAGTTTGTCGCACCACTGTTCACTTGTTCAACTCTTCAACTCTTATTTACGTCCATAGATCTCTTTCACAACTGACTCAAGTCTCGGTTCTCTTCGCCCTTATATACAGGCTGCGTGTCACGATCGCTTAGATGATCCTTCTAGATTCAGGGTCTAGAGATATCGCGATCCTTCTTCGCACGATACGTCACCCTGTCTATGCTCAGTATCATTGTCGTTAGAATGTCTATGAAAATGATCAAATTTTAAATTTTCTTTGAAAATATGATCAAATTCTAAATTGTCTATGAAAATTATCAAATTTTGAATTTTTTATGAAAATTATCAAATATTGAATTTTTAATGAAAAGTATCAAATTTTGAATTTTAATTTTTTGAGTTTTCTATTAAAAATGTTGTTTTAAATTTTATTTACTTTATTTATTAATCTAAATATGCATAAGTATGTATAAGAAAATGAAATAAAACTATAAATTCGGACGAGAGCAGTAATTTCATATCAGGGATCGAAACGATCCGAGCTAAAATCGCGAAGTTCTCAGCGGGTACTTCAGAACTGCAAAATAGGATCTTTCGAAGATCTAAGGCTCGCTCTTTCGAGGATCTTATTTAGGATCTAAAAACAATGAACTAACAATGAAACCTAAAGACGTCAAGCGAATTCGTCACAACTATCTCCAGATTTTTTAAATCAACCTCCAACCGTGTGGGCTTTCTGGTATATCTTTCATAGCATCAATAGCAGTATTTAATACATTAAATCCCATTTTGATGAGTTTTTTATATGGGAGATAGAGATAGAGGGTAGGTATGTATGGGTGAAATGTCGGAGGTTGGAAAAAATTAGGACCTGGTTATACATTTGGCCCCTCTACTAGTCACGTCGGGGTTTTTTTTTTCAAATTTTTATTCATTTTTGAGGTTTTGTATGGAGACCCCAGAAGGGGAGCAGATAGGGGGTAGATATATAAGGGTGAAATGTTGGGGGTAATAAAATAATAGGACCTGGTAATACAAATGAGGTCCGTAGGACTAACTCCAGGATAGTTAGAGTGATTTTTTGTATTATATGAAAAATTTGCATTTTGTATGGGGACCTCCAGAAGGGGGTCGGTATGTATGGGTGAAATGTTGGGAGTTGAAAAATAATAGGACTTGGTAATAAATTTGACCCCTTTTTTTCTGTACTCAGGAAGCATAGCAGGAAGAAGTCATGGAATATAAAATCGATTAATAAAGAAACAGAAAAAATATTCATGTCCAAACTCAAAATGGGGCTCATCAGGCCCAGTTGCCCATCCTAGGGTTAAGTGAGAGTTTTAAACTTGGTTTCACTAAGTTTGGCAGTAAAGCATCAAGCGACAATTTCCCGCTTAATCACTTTCGCAGCGACCTCCAAAAGAGTAAGTTAAAAGGTTGAAACAGTGATAAAATGATTAAATTATTAAATAAATAGTACATGCTCGCTGCTTCGCAGCCGATATCCTCGTTTATGGATTTTATGGATTAAAGCAAACAATTATAACCACTGCTCCACTGAAGCAAACATGTAGACCATATTTAAATCAATGATTAATACAATGCAAACTGTAAAGTCTTAACTAGAATATAAAAAGCAAAGAAAAAATAGAACTATTTTTGAAAAAATTATAAAAAATCACTCATGTAAAAAAATAATGGGGTCTGGTAATGCATTTGATCCATCTGATGTCAAGAGAGTTACAGCGATTTAGAAAATCGAGAAAAATGATTCCTTATTGGTTACACATCTCATGATTTTTTGCTCAATCCTCAGTATCCTACATCATCTGCTATGTTATTTTAATTCAATTTAATTTTTTGTGCCAGTTGACATTTTTTAATTTTTAGGCGTATCCAAAATTTTTTACTTTGATTTTTAAAAATCGGTTGAACGGGTTCCTAACCATGTCATTTTGAAAATGTGTGGGCGTGGTAGTGGGCGGGTCCACTATTGATTATTATCCTCCATTTTTCCATTCTCCTCCATTAAGATCCACAGGCCAAATTTCAAAGAAATCGGTTGAACGAGTTCCAAAGAATGTCATATTAAAAAATTGTGGTCGTGGCAGTGGGCGGGTCTATTATTAATTGTAGTTCGGTATTTTCCAATTATCCGCCATTAAGATCCACATACCAAATTTCAAAAAAAAAGCTGCTGAACGGGTTCCACACCATGTCATTTTGAAAATGTGTGGGCGTGGTAGTGGGCGGGTCCACTATTGATTATTATCCTCCATTTATCCATTCTCTTCCATTAAGATCCACAGGCCAAATTTCAAAGAAATCGGTTGAACGAGTTCCAAAGAATGTCATATTAAAAAATTGTGGTCGTGGCAGTGGGCGGGTCTATTATTAATTGTAGTTCGGTATTTTCCAATTATCCGCCATTAAGATCCACATACCAAATTTCAAAAAAAAGCGGCTGAACGGGTTCCACACCATGTCATTTTCAAAATTTGTGGGCGTTGCATTGGGCGTGTCCATTATTAATTTTTCCATTTTCCGCAATAGATACCAAAATTCAAAAAAGTCGTTCGAATGTGTGCCAAAGAATGTAATTTTCAGAATGTGTGGACGTGGCATTGGACGAGTCCATTATTGATTATAGTCCACCAGTTTTCAATTTTCCGCAATAAAGATCCACATAAAATTCAAAATTCAAAAAAGTTCGTTGAATGGGTTCCACACATCTCATATCAAAAATTTGAGGGCGGGAGGTGGGTTGGTTTCCATTACTAATTGTAGTTCGACATTTTCCAATTCTCCAACATTGAGATCTACATACTAAATTTCAAAAAAATTGGTTGAACGGGTTCCACACTATGTCATTTTCAAAATTAGTTTGTCGCACCACTGTTCACTTGTTCAACTCTTCAACTCTTATTTACGTCCATAGATCTCTTTCACAACTGACTCAAGTCTCGGTTCTCTTCGCCCTTATATACAGGCTGCGTGTCACGATCGCTTAGATGATCCTTCTAGATTCAGGGTCTAGAGATATCGCGATCCTTCTTCGCACGATACGTCACCCTGTCTATGCTCAGTATCATTGTCGTTAGAATGTCTATGAAAATGATCAAATTTTAAATTTTCTTTGAAAATATGATCAAATTCTAAATTGTCTATGAAAATTATCAAATTTTGAATTTTTTATGAAAATTATCAAATATTGAATTTTTAATGAAAAGTATCAAATTTTGAATTTTAATTTTTTGAGTTTTCTATTAAAAATATAAAATTTTGAATTTTCTATAAAATTTGAATTTTCTATTTTATAAAATTTTGAATTTTCTATGAAAATATTCATTTTTGGAATATTCTAAATTTTTTTTTTCAAACTTATATATAAAAATAAGTTGGATTTGCGCTCAAAAATATAGGGTTTTTACTAAACACGGAAATACACGGATATTTTCCGTGTATCGCACGGATTTTACCTCTCTTTGGGTTGGCATTGGATTTGGATTCTATGCGTTGTTTTCGTTTCTTGTCTAAGTTAAATTTTAGTAAAAATTTAGTTGAATGGTATTGGTGAATTTATTAATTTATTATCTGATTAAATTTAATTCAATATTGCTTCAAATAAGAATCTTGTGCTGCAGAGCACGGCCATCGCTGTCCACGCGCCAAAATCAAAAAGAGCGAAGAATGCAGTTTATCGATAGACGTCAGTGCAAGTGTCAATAGATGTCAAACTCTCCAATGCAAGGTGGGGACTGATGAGAGTACTATCTCTCCAAATCTCCACTGTCTTAACGAGTATCAGGGAAGGTAGCAATAGAGCCACTTATTTATTTCAGGTTGTTGGCGTTAACTCCCATCTTAAGACGATTGTCCTCGATCGTAAAACAGAAATCTTTTGTTCCGGTTAATAAATTCCGGAACCTTATTGATTTCCCGATCCAGTAATTGTTGGATAGGTTTGAAGATCGAATTAAGTTGAAATAGTTGCACGGCTTCGACGTCGATTTGTATCAGGTATCTCTGCAAATAAGTCTTGTCTGACTGAATCCGGAGACGAACATTTCGCTGGTCATGGTGATACGTATAAATACAAAGGACTTACTAGCTATCTTAAAAACACTTATATTTACAAAATTTTAACTAATTTTTCAAGAATTATTTCATTGTTTTTAACCGTTTACAGTACTTTGCAATTTATAAACATATTTTAATTTCATTTAGTACCATTACTTAAAGTTACATATTCTATGTAGTTATAATTCGTATTTTATTGTTTTCATGTTTTGTTACAATTTCTTCATTATTCAAATACAATATTTATTTCTTATTTTCATACTACATTTTTTCACAAATATAATTTTTCCAATATTGCATTAACTTAATTTAAAGAAATTATCAAGATAACTATAATAATTAAATATGAAAGTGAATTTTTAAATTGCTCCATTGATTGATTGACTTCATTTTCCTTTCCCCGATTTGCCAAATATAATAGGGTGCTATATACATATTGCTACAACTCGGCCGTCCTGACCATGAGATCTCCTGATCTCAAGTGTCAACTATTATCTGACAACCGTTGTAACGATGTAAAAACCGGGGTCACGCTCGCCGGTGTCCAGGGCTCGTGTCACAAACATTTATAAATCACAAGTTCTATAGTCTTAGTTCACAGTCTTTATTCTTTTCATCAACACTTAATCTATTACAATGTGTGCTTAATCTACGTGAGGTTTTGCATGCGCGACGGCGACGGGTGGTCACGGTGGCGATGGTGACAGATCGCTCGGCTACGATGTTTCTCGTCCGCGCGGTTGACGGCGGTTGATGCCTGTCCGACGGCGGCATGCGCGAGTGCGCGAGCGATGCTTGAGCGAATCGTGCGGGAGTGATTTACGCATGAGCGAATTATGCATGAGCGATTGATGCATGAGCGAGTGATGTATGAGTGATGAGTATATGGATGCTTGATGTGCGTATCAAGTGTGGTGGCCCGGAAGTAGAGGTCGCTGGCGGCGTTTGGGGCTCCGGGGTGCTGCTCGTGTGCTGCTGGAGTGGCGGTGTTCCGGGGGGGGTTTGGGCCGGTCGGTCGTCCTTCCTCTGGATGACTGTGGCGCGGCTGCCGGAGCTGCTGCTGGAGCTGCTGCTGGAACTGCAGCTGCTGCTGGAACCGCGGCGGGCTGGTCCTGCCCTTTTCGGGGACGGTGTGGGGTTTGGTGTTGGTGGGACCTCCGGTTGGGGCTCCACACCAGCCTCTGATGCTGGCCGGGGTTTCGGGGCCAGTTTGGGGATCCGCCACTGGGCTCCCTTCGTCCAGGTAGGGGTGGGTGCCGGAGGGTGGACGACGGCCTTGGCGGGTGTGGGTCGCCTGTTGGGTTGTGGGCGCGACCCTGTTGGTTTCCGCGGCCGGAGTGCCGTGGCCCGCCGGGCGGAAGGTTTCCGGCCCCGGACTTCGGCGGCGGTAAAAGGCCGGGTGGCTCTCGTCGCGAGCTGGGGCTGGGACCCTGCGGGCGGTACTGGGTGTTTCGGCCTCCACTTCCCCCGGTGCGTTGGTGACCCAGGCGGTGGTGGTGGCTGGGTCGGTGGTGGCTGGGTTGGTGGTGCCGGGGTTGAGGTTGCGATTGTCGGCGTGCGGGTGGTCGGGATGGTCGCCGGCCTGGTGGGCCTTGAGGTGGCGGGCGAGGGTGGCCGGCGTGGTGGTGGTGTGGGCGCCCTGCCCTGGTATGACGTGGTGCCTGGTGCCGGGGGTGGTCGGATGGCGCGTCCTCTGGGCCGGCGCGCCGAGTGCCCCCCTTTGGACGCCGGTTGTCCCTGGTAAGCGCCTAGCCTTGGGGTAACGCCTACGCGGGCGCAGCCGGCGTGGGCCCGCTGGGGTGTCGGCGCGAATCGCGTCTTGGGTAGCCGGGAGCACGGACACGTGGGCCCTTCTTCGACAGGCTGCCGGGTCCAGGGGCGCTTCCTGGAAGTTTGTGATGGTCGTGGATTCTTCGGCGGCGGCAGTAGTACTGGTGGTGATCGTTGGCGGACCTCCCAAGCGGATGGTTGCGCCGCCACAGCTGAAAGTCGCGCCTATCTGTGCAAAAAAAGTCGAGCCCCAGGAGAATATCTTCGGTGACATTGGGCATTACCAGGAAGCTGAATCGGCATCTGCTTTCGCCGACGCGGACGTCGCTTACGACCATCCGGTCCAGTACTCTGACGGTTCCGTCGACTAGGTGTACGTCTACCTCCTCTGGTGCTGGTACCTCCTTGACCCCCATGCGCTTGGCCTGTGTCCCGCTGATGAAGCTCCGAGTAGCTCCGGTGTCGATGGTGGCTGTTGTCTCGATGCCGCCCATCGTGATTTCGGCGAGGAGACGCTTGCCATTTGTTTTGAGTGGGTTTATTGGGGAGGTTGGCCACTTGGATTGGGGGACCGGCCGGTTCGTGCCGTGTAGGCTGTGTAGGCTTCGGCGAGCTCCTCGAGCCGTTCCACGAACTCTAGTGGATTTTGAGTTCCGTCGTATTTCACGGCCCATCTCCTGACCTGCTCGATGACGGTAGGGTAGGGCAGGGGTCGAGGTGTATCCTGGGGTGTTGCTGGGTCGCTGCCAGTGTTGACCTGGACCTTGTATTTCGGCTTCTCCTTCCACGCGTTAGCGGTTTCCGGGTGCTGGACTGCCATCGCGGGGGCAGGGGAAGGAACCCGGCGGTGGGCTTCCTGCAGCTCCGTTAGGCGTTGGAGTTGTGGCGCGTCGTGTTCCGGGTTACCGACGAATGCAACGAACCGTTTTCGCATCTCCTCGACCGTACCGGTGGCGTCTAACCCGAACTCGCCGAGATACTCGATAAGGTCGTCGCGCCTTAGGGAATAGGCCCACGACACATTGAGGGTGTTGTTACTAGTTGCCTGGGTCTTCATAGTGTTGGTTTTAAATGTTTTTAATGCTTTTGTTATAGTTCGTTATTGAATTTCCGCGCACTCGTGTTATTGCGACGACGGTATAAATGAAACTGAACGTTTGATTTGTGTGATGAAGAATGTTTGACTATAGTCCCTGCTCGGGCGCCATTGTAACGATGCAAAAACCGGGGTCACGCTCGCCGGTGTCCAGGGCTCGTGTCACAAACATTTATAAATCACAAGTTCTATAGTCTTAGTTCACAGTCTTTATTCTTTTCATCAACACTTAATCTATTACAATGTGTGCTTAATCTACGTGAGGTTTTGCATGCGCGACGGCGACGGGTGGTCACGGTGGCGATGGTGACAGATCGCTCGGCTACGATGTTTCTCGTCCGCGCGGTTGACGGCGGTTGATGCCTGTCCGACGGCGGCATGCGCGAGTGCGCGAGCGATGCTTGAGCGAATCGTGCGGGAGTGATTTACGCATGAGCGAATTATGCATGAGCGATTGATGCATGAGCGAGTGATGTATGAGTGATGAGTATATGGATGCTTGATGTGCGTATCAAGTGTTTCCCCCCCCCCGCGTGCTGCTGTGGCACCTCCCCGGTCGGGTGGAACTCCGTCTTGGAGCACCCCCTTTCTCCGGACCCCGTCGAGCTCCCGCCCAAAGTTGTCCCGCTCGGTGGGATTACGGAGCCCCTTTTTCCCAGTTTCCCAAGCGACTTTTCCCCGCGCAATAGGACTTCGGAGTCTCCGATGGAGGCCCCTAATCCTCTCCAGCTTCGCTGGACTTGACCACGATGATGAGACCTCGGAGTCTCAAATGAAGACCCCTAGTCTTCCCGGAACCCACGGGACCAAATCCAAGCCGATTGGACGTCGGAGACTCAAAACAAGCCCCTAATCCTCTCCAGCTTCGATGGACTCGACCACGACGACGAAACCTCGGAGTCTCGGATGGAGACCCCTAGTCTTCCCGGAACCCACGGGACCAAATCCAAGCCGATTGGACGTCGGAGACTCAAAACAAGCCCCTAATCCTCTCCAGCTTCGGTGGACTTGACCACGACGATGAGACCTCGGAGTCTCAGATGGAGACCCCTAGTCTTCCCGGAACCCACGGGACCAAATCCAAGCCGATTGGACGTCGGAGACTCAAAACAAGCCCCTAATCCTCTCCAGCTTTGGTGGACTTGACCACGACGATGAGACCTCGGAGTCTCAGATGGAGACCCCTAGTCTTCCCGGAACCCCCTTGTCGAAGCCCAAGCCGATTGGACATCGGAGACTCAAAACAAGCCCCTAATCCTCTCCAGCTTCGGTGAACTTGACCACGACGATGAGACCTCGGAGTCTCAGATGGAGGCCCTAGTCTTCCCGGAACCCCCTTGTCTCAGCCGCACTTCACCTCCGGGGGTGAACAGGAACTGTACCCGTTGCTCCCCGAAGTCCCGGCGGAAGCGTAGTCGGCTTCCGGCCTGTTTCCGGGCACGGGTTTCCTCCACTACCTCCCAGCCCAGGCGTTGGCGGCGTGGAGCCCCTCTAGCTGGAGGGGGCAGGGCGCTAGGCTGCGGCTGGTAGTTGCGTCGGCGGGTGAGGTGGTGGCCCGGAAGTAGAGGTCGCTGGCGGCGTTTGGGGCTCCGGGGTGCTGCTCGTGTGCTGCTGGAGTGGCGGTGTTCCGGGGGGGGTTTGGGCCGGTCGGTCGTCCTTCCTCTGGATGACTGTGGCGCGGCTGCCGGAGCTGCTGCTGGAGCTGCTGCTGGAACTGCAGCTGCTGCTGGAACCGCGGCGGGCTGGTCCTGCCCTTTTCGGGGACGGTGTGGGGTTTGGTGTTGGTGGGACCTCCGGTTGGGGCTCCACACCAGCCTCTGATGCTGGCCGGGGTTTCGGGGCCAGTTTGGGGATCCGCCACTGGGCTCCCTTCGTCCAGGTAGGGGTGGGTGCCGGAGGGTGGACGACGGCCTTGGCGGGTGTGGGTCGCCTGTTGGGTTGTGGGCGCGACCCTGTTGGTTTCCGCGGCCGGAGTGCGGTGGCCCGCCGGGCGGAAGGTTTCCGGCCCCGGACTTCGGCGGCGGTAAAAGGCCGGGTGGCTCTCGTCGCGAGCTGGGGCTGGGACCCTGCGGGCGGTACTGGGTGTTTCGGCCTCCACTTCCCCCGGTGCGTTGGTGACCCAGGCGGTGGTGGTGGCTGGGTCGGTGGTGGCTGGGTTGGTGGTGCCGGGGTTGAGGTTGCGATTGTCGGCGTGCGGGTGGTCGGGATGGTCGCCGGCCTGGTGGGCCTTGAGGTGGCGGGCGAGGGTGGCCGGCGTGGTGGTGGTGTGGGCGCCCTGCCCTGGTATGTCGTGGTGCCTGGTGCCGGGGGTGGTCGGATGGCGCGTCCTCTGGGCCGGCGCGCCGAGTGCCCCCCTTTGGACGCCGGTTGTCCCTGGTAAGCGCCTAGCCTTGGGGTAACGCCTACGCGGGCGCAGCCGGCGTGGGCCCGCTGGGGTGTCGGCGCGAATCGCGTCTTGGGTAGCCGGGAGCACGGACACGTGGGCCCTTCTTCGACAGGCTGCCGGGTCCAGGGGCGCTTCCTGGAAGTTTGTGATGGTCGTGGATTCTTCGGCGGCGGCAGTAGTACTGGTGGTGATCGTTGGCGGACCTCCCAAGCGGATGGTTGCGCCGCCACAGCTGAAAGTCGCGCCTATCTGTGCAAAAAAAGTCGAGCCCCAGGAGAATATCTTCGGTGACATTGGGCATTACCAGGAAGCTGAATCGGCATCTGCTTTCGCCGACGCGGACGTCGCTTACGACCATCCGGTCCAGTACTCTGACGGTTCCGTCGACTAGGTGTACGTCTACCTCCTCTGGTGCTGGTACCTCCTTGACCCCCATGCGCTTGGCCTGTGTCCCGCTGATGAAGCTCCGAGTAGCTCCGGTGTCGATGGTGGCTGTTGTCTCGATGCCGCCCATCGTGATTTCGGCGAGGAGACGCTTGCCATTTGTTTTGAGTGGGTTTATTGGGGAGGTTGGCCACTTGGATTGGGGGACCGGCCGGTGGCCTTGCGCGTCGATCCTCTTTTACGTTTCCCGCCGGTCGGCGTCAGCATTCATTTGTGCGCATGCCGTCTCTTCCGCATTCCCAGCAGAAATAACGTCGGGGGTGCTGGCAGTCCCTCTCCTGGTTGCCGGTTCGGCCGCAGTTGTGGCATGCGGAGTGGGGATTCGCAACCCTGTGGTCTGGGCCTTCTTGCGCCAGTTGGTGGTGTTCGGGCCGCCCGGGCTTGGCAGGAGCTCTTCCGTCTCCGCGGCTCACCGGGCGGGCTTTTGCAGGGGGTTCTTCGTGGGTCTGCTTTGCTCGTATTCCTTCCAGATCTTCTGCGATCGAGAGCAATTCTGGGAGAGAAACGAAGTCTCTCCTCTTGATGTACCACTGGTAGTCCGGGTGGCTGTTTCGGTACAGCCGCTCCAACCGTTGGCTTTCGGTAATGTTGGCGTGCCGCATCAGGGTCTGTAATGCTAGGACGTAGTCCTTCATTCCCTCGCCGGCATGTTGGATCCGGCAGCGGATTGCGTCGTCGAGGTCTTCAAAGTAGCGAACGGGTAGGAAGAATTTTAAGAAATATTCCTTGAAGTGGACCCAGGTGTGCCAGTGGCCGTTATTGTTTCGGAACCATGTCAATGCCCGGTCCTTCAGCAGCTCTGGCATGGCGCGGGGCAGATGGTCGGTGTTCGTGCCGTAGGCTTTGGCGAGCTCCTCGACCCGTTCCACGAACTCTAGTGGATTTTGAGTTCCGTCATGTTTTGCCAGTGGCCGTTATTGTTTCGGAACCATGTCAATGCCCGGTCCTTCAGCAGCTCCGGCATGGCGCGGGGCAGGTGGTCGGTGTTCGTGCCGTGTAGGCTGTGTAGGCTTCGGCGAGCTCCTCGAGCCGTTCCACGAACTCTAGTGGATTTTGAGTTCCGTCGTATTTCACGGCCCATCTCCTGACCTGCTCGATGACGGTAGGGTAGGGCAGGGGTCGAGGTGTATCCTGGGGTGTTGCTGGGTCGCTGCCAGTGTTGACCTGGACCTTGTATTTCGGCTTCTCCTTCCACGCGTTAGCGGTTTCCGGGTGCTGGACTGCCATCGCGGGGGCAGGGGAAGGAACCCGGCGGTGGGCTTCCTGCAGCTCCGTTAGGCGTTGGAGTTGTGGCGCGTCGTGTTCCGGGTTACCGACGAATGCAACGAACCGTTTTCGCATCTCCTCGACCGTACCGGTGGCGTCTAACCCGAACTCGCCGAGATACTCGATAAGGTCGTCGCGCCTTAGGGAATAGGCCCACGACACATTGAGGGTGTTGTTACTAGTTGCCTGGGTCTTCATAGTGTTGGTTTTAAATGTTTTTAATGCTTTTGTTATAGTTCGTTATTGAATTTCCGCGCACTCGTGTTATTGCGACGACGGTATAAATGAAACTGAACGTTTGATTTGTGTGATGAAGAATGTTTGACTATAGTCCCTGCTCGGGCGCCATTGTAACGATGCAAAAACCGGGGTCACGCTCGCCGGTGTCCAGGGCTCGTGTCACAAACATTTATAAATCACAAGTTCTATAGTCTTAGTTCACAGTCTTTATTCTTTTCATCAACACTTAATCTATTACAAT
Organism: Coelopa frigida; assembly: GCA_017309665.1. NCBI lineage: Eukaryota > Metazoa > Arthropoda > Insecta > Diptera > Coelopidae > Coelopa > Coelopa frigida. The sequence goes on from CM029564.1 coordinate 24,308,418, forward strand.
GTGTGCTTAATCTACGTGAGGTTTTGCATGCGCGACGGCGACGGGTGGTCACGGTGGCGATGGTTACAGATGGCTCGGCTACGATGTTTCTCGTCCGCGCGGTTGACGGCGGTTGATGCCTGTCCGACGGCGCATGCGCGAGTGCGCGAGCGATGCTTGAGCGAATCGTGCGGGAGTGATTTACGCATGAGCGAATTATGCATGAGCGATTGATGCATGAGCGAGTGATGCATGAGCGAGTGATGCATGAGTGATGAGTGTATGGATGCTTGATGTGCGTATCAAGTGTTTCCCCCCCCCCGCGTGCTGCTGTGGCACCTCCCCGGTCGGGTGGAACTCCGTCTTGGAGCACCCCCTTTCTCCGGACCCCGTCGAGCTCCCGCCCAAAGTTGTCCCGCTCGGTGGGATTACGGAGCCCCTTTTTCCCAGTTTCCCAAGCGACTTTTCCCCGCGCAATAGGACTTCGGAGTCTCCGATGGAGGCCCCTAATCCCCTCCAGCTTTGCTGGACCCGACCACGATGATGGGACGTCGGAGTCTCAGATGGAGACCCCCAATCCTCCCCAGACCCCACTTGGCGAAGCCCAAGCCGATTGGACGTCGGGGACTCAAAACAAGCCCCTAATCCTCTCCAGATCCGCTGGACTTGACCACGATGATGAGACCTCGAAGTCTCAAATGGAGACCCCTAGTCTTCCCGGAACCCACGGGACCAAATCCAAGCCGATTGGACGTCGGAGACTCAAAACAAGCCCCTAATCCTCTCCAGCTTCGGTGGACTTGACCACGACGATGAGACCACGGAGTCTCAGATGGAGACCCTAGTCTTCCCGGAACCCCCTTGTCGAAGCCCAAGCCGATTGGACGTCGGAGACTCAAAACAAGCCCCTAATCCTCTCCAGCTTCGGTGGACTTGACCACGACGATGAGACCTCGGAGTCTCAGATGGAGACCCCTAGTCTTCCCGGAACCCCCTTGTCGAAGCCCAAGCCGATTGGACGTCGGAGACTCAAAACAAGCCCCTAATCCTCTCCAGCTTCGGTGGACTTGACCACGACGATGAGACCTCGGAGTCTCAGATGGAGACCCCTAGTCTTCCCGGAACCCCCTTGTCGAAGCCCAAGCCGATTGGACATCGGATACTCAAAACAAGCCCCTAATCCGCTCTAGCTCCCCCGAACACGATGGAAGATTTGGCGTTCTCAAAACAAGACTCCAACTCTTCTCGTGTTCCCACCCAAAGTTAATACTCTATCCTTATATTCACCTGATGAGTCCTGGACCGTGGTCCGCAGCAAAGTGATTTTGCTCGGTCTGCCCCGAGCTTAGCTCCCCTTTGCAAAATCGCCCCATGACATTTGTGATCGATCAACTGTCCGAACCACAGATTACCAGATATGAAACTTCTGACATTTGAGGCTAAACGTCAAAAAAAATCTCTTTTTTATGCGATTGGTGAATACACAGATTGTGTACGTGAGTTCACCGCTCAAACATCAAATTTAATGCAATGCCATATCTTTTGTCGATAAATGTGGGTATATTAGTACATTAATTGGAATTTTGTTCACTTTCTCTGCCATACTAAAAGTGCGCAAGTATAAGTGGAATGAAACTAATCAAATGTCTGAAATGCTTTAAAAAACGTGGGGGCCATGGTTTAGTTTCTATACGCGTAGATTGCGAGTCACCGGTGTCGGGTTCAATGTTCCTCGGGCGTTGTAGAGGCACTATGTATTTATTTTGAAAATTAAAATAAATATCTCACCTAGAAGTGAATAATTTTCTATGATCTCTTAAATTCTAAATAATCCGAAACTTTTAGAGGTGAATTATTTGTAATGAAGTGGCATCGCTAAAAGTCAACTTTTGGTGAAACAAATCAGCTGTTTTTCATATCAGATTGATTTATCAAACATCAAAAATTTGGGAAAATTACAGAAATGTAATTTGTGATTATGTTGGTTTGGGAAATCCAAACTGATTGAAAATTGAATTATAGCTTTTGGGCACTGCCTAGATTGCGTATATTGCCTTAAGGCTCTAATAAGTAAGTGAGGGACGATTTCCAAAACTTAAAATTTTCACATTTTTTCTCAAGAAGAACAAGAGATGCAATTTCAGACAGCGGAGGTGAATAGTGGTGAATAGTAAAGCGCTTTTCGACGACAAATGTAGGTTCCGAAAAATTCCGCTGGCGCTTTTCGACGACAAATGTAGGTTCCAAAAAATTCCGCTGGCGCTATTTCGTGTTTTTCACACACACCATCAAACCATTTTAACAACCACATACAAGCGATATTTCAAGTTTCATATCTGGTAATCTGTGGTCCGAACAGCCGATCGTCAGAGGGATGTTGCTCTCCGCTCGATGGACAGGGATGCCTCGTCTGGTCGCCGTGTCGCGTAGTAGGTGGTTGTCGCGCCATGTAAAACTAATTATTAATTCCATCCGAAACTTAAATCTACTTTATTATTACTACAATTAAACTTAAAATACGGCCTCCATTGGCAACTTATTTCTACAAATTAAATACGGCCTTCATCGGCAACTTATAACTACAAATTAATCCTAAGCTTACATACTACAAAAATAGAAAAATGTAGGGGGAAAAAGGGATCATCCCATTTTCCTCCTTACACCGTCGTTCTTTGTACCAGGGGCGAATATTATTAACTGCCCACACACCTTGGTATAGAATCCTTGACTGTTGAAAACCTTCTACATCTTCCAACACATACCTGTCATGCCTTTGAACATTGGAATCAGCTTTTTGGATACACCAGAGTTTGAATCAAAATTTCGAATCATAATATAGTCACCTTCTACGTACTTTGTGGGTTTCTGACGTTTTTTATCGAAGTACTTTTTGTTATACGTTTGTAATTCCATCTGTTTCTCAGACGTCTTTTTACGAATTTCTTCAATACTTTGTCTTTCAGGTACTGGCCCCAAACAAAATAACACTTGGGTGTTCTCCGATTCCTCTATGCAACGTATTATTGAGTGTAAACTCGACCGTATCTATCACCGTGTCCCAATAAACGCTTTCTTCTGGCCTTACAAGTTTCGCTATCATCGGACCTAAGCTTCTGTTCACTCTTTCCACCTGACCGTTTGCCTGAGGAGATCCTGTCGCAATTTTTATGTGTTGCACATCATTACTTTTTAAAAATTGATCAAATTCACCTGATGTAAAGCAACTACCCCTATCCGAGACGATCAATTTTGGACGACTGTATGCTCTAAAATAATCTTCTAACGCTTGAATAACTTCCTTTGTGTTTGTTGTCTTTGTTGCGTATAGTCTTACGAACTTAGTAAACGCATCTATTACTACAAATAAATATTTCTTACTTCTTGAATTATCTACTGGTCCGTAGTGATCTATGTGCACGATCTCAAATGGTGCGTTACCTTTTGGTATATTGTTCAAGAAACCTTCACCTTTTCCATTCTTCGACGAATAAACAATACATTTTAAACAATTTTCTATATGTGTACTAACTTTGTCTCGTAACTTTGAAATCCAATATGTCTTCTTCAACCTTCTACTACTTTATCAATGCCTACGTGTCCCATCTCGTCATGGTATTTGTATAAAACATGCTCCTCCATATCTTGAGGAACACAGAATAATACTGATCCATCTTCTTTTTTCCTATAAATTACACCATTACGCATTTCATACAATTTATGTTCTGACTTTTCTAGTAATTCTCGTAACTTACATAATTCCTTAACTTTCCCTTGACAAATAACTAAATTTTCCTCGAAGGTGTTTGACTCTAACACTAAAATATTTGTACTTCGACTTAACGCATCAACATGCTGCATACGAGAACCTTTTCTATGTTCTAACACATAATCATAATTTTGTAATTCTAACGCCCACCTTGCTATCCTTGGGTTCAACTCCTTTTTACTTAACGTCATTGTCAATGAATTACAGTCAGTCAAAATTTTAAACTTCAATCCTTGTAAATACACGCGAAAACGATGTAGTGCACGAAAGTGACGTAGCTAGTGTCTCTAATTCAAAACTATGATACTTGGACTCGGTTTCTGTAGTTCTCTTTGAAAAATAAAACACCGGATGCCATTTTCCGTCTTCTTTCTTTTGCATTAGAATTGCACCAAACCCTATCGAACTAGCATCGCAATGCAGTTCGGTGTCATCTTTTGGACTATAAATAGCAATTGGCGATTCCACTAACTTCTGTTCTCGTCAAATCATACAACGGCTTGAAAAATTTTCAACGAACCGGCGAAAATATGAACAAAAACCTAAAAAGCTCTGAACAGAATGTACATTTTCAGGCACCGGAAAATTTGTTATTGCCTGCAAACCTTTCTCGTTCGCTCTTATACCCTCCTTAGTAATTGTGTAACCTAGATACTTAACCCTTGACTGCAAAAATTCACACTTATCTAACCTAAGTTCAAGTTTATTTTCTACTAACCTTTTGAAAACTTCCTTTAATATTTCAATATGTTCATTCCCATCATTCGTAGCAATCATAATATCGTCTAGATAAATAATCAACTTTTCTGCCCTTACTAAATCGGCAAATACTTTGTTAACAAACCTTTGAAACACCGACGGAGCATTCTTTAGCCTTCGCATTCTTTCGTAAAAACTCAAACTGACCTAAAGGAGTTATTAACGAAGTATACTTTACAGAGTCTGGGTGCATAAACACATGAAAAAACCCGTTCTTTAAATCTAACTTTGTAAAATACCTTTTATCCGCTAGACTATCTAGCAAGTCATCAATGAGTGGTATTGGGTAACTATCTTGGGACGTAACTTTGTTTAAAGTGCGATAATCAACGCACATTCTTAATTCACCCGTCTTCTTTTTCACTAAAACTATTGGTGATACAAATTCCGATTCACTGTTTCTGATGTATCCTTTAGCTAAATATTCATCCAACAACTTTTGGAGTTCCGCTTTTTCATTATATGATAATCTTCTAGGCGCAATTTGGAATGGTTTCGGATTTTCAACAGTCAACTTCATTTCGCACTTTACCTTTGGCTCTTCAGGACGTGTTGGAGTCAGATAATCTTTAACTAACATTTTACTTAATCTATCTTTGTATACATTGTCAATATCAGGGCATATATTAATACATTTTTCATTAACATCATCAAGTTCAATTGCCAAAATTTTGTTTTCGAAACTTTCATCTTCACTTATATTATTATTTAATAAATTGTCTTCTGACTTACTTAAACATTCATTTTTACTAACTTTACAGTTGACGGCTTTGGAAACATTATCTCTTAACTTTGCACAATCAGCATTGTCAATAACTAACATTGGCTTACTTGACTTTGAAACATTAAATTTTTTTAACTTTTCGTTACTTGAAACATTTTCTCTACTAACCAACTTTGGCTCACTTGTTTTTAAAACATTATCATATTCAGACATATCATCTTCGGTAACTAACTTTGACTTACTTGCCTTCAAAAAATCTCTACCTAGAATAGCCTCATAGCTCATAGATTCATCCGCAACAATAAGTAATTTCAAAAAAACTTTTTTGTTTTGAAACAAAATATGGCACAAAATTTTCCCAACAATTTTTAACTTTGCCTTATTAATGCCAAAATAAGATGTATCAAATTTACTGTATTTATCAAATTTTAATCCTCTAGGGATGCACGAACTTTTAGCAAAACTAACTGGACTACCTGAATCTATGAGGCATTCTAGACTAAAATTATAGCAAATTAATTCATTATATTTCACTATAAAATCTAAACACCTTACATATTCATTCTGCTCCAACGGGTACACTGGTTTCTTCCTCTCTTTGCAGGCAGCAGCTTTATGTTGAAGACTTCCACAAACGAAGCAGGCACCATACTCTCGCTTCTGTTTCTTACAGTCGGCAGCAAAATGTCCCACGCAGTTGCAATTGTAACATCTACTTGTATTTGAGAGTTCTGTTGTTGTCTTCTTCATATTCACTGGTTGATTATCTCGTCTCTCCAAACGTACACATTTGAAAGATTGCAGCAACCGCTTCGTCGTAGTGTAACATTGCATATTAGCCAACGCTCTCAACTGTGAGTCCGGAATTCTCTCGATGATGTAGTCTATCAATTCTTCTTCGCTGATCGAAACTTTGTTAGCCATTGTCAATTTATCGCTGAAGTACTCGTAGAAACTTTCATTATACTTCCACTTCCTTGCTTCGAAATTTCGTCGTATCACGAACTTGCTCACTGTCGAACTAAAATTTTCTTCCAACTGCTGACCTAAACTGGCCACACTAACATTAACATAATTTGGCTTTGTTGTACAACCACGTTTGAGCTTTTCCTCTAAGTTTGCCAATTAACAATGCTCGTAGAGTCATCTCATTCACACCGTACACCTTGCAAAGATTTTGTAATTGTGTGATAAAAATTTCTGGTGACTCACTACCGTCGTACTCTGAAAGTAAATCCTTCAGCACATCGAAGGGCACGTTGATTTCTTTCTCGGCAACACTCGAGCCTTCGTTCAAACATGCTTTACTTTGGTCTACGACCACAGATTGAGAATTTATAGTGTGCGCCATCTTCTTTATCAAATCATTTGCTTTTCCAAGAAGCTCTCTTTCACGTTTCAATAAATTCAACAATACTTTGTAATATTCGACATCTGTTGCACTTCTGCTTGTCACCACATTGCACTTGTTTTGCTTTGTTGTGTTCGACCCTTCGTTTCTCGATTCACTCTCGTTCGTTTCTTCATTGCTCCTTCTTTCGTTGTTCGTTTCTTCGTTGTTCGTTTCTTCGTTGTTCGTTTCTTCATTGCTCGTTCTTTCGTTGTTCGTTTCTTCGTTGCTCGATCTTTCGTTGTTCGTTTCTTCGTTGCTCGATCTTTCGTTGTTCGTTACTTCGGAGTTCATTTCTTCGACGCTCGTTGCTTTGTTGTTCGTTTCTTTGATTCTCGTTTCTTCGTCTCGAACTTCGGCGTCACTTCTGTCGTTAATGGCACTTTGTTTTTGCACATCTGCAGCAGCGGTTTGTTGTTGTACATCAGCGGCGGCGCTTTGTTGTTGTACACCAGCGGCGGCGCTTTCGTTGGCAACTAGGCATGCTTCGCGTACTTCGGCGTTTACTTTGTTGAGACGCATCACCAATACATTTTTTGTGCCGTTTGTCGGTAATCCCAGCATTGAAAGCCAATTACGCAGCTGTACTACACTATAATCATTTCTGGAAATCATTATCGAACTTTGTCCTTCGTTATTTCACAATAACTTTTACACACTTTTCAACTTTTTCCTTTGAGTTTCTAGCCTTTGTCTTCGTTGTCTACTTTCACACACTTTATCACTTTGAACACACTTTTATGTGGAAATGCTTTTGTTCAGACTTATATTTTATACACTCTTTTGTAATTGAGAATAAATTCAGTTTTTGGTATTTAATTTCGATGGAAAAATTTTTTTTTGTCAGAACGGAGCCGATCCCACTACTGAATTGTAGAAGGCTGAAATCAAACACTTCTTTACTCTTTGACTGTACGATTTATTCTGACTTTGTGACAAAACATGAACTTACTTGCTATGCTTACGGACTATGGGTGGGAAAGGGACATACAGGGTGAGGGAGAATAACTTAAACATATACAGGGTGAGGGAGAATAACATAAATATAATAGGGTGCTATATACATATTGCTACATAGAGAAGTTATATTCTTTTACTGATTTTTCTAATAACTCTTGGAAGGATCGATGAGTTCCCTCTTTTTGAAGGCAGCGCATTATTTCTTGAATAGTAGAGTGGAAGCGTTCCACTTGGCCATTCGAACAACTCGTATACGGGGCTGTTCGAAAGATATCAATACCAAATTCGTTTTCAATCATAAAATTTATTGAACTAAAATTAAACGACTTTTCGTTATCCATAATTATTGTTTCCGGTACGAATGAGAAAAGTATGTCCCTTAAAGGTTGTCGAATATCTTCTGTTGTTTTAGATTTCAAAGGTCTAGCGATAGCGTACTCAGAAAATTTATCTAAAGCTGTCAATACTAATTCCTTGCCCATTAACAAAATGTTTATATGTACTAATTGGCCTGGAAATTTAGGGATAGGCGTAGCTTGAAGATGTGGCTTAGGTGGGTGACGATCGTATTTATTTTCTTTGCAAATTTTACACCCTCTAATGAGTTTGTTTATTTTTTGCGACATAGAAGGAAAATAATATTTTTCTAAAATTTGAGATTTGTTCTCTCGACTATTTCTGTGAGCACGAGTGTGTATTTGAGTTATTATGTCATCCTGTTCTTGGAGGTTAGTAACATCTTCCACCTGTTTATGTGTGAATCGAATCCTATATTTAGCAAAGTGCAATGGGTAAATTTCCTGTATTTGTCCCATGGTCCGCTCACCAGTTTTTATGCAGTTTATAACTGAAGGATTTAAATACTTTTTAAGAAGTTGAATTAGCTTATCCGAGTCGTAACTTGGTTCGGTGCACATATGTCTATGATATGTGGGAAAAATTATTTTGAATTCGTATGTCGAAAGTTGACCAGTTAATAAAAAAATTTGATTTTTAAATACGTTGATTGGAACATCAACGTTGTAAATTAGATTATGCGAAGAGTTTTCATCGCTATGCTGTGTTACGGATAGAGTATTTACTTGACGCGAAAGAGCGTCCGCTACTACATTAGAGGCCCCTGGCTTATAGAGCAACTCGTAGTTGTACTCCTCCAGGATAGCCTTCCAGCGCTTCAATTTGTTATTGTTGGCTGATGGTCCGTATAAATTTTCACTTTTGCTGTTCCGTATAAGTAATTCCGAAGTGAGTTCAACGCCCAAATTATTGCCAGCATTTCTTTCTCATTGGCGGCGTAACTTTCTTCGGTTTCACTTAGAGTTCTAGATAAGAATGTAATTGGTTTATCTTCTTGGGCTAGCACTGCACCTAACGCAATGTTAGAAGGATCTGTTGTAAGTGAAAATTCTTTTCCGAAATCGGGAAAAACCAATAATAAATCTTCCGACATGAGGGTAGATTTAATTTTGTTAAAAGCATCGATGGCTTCTGAATTTAGAGAAATTTTTATTTTTGAGGATTGATTTTTGGACATACGTCCTTCCTTACCTCTTAAAATGGAAGTTAGAGGTTTAGCAATTTTTGCGTAATCTTTAACGAAGCGGCGGTAATAACCTGAGAGTCCTAAAAAGGATCTCAACTCCTTTATCGTTTTAGGGTACGGTATCTTTGAAATGGCCTCGACATTAGCCGGATTCGTTCGAATCCCTTCTGAAGAAATAATGAATCCCAAAAATTCGACAGACTTCTTAAAGAAATGACACTTGTCTATCTGAACTTTCATGTTCGCGCTATCGAGGGTTTTAAAAATGTCCCTGATATCACGAATATGATCGTTTTCATTTTCACTAAATATAATTATATTGTCAATATAGACGTAGCAGATTCGGCCAATATGATCGCGCAAAATATCATCGAGCGCCCTCTGAAAAATGGACGGCGCATTCTTTAAACCGAAAGAAAGGCGAGTGAACTCGTATTTTCCATTATTGATTGAAAACGCTGTTTTCTCGATATCCGAATCTTTCAGACGGATTTGGTGGAAACCACTTTTTAGGTCTATGACCCAAAAATATTTTTTCTTTCCCAACTGTGCGAGTACACCATTAATTTCAGGAATGGGTTATCGATCTGCGATTGTTGTCGAATTTAGCTTTCGGTAATCTATGACTACTCTATATTGTTTGGTTCCAGTTGAATCACATTTTTTTGGGACAACCCAAACTGGGGAATTGTATGGCGATCTCGATGGCCTTATAATACCATCTCTTAAAAGTTTTTTAATTTGTGTTTCAACTTAAAATTTCAAGGATGCTGGGTACGGATAAAGTTTAGTTTAGACTGGTGTATCCGTCGTGGTTCGTATCTGTCCCACGACATTGGTTGTATAAGCCAACTGCTCGTCTGGTTCAGAGAAGAGATTTGGAAATGTAAATGGTTCATAGCCTTTTTCTGTTCTAACGTCATGTGCGTGTCGATAATATAACGCGATCAATATTATCGACACGCACATGATTTAGAAGGAAGTTGTTTAAGACCTATTTTCGTACCGTTTCACAATATCATAAAATTTTGCTGGGTATAAATAACAGCGGATATTTTTCGAAGCGTGTCGTTTCCTACTATACCAGCAAACGTTTTCAACAGAGGCAGTAAAAAGAATTTAAAACTTTCATCCAAGTTAAATAGATTTAAAAAGGTATGTTCATCTATTCGAACATCTCCTGCAATGGATTTTGCAAAAAGTGGGATTCTGTTCAAGATACGTTTTTTTGCTAGGCCAGGCTGAATATAATTTTTACAGGATCCCGTGTCCACTAAGAATTTGAGAATTTCACCGCTCTCCGTCCTAGCCTCGAAATAGGGAAGCGAAGAGCTTATTAAACTAAAAAATGAATGGTTCTAATTCTTCGTCTAAAGCGTTATGGCAATAATTATCTCGAAAGTTTTTCCCCATACATTGTGGGTATAATTAGATCGAAAATTTTGTTTTCAAGCTTTAAACAAAGATGTAGGGCCTGTGGCAAATCGACAGGTTCCTTTATACTAAGTAATCTGGGAAGATCACCTTTTAAACCATGTACAAATGTGTCTAGCGCTTTATCGCGGTAGGTTTGAGTGAGCGCGTGGAGAGACTCGGCACCTAAATCTAAACATCCTACCTTATTTAGAATTAAAGATAAATGTGCGTAAACTTTCTGATAGAACTCCTGTACACTATTTCCCCCTTGAACCATTGAACTAAGTTGATATTCGAGTGTACCCAGGTCCCTCTTATCTGCGTAATGCAGAGTTAGGCACTTCGATATCGCCCTCCAATCTAGTGGGGTATTGTACGACTCAAGTGCGATATCCGCGTTACCAATAATTTTGTTTCTGATTACACTCAATATTCCGAAATATTTTGGCGTTTCTCTGAGGGGTTCGTAAATTTGGAGAATGCGGTCTACACCCTTTTTCCAGGAATTAAATTCACCTGGCTCTCCGGCGAATTCCCTTAAGCATCGGACTACGTCTGGTATTTTATCTAATTTGGGCAGGATCTATTGTCTGATCGGAAAACTCTTGAAAATTGGGATTAGGTTTTAATACTTGAATCATCTCCTGTCCATAGGCTTGGAGCGCCTCTTTTATAATATTACTTATTACTGTCAGTTGGTCTTGTGTTTGAGCTTGCTCTTGGGCTTGCGCCGTGGATGGTTGGACATTAGCAGATGCAGGCTGGGTAGGATACCCAGTGAGGATAGCAGGACGAATCAAATTTCCGGATTAGACATGGTTAGTTTAAGATTTATGAATATTTAATTTTTGAAAATTGTATGGAATTTTATTTTTGTAAGTTGGTAGATATTTATATTTAGGCTTCGCAATTTTGAGGTTAAGTATTTATTTTCAGATTTAATAAATTGTATGAACTCGAATTATGTAATATCAATCAATCAATGGACCAATTTAATTCTTAAAGCAAATTTTAATTAATAATATTTTTTTAATTTTTTAATAATAATGAGTAATAGTAAATAGAAATGTTATGAAACGTTTTTAAGTAATTTGCTTAAATCTACGCTAAACTTACTGTATCACCATAACCTATGTTTCCCACTCTGGCCGCTCTGATGTCTCTCTTTTGGTCCCACGTTGGTTCCTACTCCGGATCAGTATTCGACTCCCCTATGCGTGGTTCTCTGCGAACGGATCGTACAGAGTATGTCTCGGGAAGCCGGTGACTTAATTATTGCACCGGTCCCTGCTCGGGCGCCAGTTAAATTTGAATACAAATTTAGTTTAATGGTATTGGTGAATTTATTAATTTATTATCTGATTAAATTTAATTCAATATTGCTTCAAATAAGAATCTTGTGCTGCAGAGCACGACCATCGCTGTCCACGCGCCAAAATCAAAAAGAGCGAAGAATGCAGTTTTTCGATAGACGTCAGTGCAAGTGTCAATAGATGTCAAACTCTCCAATGCAAGGTGGGGACTGATGAGAGTACTATCTCTCCAAATCTCCACTGTCTTAACGAGTATCAGGGAAGGTAGTAATAGAGCCACTTAATTATTTCAGGTTGTTGGCGTTAACTTCTATTTGCTTTGTTTGTGTTTTTTGACTGCGCGACGCGTGAAGTTATTGTTGGTTCGTTGCTTTATATTACGGCTCTCGATTTCTACCCGGGTAGCTAGCATTACCCGGGTACCCGGGTAATAGCAATACCCGGGTAATAGCCAATACCCGGGTAATAGCTAATACCCGGGTAGCAGCATTACCCGGGTAATGCTACCCGGCCTTTCATTACCCGGGTAGCAGGCAAAGGCCGATATAAGCCTTTCGAGTGTTAGAAGCGAAACGACGCACATCGTTCGGCCTTTCAAGCGACGGAGCAGGTAGCGGGGGTTGGTTTTGAAGCAGAGTGCGTCGATTGTTGATGTTGTTGTTTTTTGTTCGTTGTTTGTTTTGATGACCATTTGATGCGTTGTGTGTTTGCCTTCGCACATCTTCGTGTGTTTGCTGCGAAAAGATGCATAGCGCGAGTTACGTATATAAGCAACGAACGAGCAAAGCATAAAATAAAATTGTATTCGAATTATTGCAATATCAGCATCCTCATTTCTCTATAATTGTTGACAATAAAATGTAATTGCAATTAGGCAATTTTGCCAAATTCTGCGAAATCCGTCTGGAGCTGACAATGCAATAATTCTGTAAAATCGAAGCTATAGTTTTAAAATCAATAATTGTAAAATTCAGTCTTGTCCCATTCTTCGGTGCGAACTGACATTCGTAATAATAAATAAATAAAGTCTTTTTTAAAAATCGAAAATACTGTCTTTAAAATAAAATTGGCGCAGTCGGTAGGATCCTAGTGAAAGTAAAAGGATCCAGTGAAACGAAAAACCGCGACCCTTCGATGAAATTGATAATTCATTAATAACTCCCAAACAAATTCTGCGATTCTGTAGCCAACTAACGTTGACCAGACCCTCCAGAATATAACTGGAAATAAAAAGTAACATTCGCAAACATAACACAAAAATTGACTCTGCGATTCTGTAGCCAACTTACGTTGACCAGACCCTCCAGAGTATAAGTGGAAATAAAGTGAATAAAACTTAATCCAAGTGGAAGTTAAGTGAAAAGAACGAAGTCCAACAAAGGACAGTGTTCAAAAATCAATATACAAAAAAGGACAGTGGTGTAGTGGAAGTACAAAAAAAATAAAAACAAAAATGTTTGTACTAAAACCACCATAGTGCATTCCAAAAGACAGAAACTATACGATTCAAGCAGAAGAATGGAGCAAGCTCATTTAGAGATGCCTCCGGTGGACCTAGTGGAACAACTAGCACGAAGAGAGCGACAGTTGGAACAACTACAAGAAGCCTACACACAACTCCAACATCGAACACCGAATGAGCACACGGAGTTGGACCGGATCATCAAAAATGTATCGCACCTTCCGACATTCACCGGAAGAGGAGACATAACAATCAATTCATTCCTCAGCAGTGTGGAATACCTGCTCTCAACGGCATCCAGCGATTATATAAGGAAGGAGGTTACAAAAGCCATTTTCTACCGGACAATCCAAGGAGAGGCGAAGAACACCATCATAAACCTACCACAATCAGAGGATTGGAACCAGATCAAGAAGGTTTTGAAGATATAGACCGGATACGGAGCCTCATCAAATTTACCGGAAGATAAGTGAACTACGAGTAAACACGGTAAGCGAATTAGCATCGGAAATTCAAAATATAAAATATAAGTCAGATGAACTAATTGTATACTATAGAGGTGATCATTGTATTGACCTAACGAACATCGACAGTCTCTTAGTGAATACAATAAAAGAAATTACACAAGGCACATTGTTAGACAAGATATATGAAGAAAGAAGTTTAGGCAGAATCATGGACGTAATGACAACACGACGATACGAGGACAGTTGCATTAGGCATAAGTTCAAAAAGTATAGAAGGGAAGATAAAACATATAGGTTTAATAACGAGCCAATTCCCAATAACAGAAATAGGTTCGAAAAAAACTATCAAAATCCTGGGCAATTTAGACCCAATTTTAATAACAATTATTATGGTAATAGGTTAGACAACAACTCGGGTAGATATAATAGAAATTTTCCTCAAATAGCCAACTTTAGGCCAAATTCAGGAAAATTTCATATTAATCAACCAAGGCAAGAGCCTATGGAAGTAGACAACATAGAAAAGGAAGTTTCAGAACACCCTAGGTGCTGTGAGAGCCAGGATCGCCCCCAACAGCCTAGGCAAAGAAACGATGATAAGAACGTAGAAGTAAATAATTCCGCGTTTTTTCACGGAAAGCCTCGGAATTATTACCCAGGATAACTCTAACGATAAATACAAAAAAATTTAAAGCATTGGTTGACACTGGAGCAAGTATTAGCTTGATCGACTCTGGCATCAATGACTTCCCTCATATTCCATTGCAAAGGAAAATAAAATTCAGCACATTAACAAACGAAGAAACAATTAGCTACGAAGTGCATACGCAAGCACCACAGGAATTTAATCTATCTGAAAATACAAGTGTAAAGTGGAAGGTGACGCCATTGAGAGGCCGAAGCTACGATTTTATTCTTGGAATTGATATTTTAAATGAATTAGGAGCAATAGTTAATTTAGAGGAAGGATATATAGAATTCAAAAATAAGAAAACAACATTCTTAAACAGCCCATACATAAATGAAGAGATATGTAATTTAGAAGTTATACATAGTAAAATAGATTAGACCATTTAAATGATGAAGAAAATAGGGAAGTAATGAAAATTTTGAGACGATACAAAAATCTACTGTTCAAAGAGGGAGACAAACTAACAAGTACAATGAAAGTACAACATGAAATAAAGACAACAACGAACGAACAAATAAATTCAAAGTTATATAGATATCCACCACAACACGAAGAAGAAGTACGTAGACAAATACGCGAGATGGAAGAGCAAGGAATAATACGAAAAAGTCATTCGAGATACTCTAGCCCACTAAAAAATAGACAACTCAGGAAAGCGAAAATACAGACTAGTGGTAGACTATAGAAAACTTAACGAAGTAACTATAGATGATAAATATCCTTTGTCGAATATAGACTCAATATTGGACAAGCTAGGAAGAGCCCAACATTTTACAACAATAGACTTAGCGAAAGGGTATCATCAAATTTTGGTAAAAGAAACAGATAGAGAAAAGACAGCATTTGTTACACCACACGGATTATATGAATTTGTAAGAATGCCGTTTGTGTCTAAAAAACGCGCCAGCAACATTTCAACGTTTAATGAATGAAATTTTGCGACCACATAAATAAAACATGCATAGTTTATTTAGATGATATTCTGATTTTTAGTACTTCATTGAGTGAACATGTAAAAGCAATTAATGAAATATTTGAGAAATTAGAAGAATCAAATCTCAAAATACAAGTAGACAAATGTAATTTTTTGAAGAAAGAAACTGAGTTTTTAGGCCATATTCTAACCAAGGACGGTATGAAACCAAACCCAGAAAAAATCAAAGTGATAGAAGCACTAGAGATACCTAAGACGGAAAAGCAAATAAAAAGTTTTTTAGGACTTACCGGTTATTATAGGAAATTTGTAAAAGATTATGCAAAAATAGCACAACCAATAACAAAATATTTAAAAAAGGGAGTAAAAATAAATACAAGAGATCCCACATACATAGAAGCATTTGAAATATTAAAACAAAAGATTAGTTCCCATCCAATATTAAGATTTCCACAATTTGATAAACCATTCATTTTGACAACAGACGAATCTAATTATGCAATTGGCTCATTCATATCTCAAGAAGGCCACCCCGTTTGCTTTGCGTCTAGAACCTTAAATAATCATGAATGTAACTATTCTGCAACAGATAAAGAATTTTTGGCAATTATGTGGAGCGTTAACTACTTTCGACCATATCTTTATGGCAGGAAATTTAAAATATTCACTGATCATCAACCTATAAAATTTCTACATGCTAAATATAAAGGAAAAGACATGTCACCCAGACATCAGAGATGGTTACTGAAACTAGGCGAATACGACTTCAGCATTGAGTACTTAAAGGGAAAAGAAAATAGAGTAGCAGATTTTTTAAGTAGGATCGAACACGAAGAAGTTAAAACAAAGGAAAACGAAAATCCTAAATATAATAAATTAGAAGACAATGAAAGTGATCTGAATATAATAGGTAACATAGAAGACGATCAAACTGTAGTTACAGTACATTCAGAAGTAGATAACCTTCCAGATCATTATGGCATCAAAGAAGAAATCGTGAACAAATACAAAACACAAATAATACTTAAAATTATAATAAAGTAGAAGAAATAAAAACGATTCACGATAAGCGAATCATTTTCATAGCAGAATGTGATTTGAACAATTTAAGTGAAATATTTCAGAAATATATAGGGAAAGGAAAAATAGGAATATATTCAGAATTTTCAGATCCCATATACAACATAGTACAACAAAAATGAATCGAAATGTTTTCAAACAATAAAGATATAAAATTCATAAGATGTACACATAGAGCACAAGATATAGAAACAGAGGTAGAAGCGGTAAAACAAATATCATTTTATCATGTTAGGGAGAGCATACACTCAGGAATACAAGAAACTTACAACCAAATAAAGAATAAAATATATTTTCCAAAATTAATGGAGCTAATCCAAATCGTTATCAATCAATGTGACATATGCAAAGAAGTTAAACATGACCGGAATCCCATTAAACAAAAATTTATACACACAGAAACGCCATCAGAAAGTATCGAAATTATTCACATTGACACTTATACAATGAAAAGAGTTAACTTTTTAACTGTGATAGATAAATTTTCTAAATTTGGGGCAGCTTATCCACTAAACGATAGAAGCCATACAACAATAATATAAATATTAGAAGAACATTTTGCGAAAATTGGGAAACCATCAAAAATTATTGCGGATAATGAATTTAATGTTATAAGTATAAAAGAATTTCTAGAGAAAGAAAACATTCAATTACACTTGACTAAGCCGAATAGTCATACGGGTAATGCAGATATTGAAAAATTTCATAATACAATAGCAGAAAAATTTAGAATCATATATAAAACAAACAAAGAATTAACAGTAAAACATATAATACAAAAAGTAATACGAAATTACAATAACGTATACCATTCATCTATTAAATGCACACCAACCGAAGTTCAACAAGGAAAAATTGACTCTAAAAAAATCAAAATAAGGTTAGAAGATAATAAAAGAAGATTTCTGGAGAAGGTAAACAGTAAAAGGGAAAATTATAAAGAAAGTAGAAAAGAAGGATTTATAAAAAAATATAAAGCAGTTAGGCATAAGGAACAACCGAAGTATAGAAAATCGAAGTTAGATAACATACATCCATGCAACATTAAGAGACCTTTAAAATTTACAGATTTGGATACTAATAATGATGATAAAGACGATCGTATGGACGAATAACAGAAACAGACATAGTATTACATATAATTAATTTGGACGACTAAGACAAGTTACTTACAGAAATGACGGACAATATAATATTAATGACAAAAAAAAAAAATGAGGAAATAGAACAAAATCTATATTTAGAGAAACTGACTAGAATTGAAATGTTAAAAAATAAAATTGACAAAATGCAAGATAATGTTGTAGCATCAAAATATGGAATAATACATCCGAATATTTTAACTAGTATAGAAATAAAGAAATACAATATTGACTTCAATAGATTAAGATATATACAACTAGGTACAGCCACCTTTAATAACACTTTTCTCATATTCTGTATTAAAATCCCTAAAACATTTATAAATGTAAAATTAAGATCAATTGTACCAATACCGAATAAAAATTACAATGAAATAGACTCGGAGATAGAAAATATCTTCGAATATAAAAACAAGATATATAAATTCGAAGAAAATAAACATTTGAAACAATTACTAGCGATTACTAGCGTTTGCCTGGTCCACCCAGGCAAAATCTGTTAACTTCGGCCAGGCCGAAGTTTACATACCCTACACCCTGCATACAACGTTTATTAAAGGAAAAACAGTGAATTTCTATCAATAATTAGTGAAAATGCATGATTACACTTCAATGCTATTAACTCCATCGTGCGATTTTCACAACTGTGGTCTCTTTCAAAGAGAAATTATATATTTGAAGCAATATTCGTTTTCCAAAAACCATTATATCCTTTTTTTGCGTCGATTGTCTTTAGAACTATCTAATCTATGAATAAGAGCGAAGTTAGGAATATTATAGTTTTCTGTTGAAAGGGCCCATGTTTCCACAAAACGAAGTAGTTCTGATGTTTGAAACAATGTGCCATTGCTAATATCTTGGAAGTGCGCATTAAAGCTCTGCAATTTATGGAAGAATAATTGAATCGATGATTTTTTGTGTGCATAAAATCATAATGTGCCTTTAGTTCCTTTTCCTATTTTAGATGTTCATTTTAATGCAGACAAAATCTTATTCAACAACAGACTTGGGAGGGTAGAAATTTTCAACAATTTAAAGTCCAGAAGTACTTGCTGCGCTACTATAAGCAACATATAGTGCCGCGTGACTGATTCCACTTTGAAGATGAACAGCCATTTGGAAATATGTAGCTCACTGACTTTTGTGGATTGTGATCCCGTCAGCAGGGATTGTATTCTCTCAATCGTCACCTGCTCATTACGTTTATATTGAAAGGATATAATCAATTTTTTATGGGCGTCCATTCAGTTGGTTCAGTTCAGTTGGATGTGGTCTCTTTCTTCTTGCATTCACTCCCACCTTTCATCAGCTAATAACATCCATAAAGTAGTTGGATTTCTTGTAGATCTACGATTTTGTATGGAAGGTGCTCGTGTCCTATAAGAGATATTTTCCATTTGATTCTTGGGAACTCTTAGTAGCAATATTTAATCTAATAACTGTCTACATTTAGCTGTAGCTTTTGAGCTGAGCTGTAGCTTGTCAATTTTTAGCATGTAAACTGGTATCGGTGGTACATGATCAGTCGCAAAAATGCATCTCTATATATACCATAGTTTATCATATATACCATATTCAACTTTTGCGTTATATGGGAGGGCGATATTATCCATTTTTAATTTTTAAACTCGTATCGGTCGTACATGATCGCGCACAAAATTTCATCTCGATATATATTATAGCTCACCAGATATCCCATATAAACCTTTTGCTTTATATGGGAGGTGGGCGTGTCCGATGGGCAATGTTTTCCATTTTTATATTTTAAACTCGTATCAGTGGAACATGATCACACACGAAATTTCATCTCGATATATACCATAGTTCACCAGATATCCTATATAAACCTTTTGCTTTATATGGGAGGTGGGCGTGTCCGATGGGCGATGTTTCCCATTTTTGTCTTTTAAACTCGTATCAGTGGAACATGATCACACACAAAATTTCATCTCGATATATACCATAGTTCACCAGATATCCCATATAAATCGATTCAGGTGGTGACGCTGATCAAGAATATATATGCTTTTCCATACCTACGACCTCTCCTTTAATGCGTTACAAAAGGAAGGACAAAATGAATATACCCTTACCTGCAGGGTGTAGGGTATAAAAATTAAGCACGAATTGCATAATTAAAGGAAACTGTCAACTATTATATAATAAAGAGTTAGAAATAATAGAAATAGATGTTGATTGATTCAATAATAATAAAAAATGCAGACCAATTATACATTAATCAAACATGTAACAATAATAACACCATAATTAATGGAAATTATTTAATAAATTTTAATAATTCTTCAATAAAAATAAAAGATTATTATTTTTCTAATATAATTGAATTCATTGAAGAAAAACAAATATCCAGTAAAATAATAGCAACAAATTTTACTAATAAAATATCATTCGAACAACTTATAGAAGAAAATAAATTTAGTATAAAAAATATTAGATTATTAAAACTCCACACCAATGTTTCATATATATTAAATTTCATTATAATTACAATAGTTTGTGTCATAGTTATAATTATAGTAACTAAATATAAATTTGTAAAACTAAAGATTAATAACAGAATTCAGGAGAATTCTAATGTAAAGGGGGGGGTGGTAGTTACGTATATAAGCAACGATAATGTACTCGATAAATTCGACGAATTTATGCAAAGCATAAAATAAAATTGTATTCGAATTATTGCAATATCAGCATCCTCATTTCTCTATAATTGTTGACAATAAAATGTAATTGCAATTAGGCAATTTTGCCAAATTCTGCGAAATCCGTCTGGAGCTGACAATGCAATAATTCTGTAAAATCGAAGCTATAGTTTTAAAATCAATAATTGTAAAATTCAGTCTTGTCCCATTCTTCGGTGCGAACTGACGTTCGTAATAATAAATAAATAAAGTCTTTTTTAAAAATCGAAAATACTGTCTTTAAAATAAAATTCGTGCGATGCACTCGAAGGATCAGGTAGCGTACGTTTGTTTTGAAGTACAAACTGAAGAGTGCGTTGTTTGTTTTGATGACCTTTCGCTGCATTATGGTGCATGATTCTAATTAAAAATACTATTTGACAAGTTTGTTTTTTAAATCAACGTGAATTTGTCGATATTGGACTAAATTGTATATATAATAAAATTAAATAAAAGAAGATTCATTAATTACATTAAATGTGATTTATTCTGATGCAAAAATATCAGCATGTTCGCGTTTTGGGCAATAACGCACATCTTTTAGCAGTTATTACATTTCCTGCGGTTGAAAAACAGCGCTCAGCACTGGCAGATGTAGCTGGTATAGATAATATTTTTGTTGCAAATTTCGAAAAGACAGGATATTTAACTTTTTTGCTTCTCCACCAAGTAAACGGATCTTCATCAATAGCCACCTGTGGCTCATCTTGAATAACTCGTCCAATGTGCACGCACACCAAATCATATATGATACAATTCATTCAAATAATATAACATACGACGCACTCTTCAGTTTGTACTTGAAAGGCCGAACGATGTGCGTCGTTTCGCTTCTAACACTCGAAAGTCTTATATCGGCCTTTGCCTGCTACCCGGGTAATGAAAGGCCGGGTAGCATTACCCGGGTAATGCTGCTACCCGGGTATTAGCTATTACCCGGATATTGGCTATTACCCGGGTATTGCTATTACCCGGGTAATGCCTTACCCGGGTAATCGAGTCCCCTGCTTTGTATGTATACATGTGTTTTGATGATTCTTCGCATTGCGTGACATGCGTGCATATAAGAGTGTGAATCTTCGCATTTGGCTGCGTAGATTGATGATGCGCGAATATGAATGGACGCGTGAAGGGATTAATTTAATCATATGCACCTGATTATTACACTTAGAAAAAATTTTAAACTTTCAGACCATGCTTTATTATATTATATTTATGATTATATTTTTATTAAAAAACGATTTTTTTAAAATTATTTCTTTGTTGCTATAATATTCAACCAAGAAAGCTGAATATACATAGATATTGAATAAGAAAACACTTTATTTTTGTTAATTTAAGTGGACTTTATTTTGAAGCAGAAATATTAACATATTCGCATTTTTGGATAATAGCGCACATCGCTTTGCTTTCATTTCTCTACCTGCTCCATTCATAAAATATTACCAAATGCCGTTAATGAATATTGCGCCGTTCCTGCATCATTCTGGTGCACAATGTTTATGACTGTAAAAAACAAGAGGACTGAAGACCATTAAATTCTTAGCGCCATCCGATCTTTGCAATATTTTTCAATGGAATTCTGAAACATTTCAATTTTTCTAAGTGTAATAATCAGGTGCATATGATTAAATTAATCCCTTCACGCGTCCATTCATATTCGCGCATCATCAATCTACGCAGCCAAATGCGAAGATTCACACTCTCATATGCACGCATTTCACGCAATACGAATGATCATCAAAACACATGTATACATACAAAGCAACGAACCAACAACAACTTCACGCGTCGCGCAGTCAAAAAACACAAACAAAGCAAAGAGACAAAAAACGCTAACAACGCATAGAATCCAAATACACAAACAACAAAAATGGTCATAAACCATAAGCGACGCACAACGCTCAAAAACATTTCTCTCTAAGAGAGAGAGAGAGAGAGAGCGTCTCTACCCGAATTCCCGAATGGTTCACCCGAAGATGATCGAGAGTTTGAGTACCCGAGCATACGGACTGACAGGCTCAATGTCCGAGCAGGCTCAAAAGTCCGAACATGCTCAAAGGTCCGAGCGCTCGGACATTTAAGGCTCGGGTGTCCGGATAGGTTCAAAGGCTCCAGCTGAAATCGAGAACACCGGTCTAAAGCCATGGAAGCTTCCGTAGCCTAAGGAACGAGAAGGTGGGTGACGAAAGGGACGGTGAATGAGGGGCCGGGGTGGAAAGACACCTTCGTTGTGTGGGCAGGAAAGTTTGTCCGGGTCACGCACTGCGTACTGATAACCACTTGGGCGCGAAAACAACATCGAGCGGAAACATTAGGCAACTCGTAAATACGTTTCGTCCGGGGCATCAATAAAATCAAAGAAAATTGTTCGGAAAATTCTATTAATGCCCTCCATTAGTCCTTGTGCAGAAGCGATAGCGCGATGAAGTTTCTCACCAGTTTCAGTTTCCACAAACTTTCAAGAGGACTCTTGGCCGAAGGAAAAGAAAAGATTCTTGGTAAGAAGGGAGAAGGTTCTGGATGAAATCTACCCCTTTCAGGATCAAATGACTATTTTCCTACCTTCGCGACTGAAAGTCCTTGGCGTCCTGCGGCAGTGACCATTATTTCTCGTCAGCACCACTGCAGCAGCTGCAGGGTTTGAATTGATAATAAAATCTACTGGTCTACTAGGACAAAGAACAGCCCGCGAGATTTATTTAAGGACCGGACCAAATAACCAAACGTTCGACCATGAATCAATAGGTGAAGAAATATATGACCTAAGTTTATGCAGAGGAGGTTCAACTGAGCGGGGCAAAAGGCAAGAACACGAACCCGATTGGGATTCGTGAGGATTCTCCGCTGATCGATTGGTGCCATTGGACGGGGTCCGATCGTAAATCAGAGGGATTCACAACAATTAGACGTTAATTGAGAGGCAGCCCTCGGAGTCGCCTGCGGGTGCGTCTCTGGCCCAACGAAATTTAATAGAAGTTCGAGTCCTGCATCTGTCCGTCTGTTGTCCACCGTTCGCCTGTCGCACACTGGGGTGAAACACCGAAAACGTGCGATTAAACGTGAAATTAAAATATTTGGTTTTGATACCAAATGAAAGTATATAAAATTATACTTCACTAGCCGGAAAATGGTTCTTGTTGGACTTTTGGTTTTCTTTCTCTGGGCTGTCAAAGTTGACTTTTTTTTGCTCAGTCAGAAAGTGATTTTTTTGAGTGCTTTAAAAAGCTATTATTAACGATTTTTTTTTAAATTTCATGATAGATCCTACAATTTCAGGTATTTTAAAGTGTAGTTAACAAAAAAAAAGTTTAAAAAAAATTATGATGTGTAGTTTTAAAAAAATATTATAAATATGTTTAAAAAAATTAGTTTTTGAAATATAAAAGTTTAAAATTTTCGGTGATTAAAGTGGATTATTTATTCATTCTTTTAATTATTATAATACAAACCCTAAGCTACTATATTGTGAAAAAAAATCCATCATTTTTTTTGCACTTTGTGTTTAAATAGCATATATATATAGTCATTTTGTTCTAAAATAGAGCAAAAGTAGGTATTGGGACTTATGTGATAGGTACCACGCCCACTCATTCGATATGGATCATATTTATTTTCTAATGTATTGATATCATAAAAAAGTGGTGTGCAAAATTTTGACTCATTTTATTCATTTTTAAAAAAGTTTTAAAAAACAAATTTTTTTAAATGTCAAACAAAATATATATTTTTTTTAAATTTTTATCAAAAACTTTTATTTTTGGCTTCTATTACTTTAATACAACAAACAATTTGCTTTGATTTCGTGTATCAAGCCGTTATGATTTAATCGCACGTTTTCCTTGTTTCTCCCCAGTGTGTGTCGTGAGGCCCTCATTTGGGATTACTTGGCCCATTCCATCCCATTCACTGCCGACACCAGCAACAACCGGACCGAAAGAACGCCTCTGGAGCAACATGGTAAGATGAAATAAATTCCATTTAATGGCTCCTCGTGTCTGTCGATGGCGGCGCTTCCGAGCATTCGGACGAAGTACCGAAGTACGACATTTATTGACACCGTAGACATCGCATCGCACGAAATAAATAATGCCGAGGTGGGTCGGGGTTGTTGTTGGGAAGGTGGGTTGAAGGTTGATCTGAGAGGAAACCAATGTGTTCCTTGAACAACCCCCTCCTGATCGATGGGGGGACGTTGACTACAGCTCGATGTACTTGAGGTCCCATGAAGTCGAGGGTCAAGGGTGAGGTCGAGCATTTGATGTTAGCTATATATCCCAAGGATATGGCACCATTGGTAATACTGCAGACAAAACATTCTGTAATTTGAAGTGTTGGAATTTATTTCAATTGGCTGCACATACATAAATAGACATTATTATGTATGCATAAATTGCATTATATGGCTGATAAATGTATTCTTGGTTCTTCTTTCGAGCGAATCTGGGTTGTTGACACGTCACTTGTTCGGGATTTTGTTCGATTTAAGTGCTCTGTGGGAATCGTGATGGGCGGCAGGTGGTTGGGACACCGAGGTCTGTGTATGTGTGTTGGTGTCCACGTAGAATGCTTGGATGGAATTCTTTTCAAATCAAATGCCATGTGCAATGCGCTTCAAGCTCACTTGTTGTCATGCATGGGTGTGTGTGAGTGTGTAGGTGTTTGTGTGGATGTGTGAGTGCTGCACATTCATTTGATCGACGGAAGTGCGCATCAGGAGCTGGATGTGGACTCTTTCGCAGGAAGAGGAGGCATGAATGGCTTACGGCTACTAATGCATTGAAATTTGTATAATGCCACAACAACAGCAACAACAACTACAACAAATTCCAATACCTTCGTCCGAAGCACCTGCAGTTGTTTCGATTCAACAACAACATTAAATGTTAAATATCTTTCTTAAATAAATGCATATATCATGTGTGCCAAATTTAAACAAATATATATTTAAAAAAAAGTTGCACTTCTTTTGAGCGTATCCTCTTGCACGAATATATTTTTTGAATATTTCGTGAATAGCCCGGAGGAAACCAACGTTTCGCTATTCAACGCACTCGTCATTACCATCGTCGTATCATTCGGTCGCTATCGTGGGGCCGGGGTCAAACGTCGAAAGTTCCCGGGGTCCGACAGCAATCTCGACAATCAGACAGACGGACAGAAAGATACTTCTCGCGTAACTTTGCGTTACTTTGAAACTTAGCCATGTGCGGGAACTATGGGGAGCAAATCGGGAATTTTATTTAAACCAAGGCGGAGGAAATGCTGAGGAGTTTCAGGAGTTCTAAAGAATCGCCCGGAGTGGCCTGAGGTGGTCTCAATGATAGTTCCTTAATTGCTGACCAGAGCGACTACAGAAAGTCAGTGGAACCTATGTTTGATCTATGTATGTTTAGCATCCATAAAGAGCTTTAACTTGAAACTTCGTTCACAACGATAGAAATAGAGATCTGATTGTAGCTATATGTATAACTCACATTTACAACTACTCGATCTGTTTGTTTCAGGATTTATTTACCAAGTCCGGCTGCATTCTTTCGGAGGCCGACGACAACAAACCGTCTTTCGTGTTGTGGTCGCATCCGTTACTCTCGACTTGGCCTCGTTCGACTTGTCGACCGAGGGAAGGAACACGACGGAGGACGTGGTGAGGGCGAAAGGACATGCGGTTGACAATCATCTGGGGCGACTGAACTCGGAGTCATTACGTTCAATTTATTCGCCATTTAATACCAATTAAAACCGAAATTGTCGAAAGTCGCAGCAAAAGTCTTGAATTAATTGCGAAATAATTGAAGAGTTGCCAGAAATATCGAAGCGCAATACCAACTATAACAACAACATTTACAATAAAACAATAATTATATCCAAAAACAATTATAACAATTACAAAAAAATTTAAACATCAATTATAAAATTAACAACAGTAGTACTAACAACAATCATAATAATAACTTCTACCATGGCCAAATGAAACTCCATTTTGATTTCCATTTCTATTGCTATTGCCACACCCACTTCACACCGCCCCCGTCCCCTCTCTCAACTCTCTCACGCCCCATTGCACCGGGACGAAGACGAGGTCTCGGTGTTCATAATTTCCTCCAATTCTCAAATTAATTTGTTTCTCGAGGAAAATAAAATCCTTTAATTGTTGCAACGGCAAACTTTTCATTTGTTTGTTGTTTTTCCTGAGTTCCGCGCGAATGTGATTTCCTCCTCGTTGTTGTTACGGACTTTATGTTCCTTTTGGGCCTCGGGGCCCTCGTTTCGCGAATATTGAAAATAGTTGCGCCGGAGCCCACAACCACGAACCAGTGGTGGGTGGCGAGGTCTACGAAGGAATGAGAGCGAGACGGAGAACGAGTAACGACTCTTGCTTCACGGTAGAATTGCAAAACATTCAACTAAATGCATTGAATTAAGGGAACCCTTGCACATTCTCTTCTCTTTCCATCCCTTTCTGGTCCTTTCTTCTTTCTTACCTCCTCTCACTGCTTCTCTTTCCTCTTTCTTGCTCGTCCTCCTGCTTTTTCTCATCCTCATTTCGATGGAGCATTCTTCTCTCGTCCATTGAGAACCACTTTGTCGCATCCTTTGTTCGACGATGTTCCCGTCAATCAGTGCTGCTAGACTGGTGGAGCACAATCGATGGACGGCTCTGTTTGTAGGCGGATTACATTGAGCCGCTTAGGAACGCCAAGCACCCCATTTGACTCCACATCGACCGGAGTCGATCGCATGCTGTCCCATTGATGGAGACGACCACTTCATCTCCAGAGGAAGCCCTCTTGCTCCGGAAGGACGGGATCACAAGCCATGGTCAGTGTGGTTTGTCCTCCCGTGCAGGAGCCGGACGAATGACGTCACCCATTCCACCCAGGGTCGACTAAACAAAGACCCATCGGCGTGATTACCTCGCATATTGGCATCTACTCCAGGTGATTGGGGCTTTTAAAACATTATTGAACCTCTCCCGGACAAGTGACACGATTTATACCGCGGCCGAGCCCTCAAGAAGATCCCGTAGACATTCATAAATTCCTCATTATAACAATTCACAGCAGGGCATTTTCACTATCAACACTAGTCCGATAGGCCTGGCCTAGTGCTTTAATCGTTGATTATAATTTCAATTGTAATTAACAAAAATTAATAATAATAATCCATCCAATTACAACAAAAAGAACAACAATAACAACAACACCTCATCAGCAGCCATGTTGGGGCCGAATCAAAACGAACGCAGTTCTCTCGACCCTCGTCGAGTCTCTTCTAATTAGTCCAAACCATGGTTTGCATGTGAAGTTAGGGTGGGGCGATTGTATTTTCTCGATATCTATCTATATCTATACTCTATACTATATAGAGTAAAAGAAGAAAAACGACTTGCTTTCTGAATGAACATTGAACGAATGAAAAATTTTATTTTGACATTTTTCTCTATAATATAAATTTCATGAACAACTCATTTTGTTCGTACAAAGTATTTTTAACAAGTGTTAAAACACTCGAACAAAATTTACTAAAAAATTAAACCCATCATATTTGAACAATATAAATGTTTATCTGCTGGTACCGCTTTAGTTAGATTATCTGCAACCATTTTATCGGTCTCAACTCTGGTAACATTTACAATATTCATCTCCTTTTTCTCACGAATAAAGTGATGACGAACATCAATATGTTTCGATCTTGCCAAAACTCTCGTTATCGCAATATATTTTTGTAGCTTCTGCAATACTGTCAGGATTCAACTCCTTTTCTAAGCCTCGAATCCATAACACCTCCTGCGTCGTAGCGGATAATGCCATATATTCCGCTTCTGTGGTAGAAAGTGGAACGGTTGGTTGATGTTTAGTTGCCCATGACACTGCACCACCTTGCAATTTGCATATATATCCTGTTACCGAACGCCTCTCGTCCATGTCACTGGCCCAATATGAGTCGGAATATGCAAGAAACTCACCGTTTCCACGTTTACTAAACTTTAGCTTCGCTGATTTTGTTCCTTTGAGATATCTTAATATCCTTTTTACAGCAGACCAATGTTCCTTACCAGGATTTTTGTTGAACTTGCTCAACCTATTTACCGCAAAACATATATCAGGACGAGTACCTTGAGACGCGAACATCAGGCTCCCAATTCTTCTGTTTTCGGTGACATCTCTTTTGATAATTTAACATTGGATTCCAATCCGACATGTTAAACCTTGTCAAAACCTCATTGTAACTAGTAAGTAACTATTTATCAGCGCACTGAGAGCTTTTAACACTAGAAAGACCGACACATTGTATATACCTAGATAGCCCGGAAGAAGTCAAAATGACTGCTTTGTAAAAGAATAACTAATGTGTAAAGAAATTGGTTAAATATTATTTTTTTACATTTTTTGCATTAAATAAATACAATAATCACCTTATTAGAACATGTATCACTACCTAAAGATTCGAATAACAAGTAAAAGTTTCACTTATTGAGTTCGCAACTCATCAAGTATCGACAATTTATCACATATTTACGAGTTATTATGTGACGGCAATCGAAAAAAAGTAATGACAACTATTGTGTCAATGTCGAGACGAACTGATCATATAAAAAATGTACTAAATTTAATAATAAGAGTCGTTTTATTACTTGAAATGTCTCAAGCAGTCAAAATGACTGCTTTCGGGCTATCTAGGTATAGCACATACGTATATACCAGAAATGAAGGAGGGGGAAGTTAAATACTAATTAAATAAATGCATTTATATGTCGTAAAAAAAGTCACAAAGTTTTAAGAACTTTTTCTTCTAATTGAAATTAAAAAGCAGTCAAAATGACTTGCTTAGGCAATCTAGTGTTAATAAAAAGACGGAATCGATTTAGTATTACAATCTCTTTTATTAATTCTGCGAACTCAGTCGCGCTTAAATTTAAGTCACTTCGCTTGACTTCCCCGTACGACTGTCGATGCACTCATGCATCTCTTGTTATGTCCCCGACCAATCAGCGCGCGCAGCACATCACGCCACTATTTGCGCAGAGCTACCAACTTTTCGGCTGATTCACGATGCCACATGTCAGATAATCCTGAGGCTGCCACCTGATTTTTCTTAACACTCCCTCCTGGTATATCCTGACTAGGATTTACCACCTCAGTAAAACGTCAAACATTTAGTACTGCAATCTTGGTCGCCGGTCGCTCATAGATTCCCGTGGTAGTTTTGACCGTAACACTACGTACTTGGCCATCTGCTCCTGGTTTCGTTCCGACGACAATACCTTTAGGCCAGCAATTTCTGGGACTTGCAGGATCCACGATATAGACAACATCATTCAATTCGATGGGTTTGACCATATCAAACCATTTGCTGCGCCGTGTAATAATGGGTAGATATTCCTTGATCCACCTCTTCCAAAAGGCATTCGCTAATTGTTGTGCCGTTTGCCAACTCCTTCGCATTAAAATTCCATCTGGAACACCTTCAATAAGTGGCTTTGTGCCACTGGAACTGCCCAATAGAAAGTGATTCGGTGTCAAGGCCTCCTCGTCGCCGTGGTTATCTGGAATGTACGTCAAAGGTCGTGAATTCACCGTCATCTCTACCTCCATGAGTGCAGCACGATGAAGCTCATCAGAAGGAGTTCTGGAAGCGAGCACTCTACTCAGCACCTCTTTTACAGAGCGCACAAGACGCTCCCACGACCCTCCCATATGAGGGGATGCTGGGGGTATAAACTGCCATTTCGTTATTGAGGGTGTAAAAGTTCTCACCATTACATTTTTGTCAACCGCTGCGAAAGCTTCCGCCAACTCACGTTCAGCTCCTTTGAAATTTGTACCATTATCGTTCCACATTCCACGTTCCATTCTCAACTGGAACACCTCTCCTAGCTATAAAGTTTCGCACAGCCATAATGCACGAATCAGTGGATAAAGTGTAGGCAACTTCCAGATGGACAGCTCTCGTGGTCAGGCACGTAAACAGAACGCCATATCGCTTCTCTCTAGATCGTCGTACAGATACCATCATCGGTCCAAAATAGTCAACGCCGACATACGAGAACGAGTTGACTACTGTCTCATTGCTACAGTGATGGTATCTGAAATGAAAGTCTAATATAATTAATTTAGTTATTCGATGATCTCTTGGCAGTATGATTGGATCGATCCCATATTGTATCTTGGTTCTTCCGCCTAGGCGCATTAGCCCTTCACCATCCAGATAGGGTGACAATTTGAACACGGCACTTGACCTCAATACTGCCTTTCCTGTCTGCAACATAGAAATTTCATCGTTGAACTCCTTTTGAGCCTCTTTAAAAAGTAGCACCGAATATCGTCTTGAGTTGTTGTGTAAAGAATATTTTGAACGCCCTGCGTTCGATGCTTCCATACTCTGACGCACTGAATTACCCTAGCAACTCTTCGCACCAGAATTCTCCACGTCGATGCAGCTTCAGCTTCGATCAATAATAGTGATGCGTTAGAGGCTTCCTGTAAGCTATGGCAGCCTACGTATCTAGCACGAAGCTCCTCGTTGACATCTGATTTTTCACCGGCAATTTCTTTCGGCCACTCATCGGGATTCACCACAAAAAGGACGGTCCATTTAGCCAACGGCTACGACAGGAGAAATCTGGAGTCTTCTTTCACTTCGTTGCCTCATCAGCTACGTTTTCGTCAGTGGGTACCCAACGCCAATTGAGTACCTCCGACAATTCTAAAATTTCGCTCACTCGAAAGGCTACGAATGGTTTATATCGGCGATGATCCGATCGCAGCCACGAGAGGACTGTGCGTGAATCCGACCAAAATGTCTGTCTCTGAATCTTCAAAGTCAGAGACTCACCTAAACTTTTAGCCAACCGTGCGCCGATCAATGCAGCTTGTAGCTCCAGCCGAGGTATCGAGCCAAGTAAGCTGCAGGATACCCTTTCGCCTGCCGAGCATCTTAGATAGCTCACAGCTGCATATGCATCCTCGCTTGCATCGACGAACATATGCATTTCCAAGTTTGGGAAGTGATCAAATTCCATCGTGATGTAGCATCTTGGGATCCGCATACTTTCTACATCTGGCAAGAGTCGCGTCCACCTAATCCATTTCCCGTACTGCTCCTCTCGTATCGGCTCATCCCAGGCACAGCCTGTTCGGCAAATCTCTTGAAACAATATCTTGGCATAGACTATGTAGAAGGCCAGGAGCCCAAGCGGATCAAATATCGTCATAAGAAGGCTGAGAACTTCTCTTTTGGTTGGCCGACGCACGCCATTCAGCAAATCACTGTTCTGATATCGTGGGGATATTTTAAATATAAAGCTATCAGTCATCGTATCCCACCACATGCCAAGAACCTTTTCAGTGGCCGCTTCATCATCTGGACTGAAACTCAGCTGCTGGATTGATTAAGCGTTTAGCGCCTGCAATACCAACTGAGAATTTGACACCCAATTCCTGATGTGAAATCCGGCCTGAGAATGTATGAAAAATACGTCGCGTGCCAGTTGGATCTCTTCGTCGACCGTGTCTACACTATCCAGCATGTCATCGACATAATGACTCTCCGTAATGCAGATTGCTGCTCTAGGGTACTTAAGTTGATACTGCTTGGCATTTAAGTTCTTGACATACTGGGCACAACTAGGTGAACAGGTGGCACCAAATGTCATTAACTGCATCACATAAGCTTCCAATTTGGATGACCTTTCATCCGGCCACAGGAAACGTTGAAATTGTTGATCTTCTTATCTCATCCTCACTTGATGATACATTTCAGCAATATCTCCTCCAATAGCCACTCGCCTCTGCCGAAACCTAGGTATAACACCTACCAGAGAAGTCAGCTGGTCGGGCCCCTTATGCATTATCGAATTTAAGGAGATGCCATCCACTTTGGCGGCTGCATCCCAAACAAGTCTAATTTTATTTACCTTGTTCGGATTTATGACCGGAAAAACCAGCAAGGTTCCACTTGAAGTTCTTGTGGTAGTAATTTTCTGGCATATCCTTTAGCAATGTCGTCACCGATCTTCAGGTGCAAGGCTGGCGATAGTTCTGGATTCCGCCGCATCTTAGCGAGTAAACATTGCGCTCGTTGTTTAGCCATCATAAAGCTGCCATCTGGTAATAGATTCTGACCGCGCCACAGTAAGCCGGTTTCAAAACGGTCGACGAAACGGCGCGTTAGCCTTTCCATCAGCTGCATGGCGTACCGATCCTCACAGGTCACCATATCAGTTCTCCCTCCAGCATCCTCCAGGCAGTTGTCATTTACAATATAATTTTTGACGTTCTTTAATAGCTCAGCTGTCATTGAGGTGTCACACTCACATTCACAATATGTGTGATGATTCATTGGTCCTACAGCGCCACGATCTAGTACCGCTGCTCCCTTTACTGTCCAACCAAGACGTGTCTTCTCTGCGGTGGGCTCATTATCTGCCCCTTCTGCCGACTTTAGGCTTTGGCCAAGCTTGTTGTTGTTGAGGCCAATCAATAACCTTGGTGGGGCATCGTTGTAAGACGAAAAGGGAATACCTCTTAAATGCACGTATTGTTGGCGCATCTTGTCAGCGTCGACGGTCTGTATTGGCAGGTCCAGATTCTTGACCGTATGCACATCCTTAAGCAGGTATTTTCTGTGGCACCCTGTGCCAGATATTTCTAGACTCGCAATCTCAGAGTCATCTTCATACCGGTGCGTATTGGATGTCCATCGAAGACATAACGGCCGGCGTTCGCCACTGACGTTAAGCAACTTCAGCATAACCTCATCCATACGAGCCGTCATCCAGGAACGCGAACGTAGATATTTGCGTGCCATTTCCATACAAGGTCACCGGTAAAATCCAAAATAGAATCGGGTTAGAATTTTGATAATGAGTATTACAATTTGGACTCACCGACGACACCACCTAACCAACAGGTGGTGCCTTGTTGTGCAACAAAGGATGATGATCGAAAGTGCAGCTTCCAACGTTGCATGTTATAGGGGATTTGCAGGGATCTGGGTAATGCGGCAGCAGGCACCTTCTACACAAGCGGTGTTTACGAATACTCCTCCACTTATCAGCCCGTGACATCTTACAGAAGAGTTTGTAACGGGTCACCACGCTACAGCTTCCACCACATACGAAGCAACGACCAGCAGTAGATTTGGCTACCTCCGTGTGTGTGTTGAGTGTTCCACGTTTGCGTGACTTCATCGACGAACTGGACAGGATTACGCTGTTGGCTCCATGAGCTAATTGTAACAGCCACTCGCTAAAATGTTCGAGAGTGCTCGCCGGGAGCGTGGCTTTATGCATCCCCCAGAAGGCACCAAGCAACCCAGGGAGCTTAGACACCAATTCCTGTTCCAGCTCAGGGTTAGTTAAATGATTTATAAGCCCACCTGCTCTCATGGTCGCGCATACATTCTGCACCTCTATAGCAAAGTCCACAATGATCTCCAGACGAGCTTCCTTCGGTGGAGGCATGTCTCTGATTTGGCACAGCAGGACGTCAATGATTAGTTCTGGACGGCCAAATTTCATCCGCAAGGTTGTGATAATCTGAGGTACACAAGCCGAATGCAGCAACAAACTTTTCACAGCGTTCCGCGCGGCGCCGTCCAATGCATGGCGTAGGCGGATCAAATTCTCGGCATCGGAGAAACCGCATAGTGAAGTCGTCTGCTCATATGTGGCCATAAAAAGGGGCCAGTCTTCAGGCTTACCCGTGAACTTTGGTAAATTGTTGGCCAGTCCTCTCCGTGCGACTATCTCTTCGGATGTGAGACGTGTGGCGACCTGAACAGGAACAGCTTGTCTGAGGTCTTTCTGGGTATCGCCACTTCCAGTAAAGTTGATCGTGGAACTCATTGGGACAATCCCTGGTAGCCATTGTGAGGTGCCCACACTTTCTTTTCGTTGGGGCACGACTGAAATTGCAGTTTGTCTCATTTTTTCTGCCACTTTTTATACTACATTGTCAGCCGTCGAGGTACGAACTTCATCGGATGATTAAAACCCTTTTCTTAGCGCAATATGCTCATCGGGATCCGAGTCTGACGTCGTTGAATCCACTTTCAGCCACAATAACTCCCTCCGTCTAACAATCAGAGCCTTACGTTGCCGCAGCCTGTTGGCGATGTAAACTCATTGATGAACATCTGGAGCCATCACTACATATAGATGGGTCCCTTGGAGACACATGAACCTCAATTTTCGCCTGTGGCTTAGACTGCATGGGAGCAACTATCAGCAAATCAGCACATCTCTTACAGCGCCAATTCCCACGAGATTCGACCACCGTCACCTGGGCACAATCCCTGTGGTAACAGTCCAGACAATCTGAACAGCGGACCATGTGCTCATCTTCCGCCATATTGCATTCGACACAATTATTTCGAGTCGCCATCGCAGTCATTTTATTTTGACTTCGGGATCAATTAAATTTTTATATAAATTTAATTGAAATTTAAGTGTAACTAGTAAGTAACTATTTATCAGCGCACTGAGAGCTTTTAATAAAAATACGGAATCGATTTAGTATTACAATCTCTTTTATTAATTCTGCGAACTCAGTCGCGCTTAAATTTAAGTCACTTCGCTTGACTTCCCCGTACGACTGTCGATTCACTCATGCATCTCTTGTTATGTCCCCGACCAATCAGCGCGCGCAGCACATCACGCCACTATTTGCGCAGAGCTACCAACTTTTCGGCTGATTCACGATGCCACATGTCAGATAATCCTGAGGCTGCCACCTGATTTTTCTTAACACTCATCAATGTATGCTTCTTGATCTAGTGAAATGCTGTCCTTCTCATGGGTATTGCGAATACCCATACATTGTTGTGCTTCACCTAAATATTTCATCTTGAATTCTTGCATTAATTTCTTCTTCAAATCTTCTAGATACTTGTAATCATTACTAAATATTAAAATGTCGTCAAAATATATAGTAGAGGTCTCGATTTCTGCCCGCACATGCTCGTTGGTCCGGGCGCCCGGGCCGATTATTCGAGCCGTCGAGCCGATTCGGGCCGTCGAGCCATAGAGTCTTCGTGGTCAAACACGAAGCAGGTAGAGAATAGAGAGGGAATGGTTTTTGAGCGATGTGCGCAGCGATGCCAACTATACGGATATTTCCGTGTTCTACGGAAATTTGACCCCTTGGCGGACACACAGAAGTTAGCGTTAAAATTTCTCAAATCTAGGGATATTTCACTTCGAAAGATTTTTAAAATATGTTAAAAATGTTTGATATTTTACGAAATCCAAAGTATTTATTATATGTGAAATTGATCAAATTTTGTATTTCCTATGTGTTTACGCCAAACATCGAATCACCGTCGTCAGGTTTAGATTCATGTTTGTCTACATGTTGACAAACATTGTTCAATGTTTTAGGGCTTTGTGTAGGTGCATATAGGAATCGTCGGAAAAGTCTCCACTTTATTGTGTGGAAGGGTCACGAAGTCATCCGAAGTTTTCCGACGAGCAGTCACTTCTTAGATCACATAGGTGATACATCTCACCAGAAAGAGATCACGTTTGCGTCACATAGGTGAACGACGACTTAAGTTTTGGATCACATAGGTGATTATCATATTGTGTAAATAAAGAATATTTACTGCTCTAGAAATTTACAGTGTTTTGATTTTCTGCGACATCAATTCTTCACGACGAATTTGCTGCGGAACGAGTTTGGTTGCCGATTTGCCGGACGGACAATTTTGGTTTTGCCGACGGCATTTCACTGCGCGAAGCATCCACCCCCCAGCCCCGCTACTAAGCCCAGAGCACCAGCGCCAACTTTAATTATTAAGTGGCCACCGCGCTCTACATTTTGGTCCTTCGAGCCGGATCTTCAAGCAGTTCTAAACAGCCACAGCAGAAAAAAAAGGTGCGTGGTACAATAATAATAGTAATTTGGTGTCCGTCGCGATTTAATAAAAATCCGCGCGATAAATAAATTTTCGTGTTTGCAAAAAATTGCAAACAAACGCGAACCCAAACTCAATTCGCCGTCGCCACTCATTTGTCGTTTGTTAGAAGAGAGTGAGATCTACACTCACATATTCTTTTCTCCTACCGTTGTGCACAGTGGGTCAACTCGACCAAATCAAACTGTCCAACGATTTTTGAATTTAACCAATTGTGGTTAATAAAGTTTTTCTCGCGAGTGAACAATTTCGTGTGCTTATTTTGGTAAATCGAATACCAAAATAAGTAAAGCAATTGTGCGAAAAAACATTTCGAGCATTGTAAAGAAAAAGCTCAAAAACCAAATCTGCCTTGACTCTCGATTTTCGATCGAAGCAAGCAGTGTGACGACATACTCACAGTCTCTTCTCTCAACCCAGCCGACACCAAGCGCTTCAAGTGCGCTCCCTCCACCACCGCGATCTCCCACAAAAAGTCGCTCCCTCATCTCCAAAGGGACGACTCTCTATCTTTGTCTGTCTTACGGGCACGACATAATAAAAAAGTTCTCTCAGTTTTTCCCACACAAACTTCTACTCACTTAATCTCGTCAAAAACGAAAGTAGCTCCACTCAAGACAGTGTCATTACCGCGTTTAGAACTTTGTGGTGCGACACTATTAGCGGATTTAATAGAAAATGTTTACGCCAAACATCGAATCACCGTCGTCAGGTTTAGATTCATGTTTGTCTACATGTTGACAAACATTGTTCAATGTTTTAGGGCTTTGTGTAGGTGCATATAAGGATCGTCGGGAAAGTCTCCACTTTGCTGTGTGGAAGGGTCCCGAATCCATCCGAAGTTTTGCCGACGATCACTTGCATTTTGGATATCATAGGTGAGAGATCGCGTACGAGAGTAAATAAAACAAATTTACTGCCCCAAACGTTTTGTTTTGTGTTTTGATTTCCAAATAGACCAGAAACGCCAGATTGTCTGCTTTTCCGCCGCTTTATTTGGATTTCTGTTTCGCCATCAACGCAACCAGCATCACACCACAATCAGCCGACGGCGATTTTCCTGCTAGAAGAACATCCAGCAACCCCCGCTACTAAGCCAGCACAACACTATGAAGATTATGAAATTTTGAATTTTCTATAAAATTTTGAATTTTCTATAAAATTTTGAATTTTCTATGAAACTGATCAAGTTTTAAATTTTCTTTGAAAATATGATCAAATTCTAAATTTTCTATAAAAAAATTATCAAATTTTGAATTTTTTATGAAAATTATCAAATTTTGAATTTTTAATGAAAAGTATCAAATTTTGAATTTTCAATTTTTGAGTTTTCTATTAAAAATATAAATTTTGAATTTTCTATGAAAATTATCAATTTCTGAATTTTCTAAATTATATTTTTTCAATCTTATATATAAAAATAAGTTGGATTTGCGCTCAAAAATATAGGGGTTTTACGGATATTTTCCGTGTATCGCACGGATTGTTCCTCTCTTTGGGTTGGCATCGCTGGATGTGCGTCGCTTTTGGTTTTATGACCATTTGTGTTGTTTTGTTTTTTGTCTATTCGTTTTGTTTTTGTTGTTTGACTGCGCGACGCTTGTAGCTGTTGGTTCTTTGTTTTGTATGAGCGACGCACAACGCTCTAAAACCATTCCCTCTCTCTTCTCTACCTGCTTCGAGTTTGTCCACGAAGACTCGACGGTTCGTATCGGCTCGACGGCCCGAATCGGCGCATATGCGAGCAAGGCCCGGGCGCCCGGGCATACCCGGGCCGAAAAAAGCCCGGGCATCGAGACCTCTAATATATAGCAACGAATGTCATTTTTCTATTGCAACGATTATAATAAATGCATGAATCTACTCTTGACCTCTTCAGTCCGAAATTTAGCAAAGCCTTATCTAATTTCGTATTCCATACAAGACTAGACTGCTTCTTCAGTTTTAGAACTTGACCAGGTTTTCCTATTTGAATTCCTTGAGGTCTCTCGACATAAATATCTTTGCTCAGCTCACCGTGAAGAAATGCTGTCACAGCATCCATTTGCTGTATCTACAAACTTTGCTGATAATGCTATTAAATATCTAATCGATGAATATCTAACAACTGGCGAATATGTTTCATAATCTATGCCTTTCTACTGTGTAAAACCTTTTACAACTAATCTTGCCTTGTACCGAATATTGTTATCTTGCTCTTTCTTGAGCTTGAATACACATTTCGTCTTTATTATATTTGCATTTGTTGACTTCTCTACACTCTCCCATGTATCGTTCTCAACCAATAAATTTATTTCAGAATTCATTGCATCAATCCATTTCTCTTTGTCACTTCTTGACATTGCATCATCTACGCATACAGGTTCTTCGTTGAAATCATTATGATCAGCAACATAAACAACTTTCTCCTTTTGAGCTAACCTCTCGCTTCTGCGCAAAGTCGGAACAATTTCATCTGATTCTTCGAAAATCTCTGAGATCTGATTATCCCCCACTTCAGGGTCATCATGAACCAATGATGAACATGAACCAAAATCACTAATGTTTCCATCTTTGTACTGACTTGTTCTCGACTTCTGCCCCCACTACAACAGCATACGACGGACAAATCTCAACATCTTCTGCATTTTTCTTGTAGGCGTAATGAAATTCATTTTCATGGAATATGACATCCGAATATGACATACCTCTTTTCTTTTTAAACTATAGACTCGAAATCCTTTAGATGTCAGAGAGTACCCAACAAAAATGCATTTCTCCGATTCGAGATCCAACTTGCAACGTTTTTGTTTATGAATATGTGACATAGCAGTACTACCAAAGATTTTAAAATGACTTACATTTGATTTACGCCCAGTCCACATTTCTTCAGGAGTCTTGAGAAGTTTCTTATGCGGTGACCTGTTAATTAAATAACTTGCATAATAGACAGTTTCTGCCCAAAAAAATGTTGGCAAACTAGCTTTACTCATCATCGCACGAGCCTTCTCTAGAAGATTGCGAATCATCCTCTCTGCCAAGCCGTTCTGTTCTGTTTGGTGAATGATACCACAAGTTTTCAATTTCTGTTTCATTGCCATTGTCTGTTCTTAAAACTTTGATTTTTGAGCCTTGTTGATTCTCAACTTCTGCTTTAAAATCCCGGAAACAATTTAGAACAGAATCCTTTGTTTTCAAGAAATACACATAAACTTTTCTCGAAAAATCGTCAATGAAAGTTACAAAATATGCACTGCCAGCAATAGACTTCATTTCCATCGGGCCACATACGTCTGAGTGTATGATCTCCAACACTTTGGATCAGCGATGCCAACCCAAGGAGAGGAAAAATCCGTGCGATACACGGAAAATATCCGTGTATTTTCGTGTTTAGTAAAAACCCTATATTTTTGAGCGCAAATCCAACTTATTTTTATATATAAGATTGAAAAAATATAATTTAGAAAATTTAAAAATGGATAATCTTTATAGGAAATACAAAATTTGATCAATTTCATAAAAAATTCAAAATTTGATAATTTTTTTATAGAAAATTTAGAATTTGATCATATTTTCAAAGAAAATTTAAAATTTAATCATTTTCATAGAAAATTCAAAATTTTATAGAAAATTCAAAATTTTATAGAAAATTCAATATTTTATAGAAAATTCTAAATTTCATAAAAAATTCAAAATTTCAGAGAAAATTCAAAATTTTATAGAAAATTCAAAATTTCATAATCTTCATAGGAAATACAAAATTTGATCAATTTCACATATAATAAATACTTTGGGTTTCGTAAAATATAAAATATTTTGTAAACTTATTTTAAAAATCTTTCGAAGTGAAATATCCCTAGATTTGAGAAATTTTAACGCAAACTTCCGTGTGTCCGCCAAGGGGTCAAATTTCCGTAGAACACGGATATATTCGTGTAGTTGGCATCGCTGCTTTGGATGCTCTTGATCCCTCTGATGGAAAACTATTGCGATGTTGCTTACCTTCTGCACAAGATGCACATGCGACTGACGGCTCTCCTTTCAAATTCACGCCTTCAAAGTAACCTTTGACCAACAGTTTCATGTTTTCAGAACCCAAATGTTCATATCGACGATGCCACAAATCGAATTCATTATTTTTTGCTACGTAAGCATTTTGCTGATTTGGGGTGTCTTACTTATATAGACCGTTTTTCAGTGATGCTGTTGCGATGACTATTCTCTTTGAATTTACAATTTAACAACCGGTCTCAGTAAAAATTACATTATTTTTCGTTCTATAATTTTCTTTATCGAATGTAAATTAACACCCAACCCAGGAACATGCAAAACATCATGCACTGTTATGTTTTCAGTGCCTCTTGGAGTCGATGCTAACAACATAACTTCACCCTTACCAACGACATTGATTGTATTATTGTCTGCCGTCTTAATTTCGTCTTTGAATGAAATCTTTTTTGTGAAATTAAGTGCATTCGCCGCCATATGATCTGTTGAACCCTGTCAGCAAACCACTCACCAGAGGTTCCAACTGCGCGATATGCAGAAAACATTGAACGTCCCTCGACGTTTTAGCCTCTTTGACGTGAACATAAAAACTTTTGTCCAGCGCCAAAATCATCTTGCAACGTGTGATGTTGTCCTTATCAGCATCCACATCCACACCTTCCTCAGGTTCGATGCAAGACCATGATCCGTCCAGTTCCAGCTGTGTCTTCATTGAGAAACTTCATGTCGTCCAATTTTCGAAGCCGACCAGCTTCTCCAGTTGATTTACACCGGAAACCACATTCATTTTCGCGAATTTACAAATTTACTTTAATTGAATTCAAATTTTAGTTATGGAGGGCCCATAACCTATTGCAGAGTAAAAGAAGAAAAACGACTTGCTTTCTGAATGAACATTGAACGAATGAAAAATTGTATTTTCACATTTTTCTCTATAATATAAATTTCATGAACAACTCATTTTGTTCGTACAAAGTATTTTTAACAAGTGTTTCAATATATACTTCAATACTTCTATTCTTACTTACATATACTTATATACAAAATTCTCTCTCTCATATTTCGTTGTCATGGTTTCTGGATTATTATTTTTTGTTTGCGAAAAAATTCCATATTTTCTCTCTTTCGGTTGAATTCAATGTCAACTCGAATACACTTCGAAAAGTCAAACTAACAATGAAATATTGACATTTATAAAAATTAATTTAAATTTTATGCAATTGTTTTGGGCAAAGAATGAAAAAATGAAAGCCATGAATTTATCCAAGATAAGACAAATGCAACACATTTTAATGCTTCTAAATAACTATTGACAATATTATATCGTAAACTAGAATGTTGCAACATTCCTATTGGCTAAATCTAACTTTTAATTTCGAATTTAAATTTCATGAATTTCATACAATTTTTATTGGTTCAACAATTTATGTTTGACAAATTTATTTTTTGAATTAACTATCATTTCGACATATTTGATTGGAAATCATTTACTAGTTTTACTTAATGTAAGTCTTATTGTAGAATACTTACTTAATTTATTTTTCGCAACAGTTCTTGGAAATTTATTACCTAGAGAACAATTTTACAAGCTTGTTTGGAAAACGGTTACAAATTTTGTTAAACGTAAGCTTATTCCAATTACTATTACAAATTTATTGGGATATTTCTGTAGAAATGCTACCACTTGATGGAGACACGGAAGAACCCGTTTAACCATATCTATAGATCGATGCATAAAAAATAGTACAAAACATTTGTGTGCAAAAAATTTTCAAAAATTCGCCATTAAATGCAATGCAAACTAAATGTTCCTGAGACCAAAATTAATTTTAAAGACATTTTCTAGGACTAGCAATATTAATTTTTACGCAAGGAAAAAAAACATCTGCACTATCAGGATAGCCGGGAAGTATGTTCAGCAGTGATTTGGCGATAGTCCTGGAAAATATCTATAAAAAAAATTTTATCTAAAGAAATTTTAGTTTGCATTCCAGGTTCTATTATTTTTCAACTCCCAACATTTCAACCATACATACCCATCCCCTATCCGTCCCCCTTCTGGAGGTCCCCATACAAAATGATAATTTTTCATACATTACAAAAAATCACTCTAACTATCCAGGAGTTAGTCCTACGGAGCTCAATTTTATTACCAGGTTCTAATATTTTATTACCCCCGACATTTCACCCATACATACTTACCCTCTATCTACCCCCTTTCTGGGGGCCCCCATACAAAAAACTCATCAAAATGGGATTTCATGTATTAAATGCTATGAAAGATATACCAAAAAGTTATATAAAAGTTAGACCATTCGGTTCTTCTCGCTTGGTGGAAATTGTTACTTGTAATTGGCGAAGACTAATAATAAATCTTGAAACTCCTCTTCATTCCGGCAGAGACTCCCGTTGTAGACTTGAACCATCATCACTCCTCTTTCTGCCGTATCGTTCAACACTCTCAACTTCTGTACAATTTTTACAGCTTCTTTGTAGTCGTCGAGCTCATCCCAAACGATTGGAGGTTGATTTAAAAAATCTTGAGATAATTGTGACGAAATCGCTTAATTCGGTTTTCATGAAATCGTCTTTGATGTCTTTGAGTTTCATTGTTAGTTTTTTTTACGCCGCTGTGTCTGATTACAGTAACTGCTGGAGCAGGTGTCTTTACATGGCAGACTTAGAACACACGCTATATGAAATGACTGTTCTCCGAATTTATAGTTTAATTTCATTTTCTTATACATACTAAAATAAATAATATTACAAAAAAATATTTTTTTTCTAACATCCTTTCATATTATCCTTTTCGGGAGGACTAACTGTGCACAAATATATGCCAAAAATATATACAATATATAAGAGATCATATATAAGATATCGTAGGATATTAATAGCACACGTATCTACACAATAGCATGCAATAAAAGGTACAAACTCTCGATTTATTCGCATGTGCCTCTTCAGGCCCAGTAGGCTATGTTAGCGCCTCCGAGTGTGTTACCCATCCTAGGGTTAAAGAATGCTCAGCCAAAAGTTTTGCAATATTTTTAATTTATCCAATTGTAGAAATAGTAAGAATGCTATCGCTAATTTCTTGAATTTTGACTGAGAAGTCAGCAAACTTGGAGAATATTTTGCGGATATCATCTCTGTCTGCAACTGCTTTGACGCTCTTTAATCGTCCTTCCATTTTTAACTCATTGATTTCATTTCCACTTAATTTTTCAAAAATGAGAATTATCACATTATTTTTTGGGGTATGAATTTTCAGTATACTAATTGTTATTGTAAGGAAACACAGAATACCTTAATCCAATGATCTTATTAAATTAAATTAATTTCTTCAGGATATTAACACTAGAAAGACCGTTTTTCGTTTAAAAATCTACATATTCGCTCCAATGAATTTTTACAATTTTTTCCTCTCGTGACTTTTATTTATTTGAAAAGCTTTTTAGAAAACAAGTGAAGTTACATAAAATTTAATTATTTACTTTCTTAAAATTTTGTGACTTTTTTTACGACATATAAATGCATTTATTAAATTAGTATTTAACTTCCCCCTCCTTCATTTCTGGTATATATGTATGTGCTATACCTAGATTGCCCAAAAGCAGTCATTTTGACTGCTTGAGACATTTCAAATAAAAAAATGACTAATTATTAAATTTAGTACATTTCTTATATGATCAGTTCGTCTCGACATTGACACAATAGTTTTCATTACTTTTTATCGATTGCCGTCACATAATAACTCGTAAATATGTGATAAATTGTCTATACTTGATGAGTTGCAGTTGCTCAATAAGTGAAACTTTTACTAGTTATTCGAATCTTTAGGTAGTGATACATGTTCTAATAAGGTGATTATTGTATTTATTTTTCGCTCCAAATTTATGAAAAAAAATGTCGAATTAAGTGTTAATAATATGA
This sequence comes from Coelopa frigida, assembly GCA_017309665.1. Classification (NCBI taxonomy): domain Eukaryota; kingdom Metazoa; phylum Arthropoda; class Insecta; order Diptera; family Coelopidae; genus Coelopa; species Coelopa frigida. The sequence continues at coordinate 24,352,587 of CM029564.1, forward strand.
AAAATATAAAAAAACAATATTGTACCAATTTCTTTATACATTAGTTATTCTTTTACAAGGCAGTCATTTTGACTGCTTCCGGGCAATCTAGGTATATACAATGTGTCGGTCTTTCTAGTGTTAAAAAATCACATTTTTTCCGAAAAATTTTTTTAAATCAGGTATCTTTCCAATAGTAATGTAAAATCAATGAAACAAAAAAGTAATTTTATTAATTTAAGTGAACTTTATTTTGATGCAAAAATATCAACATATTAGCATTTTTCGGTAATACCAGATCTCTTTGCAGTAATTACAAAATGAAAAAAAAGAAAAAAAATTTTTATCATTGGATAGAAAAATTATTAAAATTTATTTTTTCAAATCAAAAATAATATTGTTATTTTTTTAATTATATATTTTTAATTAATTTAATTAATCCTTTCACAATCATTTACGCGCTATTTATATTCGCGCATCAATCTATGTAGCTAACTACGCAGATTCATATTCTCATATGCACGCATTTCACGCGTTGCGAAGAGTCATCAAAACACACATCAAACTCATACAAAACAGAGAACCAGCAGCTACAAGAGCACGCAGTCAAACAACAAAAACAAAACGAATAGACAAAAACAAAACAACACAAATGGTCATAAAACCAAAAGCGACGCACAACCAGGGTTGCTGCTAAGGAAAAATGTTTGCGACCAAGTCAGGTTATGAAAAGTTACCAAATGTTACCAATGAATTAAAACTTTAAATTTCCCCTTAAAATTAAAGTACATATAGATTTATTAAAGTTTATAACATTTGTTTTCCATAATTCGTATTTTTCATCGAAGATTTTTTTAAATTAACTGGAAAACTGCGCATTTGATATTGTTCACAAGTGATGCCAAAAGTTTTGTAACCCGCAGAAAATTGACAGAACAACGTTGAAAGAATAAAGTGATGCCCCTCATATAAGCTGTGGTAATATTATTATATATTTCGCATGTTGCAAATGTTAAATGTAATGTATTGAAATATTACAAATATGCAAATATTCAAAAATATTAAGTATACAAAAAAGTTACCTCAACTAAAAATAAGTTACCAAGCTACCAAAAAAATGTAAAAGCAAAAAATGTTACCAGTTTTGGTAATAAATTACCAAAACGGCAACCCTGCGCACAACGCTCAAAAACCATTCCCTCTCTCTTCTCTACCTGCTTCGTGTTTGTCCACGAAGACTCGACGGCTCGTATCGGCTCGACGAACTGAATCGGCTCGAATAATCGGCCCGGGCCGATTGCGGCCGCCAGGGCAGATTGCGGCCGCCCGGGCCGATTGCGCATGTGCGGGCAGAAATCGAGACCTCTAATTATAACCACTGCTCCACCGAAGCAAACATGTAGACCATATTTAAATCAATGATTAATACAATGCAAACTGTAAAGATATGGCTTGTCTTAACTTGAATGTAAAAAGCAAAGAAAAAATAGAACTATTTTTGCAAAAATTATAAAAAAGCACTCATGTAAAAAAATAATGGGGCATTTGATCCATCTGAGGTCAAGAGAGTTACAGCGATTTAGAAAATCGAGAAAAAAATGATTCCTGGTCGGTGGTTACACATCTCAATATTTTTTGCTCAGTATTCTACATCATCTGCTATGTTATTTTAATTCAATTTAATTTTTTGTGCCAGTTGACATTTTTTAAATTTTTAGGTGTATCCAAAATTTTTTGCTTTGATTTTTAAAAATTGGTTGAACGGGTTCCACACCATGTCATTTTCAAAATTTGTAGGCGAGGCAGTGGGCTGGTCCATTATTAATTGTAGTTCGCCATTTTGAACCCATCCGCCATTAGAATCCGCATATCAAATTTCATAAAAATCGTGGAACGGGTTCCACATTCTGTAATTTTCAAAATTTTTTGGCGTGGCAGTAGGCGGGTCCATCAATATTATAGTCCACCACTATCCGCCTAACCACCATTAAAATCCACTTATCGAGATTCAAAAACATCGGTAGAACTGATTCCACATCCTGTAATTTTCAAAGTTTTTAGCAGTGGCAGTGTGGCGGGTCCATCATTTTCGTAGTCCAATTCTGCATATCCGCCATTAACAGCCACATACCAAATTTGGTCAAAATGGGTCGTACGGATTGCAAATTATGTAATTTTTAGTAATTATTAGTGGGCGTGGCAGTGGGCTTTTTCGCCCTTTTTTTTGTACCATTTTCGGTTATTCGCCATTTAAGCACGCATTCCAAGTTTCGACCAATTCGGTCGAATTGGGCCGAAACTATGCTATTTGTTGTTATAAGGGGCGTGGCAGTGGGCGGGTTTGTCCTTTTTTATGGTCCACTTTTGTCTATTCGCCATTGAAACCTATATACCAAATTTGGTCAAAATCGGTTTAACGGGGCCGAAACCATGTTATTTTTGTTCATAAGTGGGCTTGGCAGTGGCTATATATAGTTCCTTCCACAGTCCATATAATCTAAGTTCCAAATTTCATCAAAATCGGTTGAGCCGTTTAGGCGTGATTGCGTCACAAACTTACAGACAAACCAACACTTGATTTTATAATATTAAATATGGATTTATCCCTAGCGGTCAAAATGACCGTTCTTGGTTTTTCTACGAAAATTCCGGACTTTCTAGTGTTAACTGATCGTATAGCGAGGGGGCCTTGGCTCAGTAGCTATGCCGGTTCGAACACGGCTCCGTCAACATCAATTTTTCTTTACAGCCTCCTCCTCTCGGCTAGAAATGGCAAGCTCTCACCCCAGCTGTTCGGATTCGGCATTAAACTGTTGGTCTCTTTCATTGGTGCAAAACATTACAAACGCAAAACCCCAATGATTGCGAGTAGCTCGGTCATTACCCCTCGAGGGCTGTAAAGATCAGTAATTTGTATTTTGTATAGCGACACATTAGCTGCTGTTTCTTTTCAAGTGAAGCAAAAACAAAAATATGTTGGAACTATTGCAAACAAGAGTGCAACAGTATTTTTTCAATACCTTTTGGGTTTGGTGGAATAGTTCCAAAAGTTCTTCGATTTAAATTTTAGTTTTAGATTTTAATTTTACGGAGAACAATAACTTTTACGGAAAAGTTTAGTCTAATAATTTTGCATAACATCAATGGTCCTGTTTCATTTGACTATATGTACGAGCGAAGTTCTCAATATTCAACTAACAATGGAGTAAAATAAAACCTTTATCGATAGTCCTGCAAATACAGATCCTCTTATAATATGGACACATACAACACAATTTCAATTAAAATATTTTCCGCATAGCTATCATTTTTTCGTTCAACCGATTTTTTTAAATTTTGTATGTGGATATTAATGGAGGAAAATGGAAAAATGGCGGACTATAATCAATAATGGGTCGCTGCGAAGCGACCAAGTACCTGTTGGTGATCTGTAATTTATCGTCACGTAAGTGAAAATGGTTGATGATCTCTAGGGTATAAGATTTTATTATTATACTATATACTATCATTCCGGTTTTACGGGTAATAGGCAAAGGCAATTTAAGGTATTTTTGTTTACATCCAAATTGTGAAATAGTGTATAATATGTTTTTTTTTCTTTAATTATATAATTTAATGTTTTCTTTTCAATGCCTAATGACGATATTTATTTGATTGGTTCTCCAAATTAGTCCAACCAGGTTCATTTATACATCTCTTTCAAAAAACCACAAACCTGTCTTGTTATTCATATGTATGTAGTTATATATAGTTTATTAGGTTTATGTATGTAAGTGTACAAAATTATGAACATTATATGACATGATGCTTTTCTGTTTCAGAAAATTCCCAAATATACAGGTGGATATTATTGGCCAAAAATTCAAAGCATTTGTCAAAAAATAATCTATTATTTTATCAGTCACTGTATACAGAAAGATAGTGCTAAGAAGGTCAATTTCAAGGGTGGTTGAGGGACTAAAAAGGAAGAGAAGTTCTGTATGACCCCGCTGTAGTAACAGTAGTTTATGTGATGGGCCTACATATTAATGGTACATTATATATTTATGAGCAGGTCTTTAGAGTCGACTCTAAAATGTCTCCATCTAAATATTGGCAACGATGCGATTAATCACTGATAAAGCAAATGCCTCGGAATGACTTCATCTGCTCGGAATAGTTTCATGTCCTCCCAAATTCTCTTGGCTTTCGGGCGATGAAGCAATTTCTGCGAAACGTTCTCATGAAGGTGCGAAGCATACGAAGACATAAACATTTACGTCCTTATACATTCAGGCAAAATGATTCGTTTTCATCTCTTGATTTCTTCCGAAGATCACAAGGTGTTTCAAGCCAAAGCCAATCTCTTAAGGGTTAGAAGAGGTAAGTAAGAGAGAGAGAGATATGTGGCCAGATGTAAGAGATCAAATGTTCGCCGATTGACATAAAATGGAGCCGACGACCCTGAGCCGATTGCTTTCCGTGGACATATTCACGTTGAGTACTCGGAGTCACTGCGATTTCCACAACTCTCTCTCACTCTCTGTCCCACTCTCACCTTGAGTCGACACACATTGGTGCTTGTATTTGGTCTGTCCGACTGTCTGTCTATCTTTCCCGGTCGGTCTGAGGCGTGCGCCCAATAGAAATTAGGATTTCCTTCGACAACGGCAACGTATGCAAATGCTCGAATACAACCGCAGCCGAGTAAACACGCACACACTGGCAGATCCGTTATCGGTGCCAATAAAATCTTTTAACTTCTGTACATTTCCTTGATGCCCCAATGATTCTCGCCCCACCTCATGTCCTCCCACCTGGCGTTTTCGGTTCAGCAACGTGCGTCAGAGCTCTTCGAAGGCTCGGGACCGACCTCAATCAACATATATTTGCCGAATCCATCCGGCAGGGAGGGTGACGAGGACGACTGCCGCCTTCTGTTCTCACAAGCCGCAAGCTGGTCCCTCTTTGGCGGCGTACGCGCAAACGACGCGTGCGTTTGCCTCGGTCTCAGGAGACATTGCGACGAAGATGTTTCCAATAAAAATTCATGTTGCATTATTGTTTGTTCCGGGTAATGTTTCCATTCGGGGACGTGCTGGAGCCGACGATGCGGAGCAGCGAGGCTTTCTCGATGTTGGGGCTGGGGGTGGTGACAGGACCTCTCGCCTCGAGGAGGGAGTGATTCGCTTCGCCACCGTTTAATTCAATTGGATTGCTAACTCTTATCTTTCTCGCTCACGTGTCGGTGCAACAGGAGCCAACTGTCTTGCATCTCAGAAGATCCACCGATGTCATCGTCTCCGACGCGCTCGTCCAGATGTCTTTTGTCTCGTTCAGCTGTCTCGGCCAGCTGTCTCTTTGTCTCGTCAGACATACTGACATACTGTCCTTCACTCGCTCATCGTTCGGTTCGGTTTTCGTCTTTTTCTGTCAAATCAAACTTATCAGCGTTACCGGCCAAGGCCAACCCCACCTCTGTCCTACCGTCTACCTGTCAGTTCGTCCTCAGGTCTGTTTATTCGTCCTCGTGTTTGCCATTTCCTTCTCCTGTCTATCAGTTTGTCCCCATGTCTTTCATGTCCTCGTATCTCTCTGTTCGTCCATCCGTCCGCTTGTTTGTCACATCGTCCCTTTTTATTCCGACAGTTTGTGCAATCATTCTTCCGCCGTTTGTTGACGATTCCGCGATACTTCGTCGATTTCGTTGTCAGGCTCCCCTACGTCGATTTCGCTCCCGTCGCCTCCTTCGTCTCCATTTTCCGAAATTCACTGTAATATTTGCCATAAATTTCGCACAGTCATAAATTTCCTTTTTCTGCTCCTGCTTTTCTCTTCGCTGAGTTTACAACTAGGATGATAGCGAATATTTTTCCACGAAAATATGGCGATCAATATTTAGCACGTGGCCGATGGTGCGACACAGAGCTCTTCACTAAGGCAGCTTCACCCGAACATTTCCTCCAGGACACCTCGTTGTTGCTACTACAAAATAATATCGCGAACTCATTCCGTCTGGGATCACTCGAATTTCTTTAGAGAATACTTTCGGGAGATCCTGTCGTGGAAATCCACGGTTATAATGCTATCCAAGGAAGTACTCCATATACCTTTTATCCTTCAGTTCGAGGCTCCAGCGTCACTTGTTGGTCGTCGGACTGGAGTAGCAGCTGCAGCCGGTGTCCGAAAGTCGAGGTTGTCTTTTCGACTGTAATGAGTTGTTGCGATAGTGAAAATACAATCGGACAGTCGAAGCTGCCACCTTCTTCCTCGTCCTGGTCAAACCAACCCCTTCGGGTGGAAGAAAACAGCGTAAACCCATTTTCCAACCCTTTTGGGGATCCGTGGCGGGTCTCGGCCTCGGTTCGCTTCGCCTCCAGCTGCGGCGGAAACGTGAGCGAAAACGGTTTTAAAACGAGGCGGAAGGGAAGAGTGGTGGAAGGAGAGGGAAGAAAGCGAAAGTAAGTGAGAGGAAGGCGAAAGTAAGTGAGAAGAATGTTACATCAAACCCGAGAAAGGGAATGAAAGTGAGAAGAAGGCGAAACGAAATTAAAGGAAGGAGAAAGAACATTTAAGAAAACGAAATAAAGTAAGTGAAACTAAAGATGATAAAGCGAAAAGAAAGAGAAAAAAGCAAAACAATCGCAAAAAGATTTTATTGTCTGCTTCCGAGTGACCGCACCGCGAGGGGCGGTGCGAGAGAGGGCGTGGTTCGGCAGACCGCTGGAATAAGGAAATCAACTCTCGCTGGATGATATCCGCAAACGAAGTCGTAATTAGAAGTGATAAATGGAGGCAGCCGAACCCGGAACCTCCAGGAAGAGTGGAGTTCATTGGCCACTTGACGGGGGCGGTGGAGGCGTGTCAGAGGGAAGGATGGTATCAGCGAGGTCCCAGCGGCCTCGGGAATCCGTCTCGAAGCGGAATCGCGTGCAGCTGTTCAAGAATTTTCCTCCGTGGCGGAGAGGAGGCGGAAGAGAAATGCACAAAGTTGGCAACGCTGCGCTTCATTAACGCCTCTACTGCCATCCGTCTGTCCCACGATTGAGTCGTCGCCGACACGGACGCGGCAATTCGTGGACGAAATTGATTTTTATGATCCTGAGTATGGCGTGCGGTCGCGATTTACTGCCGGAAGTGGGAGCATTTAACGCCAGCGAGAAAAAGAGTCGAGAAGAAAAATAGAAGAGAATAAAGGGGAGCAAAGGGAAGCAAAAAAAGAGGATTGAAAAAAAAGAGGAAAAGAGAAAAGAAGCCAGTGAAGAGAAATAAAGTGAACAGAACAAATGATGAAATTAGCACATCTAGATTCAGTTCATATGTATATTGCTCTCCCCTTTGGTCACAAATATAGTTCTGTTTCCTTGTCCTAGTTCTGTCTCTTTCGTCATAGTTCTCTCTCTTTCTTCAATCATCATCCTGCCTCCAACTGCTCAACGATTCCCGCCCTGAACTCGGTACATTCGTCCAATACACGGAAGTTGCTTTCATCGATTTCCCGGAAATACTGCCCATATTAGCCTCAGCGATGGCTGATTGGAATGAAGCTTATCAAAATTCGTTCCTCAGATGGAATTCCAGTAAAAGACGTGGAATTCAAAGTCCTTTCAATCCTTGAAAGAAAGGGAAGAATGAAGCTCAGTTTCGCGGATCATATCGCCATCGATGAGAGACCCCCTGCTGCCCTCCCAGAAGCTGATAATTGATGGTCACTCAACGACTTCTTCCCGACTCCACACACTTGAGGAGCCCATGTCGGAAGAGTCCAGGAGTTGTGGAAGTTCGGAAATTGGAGGAGGCAATGAATCGAAAGAGTAGGATGAGGATGAGCCACCCAGATGAAAGAACTTAGCTACACTCAACCATGGCCACGACCCACGCAAGGCGTTTCGGAATGCTTTGGCCTGTCGAAAGTGGGTCTTGTGGACATGCCGCATCCGCATTTCGTGCATGTTTGCGACGCCACGTGCTCTTCGTTTGGTCGCCGCTAGTAGTAGAGAGAAGAAGGACCCTGGATGATATAGGAAAGACATCGTATAGAAAAGATATGCGGAGAGAAAGGAAGGTCCGAGAGAGAAAGTAACGACTGAAGGAGATCGTGATTCCACCCCAGGAGAGACAGGAATGACGTAAGGAGTGAAAGAAACTACATGAGGAGCGAAAGGAATGACTTCTGGATTCCGATGCATTTGGTGCATATGCCACTTAGAGTCTTCGTTTTCGACGTGAGGAATGCGAAAAAGCATGGGGATGCTGCTCCTTCCTTCTTCGACACACATCGCCTGATTGCTTCACCATCATGTAACTACTGAAATCTCGACTCTGGCAAAGGAAGAAGTGGGGCTGGGAAGAAGCGATTGCACTGTTTCCAACTACATCCACAATATCCTGGTCTTTAAAGAGCTCGCCGGAGTTCTTATCATTCACATGGGGATTCTCTCTTCCATTCATTAGCAAGACCACGAGAGAATAATTATATGCCTCGTTGAGATCTAGTCGTGAGAACTCAATATCCGCTTGATCGTTGATCTTGGGACCGAGACAATTGAATACGTCGAATTTCACCTGATCCATTCTTAGGGCTTTTAGAGGATCCTTAATTGTGATGGCTTTTTTTGTGTCCTGAAACATCCTCTCCTTCCTCCACTCTGACTAACTTACTTTTTGATCAAGGATATAGATTCTAGTGGCGCTTGTAACCCAATTTTTAATAGACTTGTCCCTCTGTGAAAACGTGGTACCTTTGACATATTACACATATATTGTCTCTTTTCTCCATCGAACACTTGGTACCTTCGACACATTTCACATGATTGTCTTTTTTCTCTATCGATCTTCGATCGTGGAAATGGGGCGAAACGGTTTAGACGGCTTTGTTCGATGGGTCAGAGGACTTTCTTGATTATTAACCCTAGGATGGGCCTGATGCTATGCTTCTTGAGTACAGAAAAAAAAATCAAGTCAATTGGGTTTAGTTAGTAGAAGAACATTTTTTTTTACTGTGCCAACATCGAAAGTCGACATATATGTGTGTTTAGCCTGGTCGATAGCCTGCACCTGCAAATTTGGTTAGGTTCGGTAAAAAAAATGATTCAGCTAAATTTTTCCCCTGTCCGATGGGGGTACAACGTAGCGCATCGGCCCCAAAGTGGTCCAATTTTGGAAACTTTTCACATAAATCGTTCATAGCTTCTCAGGGAAGATTCGTAGAGAGGTCAAATGTATTACCAGGTCCTATTATTTTATTAACCCCAACATTTCACCCATACATATCTACCCCCTAAATTTATATGTAAGAAAATTTATATAAAAGATATACCAAAAAGTTATATAAAAGTTAGACCATTTTGTTCTTCTCGCTTGTTGGAAATTGTTTCTTGTAATTGGCGATGACTAATAATGCAGAGACCCTCGTTGTAGTCTTGGACCATGTTTACTCCTCTTTCTGCCGTATCGTTTACCACTCTCAACTTCTGGACAATTTTTACAGCTTCTTTGTAGTCGTTGAGGTCATCCCAAAAGGTTGGAGGTTCATTTAAAAAATCTTGATAAATTTATAAATAAATTTTAGTTGAATATGAAGAACTAAAGTAGAAATGATTTTAAGGGTTTGTCGTTGGTTAGTGTGGTAGAACTTTTTGTCTGTGAGATCATCGGAGAACGTGTAATGTACTCTCAGCAAACTTTCGAGTCCTCTCTGACTGCCAGGCGGTTCTCGGACAAAGGCGAATGGTCGTGCACGCTGGCAGCCGGCTAGGAAATTAGCGGAATGGGGGGGTCCGTTTATCCACCTCTTTCTGAACGCGATCGAGTACCCTACGAATTAACAAAAAATCATGCATGAACGGAAAAGACAAGAAAAACTACGAATGACCATAAAAAAAAATATGCGTGCAACAGAGTACAGTAACAGAAAGAAGTGAAACTTTGGTGGCTATTTAACCGCATATAATTTTATTCAATCCTTTCTACTGTATGTGCATCGCTGGGTTGTAAGTGTTACAGGGACATTAATGACCAGCCCATAAATAACATATTGATCATTCAGATGTCTTAATCTTCGAATCTGCATGAATGGAATCAGAGGTGAAATAAGCCTTTCAGATATCAAATCTAGCGGTGGTAAATGATTAGGCATGCCTGGATATTTAAACCCATTATACAATGATATTGTTGGAATCTTATTTCTTTGTAAGGAGTTATAACATGTGTTGCATATATATCATATTCTCTATTGATATATCAGGTAGAACTGTATTCAGAATGTCTTTATGATGGCGACATGGCGATTTCAATTTGCTCTAGCCTATCACATACTGAGCAAATGTAACCGAATTGGTTATTGATCGCGACCGCTTCTCGAGAGCAGGGTGAGACCGGTAGTAAAAAATTCAATAATTTTAGAGATATAAAAAATTGTGACAATTAGACAATTTCATATTTTCAAAATTTCTTGAAGATTTTACTACTGGGTCACCCTGCTCTTTGGTTCGGGTCTTTCTTTTCTCAAACCCGAGAAGCGGTGGCGAGATATCAGGTAGAGAACTTCAGAATATCAAAGTACGCTCTTTCGAAGATCGTTTATACGATCCTCGAAAGAGCGAACACAAGATCTTCGAAAGATCGCATTTTGATGTTCTGAAGTACCCGCTGAGACCTTTGCGATTTTAGCTCGGATCGTTTCGACCCCTGATAGAAACTCTACAGCGCTTTGTATTCGCGTTGATTGGAAGCCATTGACTCGATATTACAATATAAATTAAATATGTTTTATTTATTTACTGAAAATTGTGAATTTAATATTTTTGTACATATCTCTGCTCATTTCATGTAGCGACCTTGAAAACAACGCGCCCATAAAAGTTTCACTTCAAAAAAGAACAACAAACACCGCGCGCTGCTGGTCTCCACCTACCTCCTACTAGGTTGGACAGATGTTGTGTCCAACGTTACCCTTCCTACCATGCCGACAAAACCTTCCCTACTCAACCCTAAGACATCCGGGAGAAATTTGCCGAAGAATTAAGAACTCATTGTTTCTGATCTAATACATCCAATTGTTTATTATTACGTTAAATGCCATTAATTCTAAACAACCGCAAAAAAATATATATATAAATTCGCCAAAAAGTGAGAGCATATCTTATATATACTATTACAACTATAAATTTACTACAATTAATATAATTATAACAGAAATTTAATACAACTAAAGACTATGGTTAACACTTAAGCTAGAAAATTAAAACTACTATGCTTCGTGTCTGCTTTCCTTCGTTGGAGCTCTTGTGGAATTATATATCAGGTTTCGTAAAATTTTTTTCCAATCGCTCTCTGAAAGTACGGTTCATGAGCCGTAATCTTACCACACACGAGCGAGTGGTATTTTACCACTCACGAGTGGTATCATTCGACTCGCTCAGGAGTGGTAAACATAAGACTCATGAGTGGTATTCTTGCTCACGAGTGGAAAGAATACCTCGAGAATATTAAATGCAGTCAATTTTTTTGTAGAAAACACGAAATATTTTGGTATTTTGGGAAATAAAATGCATATCCATTTTAAATGATTTTTATTTATTTTTAACTTAATTAAAAAGAAATATACTTAACAATTCATTTAAAATCGATAAACATAAAAAAATCGATGAAAATGACATCACAGCTTAAATGATGCCGTTTCCGTTCATAGCGACAAAATAACGGTACAAAATTTTGAATCCAGTATGAAGATCGATCGAGCAACGTTTGCTTTTTACGTATATATATATATATATATATAAATATATATATAATATATATATATATATATATATATATATATATTATATTATAAATTTGATTAATAATATTATATTATAAATTTGATTAATAATATTATATTATAATAATATTAATATTATATTATAATATAAGAGCTGCTGATGTTTCTGGAGGAGCTGCAGATAAAAATTAAAAATATATTAATATATATTAATATATATATGAATATAAATTAAAATATAAATGTAATAAATTACTTGGGCGTACCTTCGCCAGATGGCCCAATTTTCTCCTTTTCTGAAATGAATATGAATTTATATTATTTTTATATTACCATTATAATAATACTTACTTGTATTTGGTTGTGAGGTTGTGAATTTTATTCTGCAACTCTAAAGCGGTCACCTCACAACCATACATTGAAAATTGGTTAGACCGCCATCACTTGGAAGATGCAAAAACCAACCTCAAAATTCCTTATTTGGATTTTGAAATGCCAAATTTATTAGTTTGTTTAATGAGAAAACTACCACTTTCCTTCAATACTATTGAATTCAACCCTGCGTTTAATTAGTCAAACTTCGTCGTAAACCATTTAACAGTTAAATGGAGCAACAACAACTACATTCTATTTAACATAATTATAACTTCATTACTTATCACTTCATTCAAATGGTTTTGACGATTTAACTTCATTAAGTCCATTTAAATGTGTGAACGCTATATTAGTTAAATGTCGTGCACGAAAAGACGCTGACATATCCAGTAGGATGTCAGCGATCGTTCAAAATTTGTGCCCTCTTGCTTGAGCGTTCTCTCTCATTACGCTCTTTACTATTGCGCTCTCGCCCATTGCGCTGACAGAAATTATTTGACTTCGGGTTTGCTCCAGGGATGATTTTTATGCCACAATTGTGCTTTTTTGGTACAATTTGAAAGCGAAAAGTACGTTAACACCCCAGCTGCATGCTTAACACTTTTTGTATATTAAAATTTCGTAGGATTCAATTTTTTTTTCGTGAAACATTTTTTAACAAAATTAATATTTCTATTCCTATTTTACCAAACAAAAGATATTTCATGTGTTGTAAAAATTGTCGATTTTGAGAATTCAAATTCCAACCCAATTAACGATGAGCGAAGTATTTTTGTCTTTTGTCTTTCTATAAATTATTTTTGGATAATCGTGTTAAAGTGTGAATTATCTGTACGTATATTATAAAATCCATGTTTAGTTGATAATGTCAGAATATCTCTCCATACAAGACGCCATGTATAAGATGAAACCTGCGCGAAAATGTTCTTCTGTTTTGGAACAGGCTATACAATATTATTATAAGAGCAAACTTTACTCTCGTTCGAACTCTCTCTTTATGTACTCGGACTGAACAACCAGGGTTCGGACCTCAAGAAACAGAAATCGTAGTAAAGAGCGGCAAAAATCATAGTAGGCGACAAATTTCCGAAGTAGATTTGAAAAAACTATGTGATGAGCAAAAAAAAAGTCAATGCGCCCAAAATTTCAAATTTAGGATACGAAATTGATGTGAAATAGACCAATCACATGAAGAAATTCCACTAAAAATTATGTTAAAAAAATCGTAGTAAATGATACTTCAAGCGTAGTGGCGGAGTAGATTTCAAAATTTTTCCAGAAGTGGAGCAAATCTACTACGATCGCGAACAACTCTTCTTCTTATTTTTCATTTTTGCAGTGATGCTGAAAAAAGAATTACGCAGTATGGAAAATGTGAACATGACTGAGAGAGAGATCTCAAATGCTCTCATTTTTGATTTTTTTTTTTTTTTTTAATATTCTTTTATTTGCAATCTATTTAAATAATAATGAGCAAATTTGATTACATAAATTTAACAGAGTTATTTTGAACTTCATTAAGTCCAAAAATACAATGAACATATTTAAATGAACATTAACAACAACTTAAATATAAAATAATAACAAACTTATGTACTATATGTACATACTTATTATCTAAATAGTAAATCTAGTGTATGATATCTTTTAAGTCTTTTAATTTCATTAGTATCATCAAGAAGTCTTATAGCTAGAGTATTGGTGTGATTACTAAGTCTAATAAGGTATCTTGCGCTGAAGTTATTTATTTCTTTTTTAACAAAAGAGACATTGAGATCTCTATGGATTTGAATGTTTGTGACAAACCAAGGTGCATTAGTAATTTGCCTTAATATTTTGGATTGAAAACGTTGTAAAATTTCAATATTTGAATTACTTGCTGTACCCCATAATTGAATTCCATATGTCCATACAGGTTTCAGTATGGTTTTATAGAGCAGTAATTTATTATTAAGACTTAATTCAGATTTTGGATTAAGTAACCAGTACATTCTTTTGGATTTCAAATTAAGCTGGAGACGTTTAGCTTTAATATGATTTTTCCACGTTAGCCTCCTATCGAGATGCAGTCCTAGATATTTAATGCTGTCACAATTAGGAATTTCAGAGTTATTTAGAAAAACTGCAGGGCAGTTTTTTTTTTAAAGCGAAAGTTACATGAGCCGATTTTGAAGTATTTATTTTAATATTCCACGTTGTTTACCATAACTGAATTTTGTTGAGTGCAGATTGAACTAGATTTGAAGCCACGGTTGTAGATTCATTTGAAGCAAGTACAGCAGTGTCATCAGCATATGTAGCTGTAGTTACCAAATATGTTATAGGCATGTCTGAAGTAAAGATCGTAAACAGAACCGGTCCTAAGACACTGCCTTGTGGCACACCTGCTCTTATTTGCTTAATCTTAGATGTTTCATCATTGATTTTAACATAAAAACAACGATTTTCTAAGTACGATTTTAATACTAAGTAAACTGGAGCAGGAAGGAGTTTTTTTTAGCTTAAATAATAGACCACTATGCCAGACTCGATCAAAAGCTTGCTGAACATCCAAAAACACACCAGAGCAATATTTTTTGGTTTCCAGAGAATCAATAATGACATTTACGATACGATGGCATTGTTCAGGTGTGCCGTGATTATTTTTTTGATTTGATGCTGAAAAATACTGACGGAGCAGACAAAATATCGCATACAAAAATATAGCAGACAAATATATATAATAACGCTGATAAAAAAATCTGCTGCACACAATAGCCATTAACTCACACTTGCACTGCAAAAGTTGTGTCGGCGACGTCATCGTCGGACCCAGGTGCCTGAGGGGTGTTAAAAGTAGAGTCCTTGGAGCTGTGGTGGCTGGTAATCATGCAAAGATCGAAGGCGGCCAGGAGAAGAACTTCGCCGGACTGATATTGACACTTCTTCTCATTTCCTCCTCGTTCCCTTCGGAGATTCGCTCCTCCTAATGATAGCGAGGAAGGTGTGGATGCTGCCAGATTGGGTCACCTGCTCCGGATATGATTTCGTTCCAGATCCATGAGTTGCGCCCCTTGGCCTCATCCTCCGACCCTGCTCCAAACCCAACTCAGTGTGTTCCGTGATCCCCGGCTTTGGCTGGAGTGAAGCGCCGTCATTTGTTCCTCAGCGGAATCGCAAACAATGCACCGGGGTGATGGAGGGGCAGGGGCGACAGCTACAAATGCTCACTAATGCGTATTCCGAGGCATACAATGAGACGAGCGAATCTCCGGCAGCAACGGATGCTCTTTAGCAGCCAGCGAAGCGACCGCCTCCTCCAACACCTCTCTTCATCATGCATCACTTCTCTCCGCTTCTTCTTCTCTCCTTCTCACTCTCCTTTTCCCACTCCTTCAGGTCCTCCCCCCACTCGTCCAGGTCCACGTATGGGAGCGAATTTTTCAAGAAAACGTCGCAAATGAATCTGTTTATTGACAGAACTTGTTGCAGGTGCGACAGCGGAAGTAGCGCCATTTCGAAAGCGGACGTTAAACACTCGTGCATTTTTCATGACGTTCCCGACACCCACCTTCCATATCGCGATACAAATCACGGCGCCCCACGATACATTTGCCCAAGATACACGCCCACACAACACCACGTCCCCTTCAAGCCCCAAAACAGACCCCAACCGCCCCCTTTCTAACCTCCAACCGATGTCGGCCACAAAGGAATCGGGTTGTACTTCGTGTGGAGGCGAAAATGCAGTTTACGACTGCATCGGATTGAGTTTTCATGTCACTCCAAAGGACGCAGGACATGGGACCGACCTCCAGGCTGGGAGTCCTATGAAGTCCATGCTGCTTTCTAGCCGTAGTTTCAACCGAGGCCCCGTACGGAAGACAATCCTTCTCTGGAGTTGAAGAAGGAACATATTGAGAAGGTTCGGACTCCCAAACGAGGGTTCGTGTGTAACAAGAAGGATCTCTCTCCTGAAGGTAAGGAGAGTAAAACTGTGATGTCATCGATGGCACTGAAGACTTAACATCACTACAAAACTCATCTTGGAATCAGCGAGAAATGCATCTGTAGAAAGAGCGCTTGTTCTCGTTTCCGAAGTCACAAGAAGGAAGAGCGTCACAAGTAGAGAGTATCGCTATCCCAGAGATAGCGAGTGAGAGCGCTCTCCGAAAAAGGATACACAGCCACCGACCCGACCCACACCGATTCGGCAGTCGATTCCGAGCCTTCATCGCAGCCACACGTGCTCGAGCCTCCGTCGTCCCCATCTCGGGGAGCTGATAACGGCTAATTGCTAATCACCTTAATGGCGTTATTGGATCGTTGCCACACAGACGTGTTCCACGCTGAGGTCGTATCGGGGGCGGAGTTCGCCAACAGATTACATGAGGTTCCTCCATTCGAAGTCATGGGTCGTCATTAAAATTCAAATTAAACGGAGCACAGATTAAGACAAATCCGTCAATGGGCGTCGGCTCACAAATTATTATCTGTTAGGATCAGCCACGCCCCTGACCGCTCGTCCCCGTAAGTATGCAAATGTAGACTTATCGGGTCGAAGTCGGAGGCAGGACGAAGCCCAGGGCGAAGTTCTTTTCACCGAACTTTCATCGGCGTCCTCTGTTCGGCGAGAGTTTTATCTGTGCGAGAGTCCATCCCAGCTGACCCGACTATAAATCCTCCCCGGCTCTGGCACCTCAAAAAAGGACGAGACGAAGAATTCGCGGTTGGGCCGGGTATCTCGATGCAGTTTCCAGTGGACACCGGAAGAAGGTGCGAACTTTCCGAGCTTTGGCTCAAGGCACAATTCGGGCTCTGGGCGCATCCGCGGTTACAACCGATCTCGTTCGGGAGGAATCTCTGACCCAAGGAAGACGTCTTCGATTGAGTGAGATGGGATTCTGGGATCTTTGATCCTCTGGCCAAAACTACGACTAACGTTTATTTCATCATCTATCATTCGGATTATTTCGTTCACGCTGCGACACGAGCTGGGGTCGGAGTCGGGACTGAAACCATTTATCAATGCCCTCATAAGCGTATGCGAATTCGCCTTATAATGGGAAAACCATTTCGATTTCAGGTTCGACTATTGCAGAGTCAATAATCACACGACATATTGCAGAGTCAATAATCACACGACACTATTCGATGTTTATTATACAAGATTCGATAACGGAGTGAATAAAATATTTTCTGAACTTGAAAACATAATTCAATAAAATCTATGAACAATTATAAATGAAATATGAACAAGTACAAGTACATATAATGTTGATATCCAATACGCCTCCTCAACATTTACTTGTTGATTCCATGCCCATAGAATTTATACAAAATTGGTGCTTGATTCTGGCTAAAGGTTTCGTTAAGACATCGGCTGGCATTTCATTAGTTGACATGTAATTAATTTCGACAATCTTGTTTTCAACTGCTTCACGTATGAAATGGTATCTATAATGGATGTGTTTCGTTCTAGAATGATGTCCACCAAACTTCGCCATATGTGGTGCACTTTGGGAGTCACTGAAAATCACTGTAGGACTCTGTGACTTATGCCCAAGTTCTTCTAATAACTTATTATTATTAGTAATAAGTATCCTAAGTAACATTCTTCCTTTGCTGCTTCCGCAAGTGCCATATATTCCGCTTATGCACTCGATGTAGCCACCACGCGTTGCTTTTTGGATTCCCAAGATATAACTGCACCTCAGAGAATAAAACCGAAACCTGTTTGAGATTTTCGATCGTTAGTATCTTGAGCCCAATTCGCATCTACATAGCCCATAAGTGGTAACCCTGTTTTTCTAAATGTTAATACATAGTCACTTGTTGCTTTTAAATATTTAATAATTTGTAATGCTGCATTCCAATGTTGTTTTCTTGGATCTTGACAAAATTGCGACAACATATTTACACTGCAACTTATATCTAGACGACTGAATACAGCATGATGCAAAAGTGATCCAATAATTTCTTGGTATTTTGTTTTATTTACTTTCTCTCCTTCTCCGGAAATTATTGGCTATTTTTCAAGTTTTAATTTTGACTGCATTGGTATTTTACACGTCTTCGCATTATGATGTATCCTGGTTGAGAAATTGATAATAATTCATTATTAAAATTAACTTCTGATCCAATGCAATGTTTTGGTTCTTTCATATCTCTTATATCGAAATTTTTCTGTAATTCCGAAATAAAGTGTTCGGTTTTTCCTTCATTGTTCGATGCAATAATTATGTCGTCAACATATAATGCCACAATTAGTGTATCCTTCTCAGTTTGAAGTGAATAGATACATTGGTCATATTTGGAATTTTTTAAAACAAAACTCTTAAAAACCATCTATTTTCTTTAACCATTGCCTTCCAGCTTGTTTTAAACCATAAATTGCTTTATTTAATTTACAGACCTTCTCTTTTGTCGCCTCCTTAATAAAACCTTCTGGTTGATCCATATAAATATCTTCCTCTAAGTCTCCATTGAGGAATGCCGTTGACACGTGTAGCTGTCTTAAATGTAAGGATTTTTCTACTGCTAGAGCATATATAAGGCGTAGAGAACTTTGTCTTACGACAGGTGCAAAAGTGTCCATGTAATCAATACCATATTCTTGTGAATATCTTTTGGGAACTAATCTAGCTTTTCGCTTTTCAACGACTCCATCAGGTCGGTATTTAGTTTTGAGAACCCACTTGCATCCAACTGTCGATCTTCCTTCAGGTAAATTAGCTAATTCCCACGTTTTAAAGCTTTCATCCACTCTTTAGAATTTAGGGATGTTAAAATTTCATTAAATGACTTAGGATCATTTGTATCTTTAAATTCGACCGATTTAGCAGCTTCTTGGCTTTTAGAAAAAGTCCTTAATCTCTGCTTAATAGAATTTTTCGGTGTGCCTAAGTTTGTCTGATCTGTCCTAATTTCTTCATGAACTTTTATATGGTCCGAAGTGTCGGAATTTTCCTCCATATTGGAAGAAGTTTCGAGATAAATTCCCATTCCCATTCTTCTTCTATCTGATCTTCTACTCTTGCTTCTTTTTCAATTTCTTCTTCCATTTCAACTCTCTTTTGACTATGGTTCTGGTTCCTCTTTTCCATAAACGGTACGCCTTAGATTCTTCGGAATAACCGACAAGTACATATTAATTACTTCTTGCATCCCATTTAGACTTTCCTGGCTTTTTGTCTAAGACAAATGATTTACTTCCAACTTGTCGCAAGTGTTTTATTACAAGCATTTTTTCTCCCCACATTTCTTCTGGAGTTTTAAGCATATTTAAATTAGTCGGACAACGATTTTTAATATATGCTGCAGTATTTATCAGTTCCGCCCAAAGAAACTCTGGTAACTTTGATTCAATCATTGTGCATCTAGCCATCTGTACTAGTGTCCTATTCATTCTTTCAGCTACTCCATTTTGTTGAGGAGTATATTCTACAGTAAGCTGATGCTTTATGCCATTGGATTTAAGAAAATTAGAAAATTTGTGGCTTACAAGCTCTGCTGCATTATCAGATCGAATCATTTTAATTTTCCTGCCTGTTTCTAATTCTACTTCTATCTTAAATTCCATAAAACTTGCCTTTCTTGTGCAAAAATCGAACAAATACTTTTCTTGTGAAATCATCAATAAATGTTGCAAAGTACAATTTTTTACTGAATGATTCTCCTCTCATTGGACCGCAAAGGTCAGTATGCACTAAATCCAATATTTGAGAAGAAGATTTCTCATTCTTTTGGGGAAATGGTTGTCGAGTTTGTTTTCCTCGAATACAAGTTTCACAATCTAAATGCTGGTTCTTAAATTTTGGCAACCCTATCACCATGTTTTCTGATTTTAATTTTAATTTACGTAAATGAGCCATAATTCAAACTCACTGCATTTTTCTACAACTTCACTACAAAGTGCGTTATCAGAATCATGTGACTTAACTATAAACAAACCATTTTCTTTGAAAGCTTCAAGTAAAACTTCACCATTTCTTGAAATTGAAGCTTTATCATTTACCATAACTACTTGACAATTGTTATCCGTTGCCTTTACAGTAGAAATGAGATTGCATTTCAAATCGGGAACAAAAAGTGTTTTGAAGAGATGAATTTTCTTATTTTGCTTGTTTACCATAACATCAATCTGAACTGTCCCAATTCCTCGCACATCTAACTCTTTCTCGTCTACTAGACGAACCTTTCCAGTGTATCTACAATATATTGATACAAACTGTGATTTCGAACAACTCATGTGAGATGTTGCACCGCTATCTACACACCATGCATTCAATTTTTCTTGTGAATTTTTTATTCGTGTGCCTAAATTGCAATTTTCTGCATTTACTATAAATCCTGATGATTTTTCTACGCAATTTGTTTGTTCCTTTCTTCTATTGTAATTACAATCTTTGAAATGTGGCCTTTCTTGCCGCATTTATAACATTCAAATTGAAGATTTCTGTTCAACATAATCTGGTTGATTTCGGTTACCATGCGTTTTGGATTTCTTGAAGAATTTATTAACGTTTAATGCGTTGTCTTTTCCTAAAATTTCTGGAACTTCCGGTCTTGACTCCTCTCCTTGTACAATTCGTAGCAATCTGCACTTATGGAGAATTGCTTCCATCTGAGGCTTCCATGTTGAATAGTTGGTTCCATTAAGCAATGGAATTCGTCCTGTTACTGCTGCCATTTTCCTTGTTGGCGTTCTTGTCTTCTTTACGTTTGAAAGTGGAATTTCTTTTCTTACGTAACAAAATTTTCTTCTTTATCCTTTTCTAGTTAGGATCTGGGCCCATAACCTATTGCAGAGTCAATAATCACACGACACCTTTTTATAAAGGAACTATTCGATGTTTATTATACAAGATTCAATAACGGAGTGAATAAAATATTTTCTGAACATGAAAACATAATTCAATAAAATCTATGAACAATTATAATTCAAATATGAACAAGTACAAGTACATATAATGTTGATATCCAATAGACTTCTTGCATTCTGTTAACCTCGCGTCAAGGGACCCCACTCGACTCCCGATTCAGCGACCCTTTCGCTGCTCCTTCCTTCCATTGAGAACAGAAATGAGAACTGACTTCGGAATCTCAAGACCTAATTTGAATTCACCAGAATGAAGTGCTTGGGTCCTGTTAGTGGCTACCAGATGGCGTGTCCTTGGCTAATTAGTCAGCTCAATGTTACCCGAAACGAGGGCCCAGGTCGCCATCTCCTAAAATAAAGAAAGTAAACAGAAACAGGAGGATGACTAACGAATTGAAAGAGAGGCAGAAGATTTATTTCACGGAACCGTTTACGACTGGAGTCGGCCACACACAAAACAATTCACTCTAGCGGCGGCTTCGATGCCGTGGCCAAACCAAGAACTAGAGCAACAGGAACAGGATCTGGCTGTCCTTCTCCTCGCCCCCAGTGTGTTGAGTTATCTCCTTGCGGAAGGAGTCGGGGGAGGGGGGAATAAGTCTCAGCCGAAGGGGACTTCCCTCACTCGAGGCGAGGAGGTCGGAAGTGAAAATGAGACTTCGTTTCTTCCTTCGACCACTTTGTTCCATCGACATCCTCTATGGAAGCGTATGAAATTTCCTCAATTTTTAATTGCTCTTGTGGAATGTTACTTTCTGCCACGCCCTATTCCCCACTCCTTCCCTCACTATACTCATCCCCTCGTTCCACTCTTTACCTCGCTCCAATCTTTCACACGGACTAGGAAGCGCTGCTCGTGTAAATTCAAATTCTGGATGGAACCCATTTGCTCAGAGCACGAATGCTGCATCAGCGAACGTCTCCGCTTGTGAAAGGCAAACAACTCGCGAACAAATCTATCGAATGCTGCGTCCCGACCCTCGACGCGGTGGGCGTAGAGCGGTAAGCACAGGGCTGAGGGCGATGGTCGCATACGAGGACAAACGTTGTCCAGATCGATCGGCGACAACGCTGTCAGCCGTAAGTGGCAAAAAATAAATACACCAGCTCTAATGGAGAATCCATTATTACAGCGATTTATCTCCCGGCAGATCGGGCGCTGCGTTGCAGGCGGACCAAACGGAGCTCAAAAGAAAGAACTAATAGAATAGAAAAATCGAAATATATTATCCGTCGTTCGGTGGCTCTTGGACAGGAGTCGCAGTGAATTTTAATTTGATTTCGGTGGCACCCACAGCGGTTCATTTTTCATGCGGTCGGCGAGTGGGGTGTGGCGTGGGAAGAGAGGGAAGTGAACTCGCTTCTAACATCCCCCTTTCCTCCTCTCAGATCTCGATCAGTACCAGAGGTCTCGATTACCCGGGTATCGAGTAACCCGGGTTACCCGGGTTACTCGAATACCCGGGTAATACCCGGGTATGGCATTACCCGGGTAATAGCAATACCCGGGTAATAGCCAATACCCGGGTAATAGCATTACCCGGGTAATGCTACCCGGCCTTTCATTACCCGGGTAGCAGGCAAAGGCCGATATAAGCCTTTCGAAGCGAAACGACGCACATCGTTCGGCCTTTCAAGCGACGGAGCAGGTAGCGGGGGTTGGTTTTGAAGCAGAGTGCGTCGATTGTTGATGTTGTTGTTTTTTGTTCGTTTTTTGTTTTGATGACCATTTAATGCTTTGTGTGTTTGCCTTCGCGCATCTTCGTGTGTTTGATGCGAAGAGATGCATAGGTTTTGAAGCAGAGTGCGTCGATTGATGTTGTTGTTTTTTGTTTGTTTTGATGACCCTTCGATATGTTATGCTTTGCATGAAATGCCTTACATATAAATATTAGAATGTGTAGGAATTAATTTCGCAATGATTAATGTAAAGAAGAAATCGATATTTGTTTAATATAATTTCTTTATAAAATATTTTAATAAATGAATTTATAAATAAATTGTAAAAACATTTAAAAAAAATATGAATTAAAATCCAATTTATAAAAATATATAAAAATATATTTTTTTTTAATTTTTATAAAACTACAGTAGAATTCGGTTATAGCGACCGCCAAGGGACCGAAATTATACGTCGTTATAACCGAACGTCGTTGTATCCAAATAAGTGTGCGCATGTACAAACTATTAAGAACCAAACTTGCTTTGAAAATCCGTCGTTATAAACGGATGGTTGTTATAACCGAGGTCGCTATAAATGAATTCTACTGTATTTTCTAAAGGAACATTTTTATAAAAAAATAATGTTATAAACTTTTTTTATAAATTTGTTTATTAATTTAAAAAAAAAATATATATATATATATATATATATATATTAAATATCAATATGTTCATTGCATTAATCATTTGCAGATTGACAAATTAATTCCTACACATTCATACACACGCACTTCAAATGCGCGTATTAGTCTACGTAGCCAAATGCGCAGATTCTAATATTTATATGTAAGGCATTTCATGCAAAGCATAACATATCGAAGGGTCATCAAAACAAACAAAAAACAACAACATCAACAACATCAATCGACGCACTCTGCTTCAAAACCTATGCAACTCTTCGCATCAAACACACGAAGATGCGCGAAGGCAAACACACAGCGCATCAAATGGTCATCAAAACAAAAAACGAACAAAAAACAACAACATCAACAATCGACGCACTCTGCTTCAAAACCAACCCCCGCTACCTGCTCCGTCGCTTGAAAGGCCGAACGATGTGCGTCGTTTCGCTTCGAAAGGCTTATATCGGCCTTTGCCTGCTACCCGGGTAATGAAAGGCCGGGTAGCATTACCCGGGTATTAGCTATTACCCGGGTATTGCATATTACCCGGGTAATGCTAGCTACCCGGGTAGAAATCGAGAGCCCTAATCAGTACTTCTTGCTTCGACTGAGTCTTGTTTTCGTCATCGTCGCCTCTTGCGGTGGGAGTAATGAATGAAAGAGTTTTAGATGTGAAAATTCTAAAAGTGAGAGTCATGAATGAGTGAGTCCTAGTCTAACATTCTGAATTCGAATGTCCTCAATGCACACACGATGATGCGTCCCGTTGGCCACGTCTACGACTTCCGCTTTCGGTGATCGCTTCCGGCGTATTTTTCATAGATGACAATATATAGTTAGTCTCGAGATGAGTTCGACTGCTTTATAATAAACGCTCGCCCCAGCTTCACGACACGAAAAAAAGATGAATCCTATTTGCGCCCATGCCGGAAGCCGTTCGCATGACTCGATATTAAATGCCGCGTCGTCGTCTCTACCATGGCGACGATTATTCAAATAATGCAGATTATCGGAAATCCTCTCGGAGTGCAGACGCGCTCGGCTCCGGAATCGTGACCCTGAAATGCAAGTGGGGCGAGAAGAAGAGAGCGAGGCATCCTCCGTCCTTCCATCCTTCCACCAATTCAACCATCATGTCAATCGCTTCGCCACTCATTACGTCATCGCTCTGCACGGTCCCGCTTGGGAGCGGAGCAATTGATATCGGTACCAACAACACTAGCGCTGTCAGGAGTCAGCAGCAGCAACAGCAGCCACCAACCATGGCTACGACCACGATGATGGCGAGACCTGGTTTGACAGCATCGACGCAGAGCATCAGATGGCGCTGCAATTTATTTTGATTCTTATTTCATTCGCTGTAATTTTCTTCAATTTTGTGTGATTAAATTTTGATTTGTTTACGCAGGACGACTGTTCCATTGTTGTACATTAATATCTCCTTGCTCCTCCTCCTCTTCTTCTCGAGAAAAGAACTGGAAACTTCTTCTTAGATCCTCTTGGCTCCATCTGCTCCTCACACAATGGGAGACGATCTTTCTTCTACGAACAAATAATAATTTCATTGATTTTCTTCGCTGGGTGGGATGGGGCAGGACCTCCTACGAATGAAATGTTTCATAAAATCTGTAAAATGAATTGGATACAAGAAACGATGTGTTCATTTGTTGTGCACACATCGAAGGCCGAGGGGCGGGCGGACGGCGACTTTTGCGCATTGATAGAGATCCGAAAGTTGTGGGGAACATGTGGAGCCCGAAACTCTTTCACCGAGAACGGGACCGAGACCTCACATCCATCAGCAGAATTAATCTCCATCCGTCGCTGAGAGCTATACATCCGAAGAATTCTTCTGGATGAGCGAAATTTTTAGAAATCCTCCTGGAACGAGACGAAAAACCGATATTGAAGCGGGCGCATTATTGTCTTGAGTTCGATGAGCAGGGGTCTTATGGGAGGAAGGGAGTGATGATGAGGTGCTGCTCGGTTCACGGAAGAGGAGGACGAGAGCTTGAGCGAAGGTGGAACCGATGGAAAGCTGTCGTCACTGCATCGATTCCAGGTCACAGGTGGACAGAGTCCGAAATGAGAGGTCCTCGAGTTCGGTAAGGGCCCGATCGTCCCACTCTCCCCGACTTCACTAAGCGTGTGAGGGAGGGAACGAAATATTATTTACGCATTAGTGAACGAAATTGTCCGGAAGAACGGTGACGCGGTTCACAGCTCAATGAGGAGTGATTCCGGAATCCCTCACGCCCCTCAGTCGACACGCCCCCCTTTCGCTGCTGCCGGAGCACTTGCAAAGGACTTTTGAGACACATTAACACAAGTCGGGCAGCCGTCGCAAAGGCTCGGGTTACGTCGGGACGGCGCCGATGCGGTCGTTCAACAAATTTAAGTCTTCAACCTTCCTTTTCGAATGTCCTGTCAGCTTCTTCCTCTGTTTCCTGGTGTAAACTCTATGTCTTATTTTGAAAAATGGTTTATTGAAATATGTTTACATTGACAAAAGAATACGAAATAATGAAAAATATTTGGTGCGAGCCGCGAGCACGTCCGCTCAGCTTGAAGATTGCATCACGACTGTCCCTAAGCGTCTTTTGTCGTTGAGACTGGTAACATTTTCTTGTCTTGGTTTTTCAGGTAGTGACTTACACATCATCCTCATGCTTCTCAGGTGGACACTACGACCTAGCTTAAATTGGGTTCCAGAAGAAACTTCCTTCTATGGGAGGACATTTGCTTTAAGTGCTCATCAGGCAGGAGCTTCAAAGACGAAGGAGAGTCGTCCATGATCTGGTTTCTTAAAAGTCGAACGACAAAGAAAAAATAATTAAAAATTATAAAATTAGAATATTTTTTAGTAATGTACTTTTCATTAAAAAATCTGAAAGGATAAACTCAAATTATTTCACTTGGTTTCAAAATTTTTTAAATGCACAAATGTGAATTATAAATATTCAATGTTCTATATACGATCAAAATATAAATATTCAATTACAATATTTAATTTCAACATTAAATTAATGTAATATTTTTAATTATAGAAATTTTATTCCTTATGTTTCAACATTATACAGTGATTACATTTCTTTATTAAATTATTGTGCTAATTATAGAAAATCAACATCTTAAATCTTTAAAAACTATATTTCAATATTTTTTCAAAAAAATATTAAAACCAAATTATTATTTAACTTTTTTTAATTTTTTAATTTTCGTATATTTCTTTAATCAAATATGTCTTTTTCATTCACATACTCCAAGTATTTTTTAAAGAAACATTTAAAAATAGTAAGTTTTTATTTTATATAGTTTTAATACCTTAATACTAGTTTTTAATACTTTTTAAATAAATATATTTCGCCCAAGGTAAGAAACAAAGGGAATAGAAGCCAATGGCAATCACGGAAATGCTCTCCGTTTCCCACTTTGAATTCATTTGTTGGCAAACAAAGCACTTCCAAAGCGATTCCAAACAAACTAACTCTCGTCCATCCCCTCCGCCATCGAACCCCTCGCTGTGAATACGAATTATGAAAGTGGAAATTAATGAAACCGCGAAACTTTATTCAATTTGCGTGATTTGTTCGTGATGATTTCTGTGAGCGCAAAGTCTGGGGCGCATCCTGAACCTCCTGAAGTTTTATTTTTATTTTAATTGTTATATTCGCTGGAGAGGGCGGCGGGATCCGTTTCAAGGCTTCTCTCGGAGTTTTCAAAATCAATATGCAAACTTTTCTGACACTTTTATTCGCGGCAAGCGACGGCTCTCCGTTCCAGCAGGAGGATTCCTTGCGAGGCCTGGGGGAAACTTAATTTGCCTCGTTGTTGTTGCTGTTTTATTTCGTTCAAGGTTCGCATATAAGGTTTTGTTGTTGTTGTATTTATTGCAGCATTATTCCCGAGGAAGAAACGCTCGGAGATCTGAACCAAACAAATCTTCAGGAGAGTTACTTCATAAAAAGTTACATAAATAATTTTGTGAGAATCAATTCACGGCGGAGGGGGGCGACGCCATGTGGACCAGCGAAAATATGGCCAGCGGAATGTGTACCGGCGATTGTAGCCAAGTTTTCACCACATTAGCACAATGCGAGAAATTCGGAAATGGGTTGGTTTCTAAACTAAGTTCATTGGGAACACCACTTCCGTCTCTCTTTATCATCTCAATGTAATGAACTTTGATCGTGCAGAAACGGTTCGAATTTCTGTCTGCAGATCGACTTCAAGTCCCAACGATCGTGAGAAGTCCTTTCTCGATCATTACGATTCTGGCCTTGAACATAGAAAGTTCAATCAACCAATTTTCACAGCAAGTACGGTATTATAAACGGTCGTTGAAGGCAACAAACGGCTCCAACTTTATTTTGTTGGTGTACGAGTACGAAATTTCGACACCACAAGAATCACCAACGGAATTTAATTTCCTTTTTCCTCTGAAATCCTCAGTGATTTTCATTGGGAAAAAGGTTAAAATTTAAAGTATTCATCAAAAAAGTAAGTTTTAATTATTTTGTAGGTAGTTGTTGGTTTTTGCCTCACACTCTCTCTTTCCAAAATATATTTTTTGAAAGGTTCAATAACCTTATCAGCTGTCCGGTGGACATTTTGGCAATTTTTTTATATATTGGAAGCTCCAGAGCGAAATTTAATACGCAAAGAAGAAACGCTGGAATTGTGGAGAAGAAAGAAAGAGGAGAAACTGGCGACAGCTGACAGTTTTCGCGAGCCGCGATCCAAATCATCGAACCAGCAAAAGGATCCTGAAAAAAATTCCCCAAAAATCGCTTAATAGTGTTTAAATAAATTGGCAAAACGCAGTCTGCGACTAAAAACATTTAAAACGCGGAAAAGCCCATAAAGAAACGACTCAGAGGCTTCTCGTATTGAAAAAATAAATTTGTGAAAAAAAAAAGAAAAACTATAAATATCCCTAGGGGCATGTAAGAAAAACCCCCAAAATGTTTCGTTCGCAGTAGAAACTGCATTAGTGTTAATATTAGTGTTAAGATATAGTTTAGCTTTAGTTTTAGTTTAAAATGTGGCAAGAGTGAATAAAAATAATAATAAGAAGAAGAAAAAAATTAAAAACAACAACAAATAAGTGCGGGAGTGAGCAAATGGTAGACTAACGAGTAGGTAGAGAAACAGAAGAACGAGAGAAAAAAAGAAATACAGAGAAATGTTAATATGGCAATAAATTTAGTGTAAAAATCGGGAAAATGCTGAAAGAAAAGCTATAAATATAAAAGAAGGCACATTTAAAATTAACGAAAAGAAAAGTTGGTAATCTGTTAAGTTAATTATCTCGCGCGTCTTAATAAATGTTAACAAAATGGTAACCCACCACTAAGTTGAGTGCATTTACATTTCCCCTCTTAAATCGATCTTTCCCGCGATCCACAACTCTGGTGGAGTTCGTTCTCTCTTCCCTTCTCTTTCCACAGGCACAGGTTCCACAACGATGAAAGATCTTTCAGCGTGGGAGCAATAAGAACAACAAAGTGAGTGTGTCAATTCTTCTTATTTTCTAGTTCGCGAATGGTGAGAGCATAATTGCAACGTCAGTGAGAGAGTTTGCATAGAACATGTTCGAACCCCGCTCTCTCGCTCTCGGTTATTTCGTTTATGCGAAACCTGTAACAACAACAATACAGGCTTTACGTTGCAATTGTGGCTTCATGCTTTTCATTTAGGGTTTTGTTTGTGAACTCGATTTTTATTTCGCGATTCGAATTTAAAGTTGTATATTTTATACAATTTCTTCTTAACAAGTTATCAAGAAAAAAAAGAATAAAAATACAAAAAATATAATAATTAAAAGAAAAAAAATTTAAATAATTTTTATATCAGAAAAAAAAAAATTAAATCAATTTTATGCCAAAATTAAAATTAATTAAAAATATACGTAAATAAAGAAAATGCATCATGTCCCATTTTGATATTCATATGCCACTAATTTCTCGATGCAATTGTTATTAAAATAAAAAAAAATAGATAAATTCTAAAAAAAAAAAAACAACAAAACAATATCAGCCATCTTAACTGAATATGCCACTTACCTTAATTTTATTCAACTTACACCTACCATAGTTTTGAATCGCTTACACTTACCTGCATTTCATTGCTACTTAGCTTAATGTCATTTATACTTATCTTAATATCATTTATACTTACCTTTACTTACTTTTACTAGTTTTAAGTCATCTGAATTTTTAATTGCATTTTAACGCCTACATGCTTTTGATTTTTATTATAACTTATTTTGTAGACATTAATGAATTATTTTAGGAATTAAATATTGTTAATTATGAATTTCTAAATTAGTATTTCTTTTCGGGAAATGGGTCCTCTGTCCGTGTAGTGTTTTTAGTGGGATCATCGCTCAACACTCGGTTGGAACCACGATGATCAGGTTGGGTGGGCTAGAAGTTGTCCATCGAACATCTTAAGGCAACTCGAAGAGGTTGAGATCATGGCTACCGATACCTTCCACTTCTTTCTTTTCCCCTTTCATTTTTCACTCTAATTTCTCTGCACGGACTATCCGTTTCGGAGAGTAGTAGCTGAGAGCAATATTTAATGGCGAACAAGACACCGGAAGCAACATCCCACTCCCAATTGCCGACGAGCCGGAACCTTCGCGTGCATCCGCTTCCGGTCCTTGCCATCACTCGCTCTTCTCAGCCGTCTTTAGCCAAGACAATTGCTTATTCGTTACAAATGTGGCTTGTATCCTGGAACCACGCGGCGCATCCTGACATTGGTTACATACTATTTTGGCAGAGCGACGATGAGCGACCGCCCTTAACCTTAAAACTACCGGGCCGAGCTTTCGACCTCCCACTGAAAGCGCAGATGGTCGTGTGAGCCTCCCACCACCGACAGACATCGACATCGTAGATGGCCGATGAAATGATTCATGGGCACTTAATTAGGGTGAGTGTCGGAAACCAAGGGATTCGTTGTGTCAACGAGTCAAAGAGTCCGACATGAAAGGCGGTGGAGGGGGTCTTGAATATCCTGCTGCGGATGGGGGCGGACATTTTCGAAGCGTCATCTGGGAGAAATTTCACAGAGTTCGCAATATTTCGATGGAATTCGGCGACCGCGAACTCGTTTGCTGCGGATTATGGCCCTGGTGGATTTCGTCAATTATGTCGGGCACGTGGGCCGAATTGTCGACATTCGATTTTCGTTGCCGCCCCTTCATCACCGCCCCTGAATCACCATCGGGCGCTGCGACCGCGATGAGTCGCGTATTCTTGTGGTTCCTTTGATGGTGGAGTTGGGTGAAGTGATGCCAATCTGAGCATTCCCGCCTCGACCATGATGTCGAAAAATTGCTCTGTGTTTACAACGGGGATTTCCTTCGTTCCTCCGAGGAATGTGTGTACAATATTTAAACTATAAGTTACTTAAGAACTTGTTTATTAGTTCGAAATTACGCAGAGGAGCACGAACAAGCACGAAGATGACATTCTTCGAAGCTAGGCGCGGAGTATTACCGGAGTATTTGAGGCCAATGGGGAGACGAAGGATACGGTGTTAAATCAGTAATAAACTGGCTACGGGTTTGCAATCAAATGAACTTTTGTTGAATCCACGAGTTTGTTGTTCTCACAAAGTGCAGTACAAGCCATCAAACGAATAAACAAGGCAGAGATTTAAGGAAACGAAGAATTAAAGGAAAGGAAGGATTATACGAAACGAGGGATTAAATTTTACGAAGGCTTCAAATATGATTTTGATTTCCAATTTCGAAGAGAGGCGAAAGAATAAACAATCATAACAATAACGACGGCTGAAATTGCAATCAGGAGCAGTCGATGAATTCGTTTGCATGCCCAGAATCAGAGGCAGAGGCACGAAGCAACGGATCGAAATAAATGAAATTTATACCCGAGTTATTCGAACAAATTCTCTCCTCCTGGATTCACGGACGAGGACTCCACACACACACAGGAGAGTGGAATGTGGGTGAAGAAGCTGAAAACCGATTTCTACTTGATCGAGTACACCGATAACTCCCAGGCTGCACTTGTCCTCGTATAGGAAAAATGGACCCGAGGATACACTCGGCCATCCACAATCAATACCGAACTGGATTGTATGCAATTCGGTCTAAATATTTACTGCATCATTCGCTAGTTATTGGGATGTAATGAGTTGTTTATGCTGCCGAATGGCAGGGAATCAACTACGAGGACAAACATAGTTCTCCTTTAAAGGAATATCGCAGACTTTGAATGGCATGTGCTGCCATGTCACAAACACTCTCCCCGCTCACTGTGTCACCACTTGTTACTCCTCGGCGGCGGCCCGGCTCCCGTTTAAAGTTTATTTCGATAGCGAGTGCCGAGTGCGGTTGGCGCTCCCTCTTCCAATCTCGCTCGTTTTTATTCTCGCTCAAATTATCCTCAAAATGGCGTTGTTCCACACTGCGAATTATCGGGACTTATTTATCTCAGTCCATCCGTCTTTCCGGACGCGCTTGTGACTCCGGCGAATTCGAAGGGGGCGGCGAAGGATGCGACCGAGTCCTGCTGGCGATGTGCGAATTTTATTATTCGCTGGGAAGTTCCGTCGGAGTTGGCATGGAGTGTCTTGTTGTTGCCATCGCTCATTGTTGCAGGCCATCATTGCTGTAGGTTATCATTGTTGTTGGTTATCATTGTTGTTGCTGTTGTTATGCGGATTCCTGCCTCGTCCTGCTGGGTTACAGAAACGACATGCGATATCTTTAGGAAACTTTCAGGATTTGACTATTGTTTAACTTCCGAGAGTATTCAAGGTCAGAGCAAGAGGACTGTTGGGTCCTTGAAAGGCTCAATTGAACTGAGGAGGTCATTGGAATAATAAGGCTCATGATTCTTCTGGAGCCGAGGGAACGAAAGTCGCAGGAAACAAGGATCACTTGAAACCGTGTTAGTTCATCAATATTTGAGAAACTGATTCGTTTTTGGAAGGTTTCAGAGGTACCGTGACGTCACAAACAGATAGAAGATAGCGAGTTACAAATTCCTAAAAATATTATG
Source organism: Coelopa frigida (assembly GCA_017309665.1). Lineage (NCBI taxonomy): Eukaryota > Metazoa > Arthropoda > Insecta > Diptera > Coelopidae > Coelopa > Coelopa frigida. The sequence continues at coordinate 24,384,930 of CM029564.1, forward strand.
TAAACAGACCGAGAATTCGCTCCATGAAATTCTAAACGAGGGAATCCGGGGCTTGGGGGAATTATGCATGCAGATGGTGCACACACAAGCAACCGGCGGAAAATAGAGCCAAAAGTGGAATGGAAGGTAACGAATTCATATACAGATTGGCATATACACACTGGCAATCACACGGACAAAGACACGGTCTCCAAAAATTTGCGAATTTTGAAGAAGGAAAGCTGTTTTTTGCGAATCCTTCGTGACCTTCGCATTCCGGGTGCCAAATGCTTCAGCTCCACAAGCCGTCGATTGGGACCCTGGAGCCGTGGTTGGCAACGCGACAATGTGAATTCCAGCTTTGCTCTCTCTCAGCTTCGGTTGGCAGCAGCCGCCGTCCAATGGCCACGCCAACCGCGATCGAGGGGGCCACACGAGGACGAGTCCTTGGCTCTTTGCAAAGTTCCGTGAGAGCAAAAACGGAATCCGGGAACTCGACTCAAGGCATGCTCCAACGAGCTTCAAGAACGAGGTGAACGGAATCCTTCGGCTACCTTCTCGACTACCAGAAAAGGGATTCGAGTAGGCCCCTTTCGCTCGCTTCTAATTTAAATCTACTTGAGCACTATTTAAATGTGAAATGCGACGTATTAATCCCGGTTCTAATGCTTGGATAAATAGCCCTTAAGTGCGACCCATCGTCGGGCTTCACGCACACACACATTCGCTTACTCATTCACTCTTGCTCGCTCACTCCCTCACACTTGATCGCTCACATCCCCACACACTCCCATTTAAATTGTCGCATGTGTCTGGGAAGCTATGAGATATCCTGCCCATGGCCTCGTGGCTCCCATTTATGAGACGTTCATGTGAGGAGCGGCGTCACCAGAACCAAAACAGCAACCAAAACAACAAAGAGGATACAGCGCAACTCGACAATGTCGAACTCATCACCGCCACGCCCGCTTTTCCCCGTCTCTCGCCCGACGAAGGAGAGCTAATGCCATCCGATTTGGGAATTAAATTCGAATTAAATTAAATTCGGATAAAAATCCAAGCCAAGGGAGAAACGAGTAAACTTCGACGGAAATCGAGTAAAATTCGAGGGCTTTCGGTGGAATCTTGCAGAACTGTATAGAGCTACTTCAGAGGATTCTGGAGGATTCGAAGAGAAACTCTCGATCAACCTTTGAGACTCAAGAGAGACACCCGTTCAACGACGATGGTGGATGGTTGCGGAGATCAGGCCGCGTGTTCACGAAGTGATTCGGGGTGACGAGATTTTCTTGTTGTTGTATTCTGTCATCAGGATTTGTTCTCAGCAAGTCGTCGCGTCCGCTTCCCAGTTTTAATTTGATGAAAAGAATGGAAATGAGCATTTCAAATGCGGTGGGTGGGATGTGAGTAAAAGGCAGACGAGACGAAGGATTATTTACGTGTGGCATTTTCGGGTAACATGTCTCGATGATGAAGTGACGATTTAAGACCGAGTCCGGAGGCGGCTGCTGGTGTTGATCCTGGGGAGTCAACAGACCTAGACCGACGTCGGGGAGAATGTAGTTGAGGAAACTTCGTCGAGAACAATCACTGGCAATAAAACGTAATCGCGGCATCGTGGAATATTCTCCATATCAGATTGAGTCCGGCAAATTGAATTCCATTAAACCAATGACAGCCAGTTGTGGAAATGATCACGTGGATAAAAGCGACATCAACGCAAGCGGACGGACGCCGTCGACAGGGGGCGCGGTCGGAAGTGGAAATGCGATAAACCAGCAGTGGTAGCACTAAAATAACAAAAACAACATGGACGACTCAACTACCTGTGCAAAAGCAACAACAACAAGAGAACTGCTCACGAGCGTGCCTGAAACTGCCGGTGGACGCCATCGACGAAAGCCCCGCAGCACAATGTACCTCAATTAGGACGGATCCGTGTGTTGATGTAAAGGAAGATAACGGGATTGAAACACCCACACATACACCGACACTTACAACTACCTCTGCGATAATGGAGCTCCTTCAGTCCTTGAATCTGGAAAATAAGAGTCTTTTGGGCATCCAGGACTCGGAGTCATCAAGGTGATGGCCATGAGTTCGACGTCCATGAATACAAATTTGTGATAATCGATATCGAGTTTTTCGAGTCCGAGTTCTTCAGGTCTTTTGACTCGAAATCATGGCGCCGATTCTTGTTCATCTTCCTGGGCATCTCTTTCCATTTGTCAAAGAGCTTCAAATTTACTGACCTAAGAATTCCTCATGTTTACTTATTTTGTCCATTCTTTTGGGTAAAGTGCACTTCGCGCCCTGGATGGCCCCATAAATGCATTCATTGGGTCATATGATCGATTTCTATTAATTTCAAACTATTCCCGATGCTCACATTGAAGGGCTGTGATTTCAATGGACGCAGGATCCCTGTACAAGGCTTGGCTACTCCAGTCTCACCCTCCACTCCCCCTCCGCCATCTCTTCCACCTACGATCAGTGGTTTATTCGACCCGATTTTTGGGTCTAAATTAAAAAAAAAAAATGTTAATTTTCCTAAAATGCTAGATCAAAAATGAGAAAATTATGCATCACTAGCAAAAATATTAGGTATCTAACTACCTTAGTGTCTATGTTATGAACTGTCAAACTTACACATTTTTTGGTTTAATTCGCACGCAGCAAAAAACGGAATCTTTCTGAAATTCAAAAAATTATTTTGTATAAAAGAACACAATTTAACAACAAATTCCTAAAAGATCCTTCAACTTTTCTTTGTATTTAAATTATATTAGAAATTAGCTGTTTTTGATGAATACATGAACTTAAAGTTACTAGAAGCGTATGGAAGTATTATAGGATTAGGATTTTGGTTTTTTTAGTACTGTAAACTGTTATAAAGAAGTGGTGGAGCTCTAGGCAAAATCATCATTTGACAGTGCAAATATTATAGTAATATTTTGTTTTTTTTTGTTGTTATTAACGTTTTTTATTATTGTTTCACTAAAAGTAAAAATTTTAATAAATCAAAAAAAAAAATATATATTTTAATTTTATTTATTTTTTTGTAATATAAGGGTCTCCTCCGTAAGCCAGGTGAATTGATCTCCATTTTTAGGGTCAAAAACCCCACTGAAAAAATCTGAAAATAAGATTTTGAATAAAACGCGCGGCTAAGTCGACAATCAGTACAGAACTAATTTTATTGAAACTAAAATCCTTAAAACTATTCTTAAGACTAGAGCGATAACCCGAAGGCTGCTTTGGTATGCACTTCACAATACAGGGTACCGCATCCTGTGTGGACCTTTCTTATCGTTTAGGTATATAAATAGATTTTAATACTTTACACTATTGGGTTATCGCTATATGCATGCAGAATATGTCTACACATACTACTTTCGATTATATTTCATTTTTGAATCCTCAAAGAAGATTCAACACCCACTGTGAGACGTTTGGCGCCTCATTTTCGGGAATTCCAATTGATTATTATCTGTGATCTTTCAGCTTTTCAAAGAATTTGTGGTAATTACGAATGGGTTCGATAATTGATATTAATTAAGGACTTAGTCCCTTGCATCCTTGCGCCCCAAGACCCACGTCCAAGAAGGATTAACAAAATAATCGGGGATCCACGCAGCACAGACCACAATCACCCGGACTCTAATCATATCCAGTTGCGGTTGCAGGCATCGGCCTTCGTTCGAGTTCGGGTGCGGCTGGTAGGAACTCATTTGGCCTGCGGTGTCATGGTTCGAGGGGAGTGGGTTAGCGGTGGGGTCTGAGGCAACCCATCCTACGCCGATCCCTCCGTGAAGTTCACTCCGAGCGCCGTTCCACTCAATTGAACTTCCTGCAGTCGCTAACTGCGGACGATTTGTCCTCTAATTTAATCATGGCCAGAAACTTTTAATTGATTGCGGCGTCTTCCGGTCGTGGAGCTCGTGTCGCATCCACTAGGACGGATGAGGAACAGCCACCTGTTGAAGAAAGCATCCTGGAGAAAGTGTCCTTGGTAAGCAGGAGGAGGAGGAAACAGAAGACAGGCGATGTTTTGGGCTGTGTATTGCTTGATCAAATATATATTTAAAACTTGATAAGTGAATCTTTCATTTCTAAATACAAAACTAAACAAATTTCTAAACATAATTTTATGGTGCCGAGACCCGTGAATTTTCCCATTAGTCTCCTGAACAACAAATACACAACGTTCGTGCAATTTGACGTGGATTTTTATTAAATATCTCGTGCACGTGTTTTTTTAATGTTCATTGTGAACTCCAGTGAACTCCATCATCATGTGTGATCTTGATATAATTATTGAAAAACAGCGTTGTTTGATAGATCACAATAAAAATTTAAAAAAGCGTTACAATAACAAAAATCGTAACGAAGAAACACATGGCTACCTCTCGCAAGAGCGAGAGGTATTTATTCATTAATTCGTGACTCGTCGTGAGGCGCTGTTTTGGACACCTTGCCAGATGCGTCCACGTTGACTTCTTTACCTGCTAGTTGCAGCACATTCCCTAGCTATTACCCGGGTAATGCTACCCGGCCTTTCATTACCCGGGTAGCAGGCAAAGGCCGATATAAGCCTTTCGAAGCGAAACGACGCACATCGTTCGGCCTTTCAAGCGACGGAGCAGGTAGCGGGGGTTGGTTTTGAAGCAGAGTGCGTCGATTGTTGATGTTGTTGTTTTTTGTTCGTTGTTTGTTTTGATGACCATTTGATGCGTTGTGTGTTTGCCTTCGCACATCTTCGTGTGTTTGATGCGAAAAGATGCATAGGTTTTGAAGCAGAGTGCGTCGATTGTTGATGTTGTTGTTTTTTGTTTGTTGTTTGTTTTGATGACCCTTCGATATGTTATGCTTTGCAATAAATGCCTTACATATAAATATTAGAATCTGCGCATTTGGCTACGTAGACTAATACGCGCATTTGAAGTGCGTGTGTATAAATGTGTAGGAATTAATTTGTCAATCTGCAAATGATTAATGCAATGAACATATTGATATTTAATATATACATAATATGTATATATATTATATATACAAAAGTTTATAACATTATTTTTTTATAAAAATGTTCCTTTAGAAAATAGTTTTATAAAAATTTAAAAAAATATATATTTTTATATATTTTTATAAATTGGATTTTAATTCATATTTTTTTTAAATGTTTTTACAATTTATTTATAAATTCATTTATTAAAACATTTTATAAAGAAATTATATTAAACAAATATCGATGTCTTTTTTACATTAATCATTGCGAAATAATTCCTACACATTCTAATATTTATATGTAAGGCATTTCATGCAAAGTAGAGGTCTCGATTTCTGCCCGCACATGCTCGTTGGCCCGGGCGCCCGGGCCTTACCCGCACATGTGTAATCGACCCGGGCGGCCACAATCGGCCCGGGCGGCGCAATCGGCCCGGGCGGCCGCAATCGGCCCGGGCCGATTATTCGAGCCGTCGAGCCGATTCGGGTCGTCGAGCCGATACGAACCGTCGAGTTTCATTGATTTTACATTATTATTGGAAAGATACCTGATTTAAAAAAAAATGTTTTCAGAAAAAATGTGATTTTTTAAAATAATAAATATTTTTTAAATAATAATAATTTTTTTAAGTGTATTTATCAGATGTATATTGCGATATTAATCCTTTCACAATCATTTACGCGCTATTTATATGCGCGCATCAATCAATGTAGCTAATTACGCAGATTCATATTCTCATATGCACGCATTTCACGCGTTGCGAAGAGTCATCAAAACACACATCAAACTCATACAAAACAAAGAACCAAAAGCTACAAGCGCACGCAGTCAAACAACAAAAACAAAACGAATAGACAAACAACAAAACAACACAAATGGTCATAAAACCAAAAGCGACGCACAACGCTCAAAAACCATTCCCTCTCTCTTCTCTACCTGCTTCGTGTTTGTCCACGAAGACTCGACGGTTCGTATCGGCTCGACGACCCGAATCGGCTCGACGGCACGAATAATCGGTCCGGGCCAATAGCGGCCGCCCGGGCAGATTGCGGCCGCCCGGGCAGATTGCGGCCGCCCGGGCCGATTGCGCCGCCCGGGCCGATTGCGGCCGCCCGGGCCGATTACGCATGTGCGGGTAAGGCCCGGGCGCCCGGGAATACCCGGGCCGAAAAAAGCCCGGGTATCGAGACCTCTAATGCAAAGCATAACATATCGAAGGGTCATCAAAACAAACAACGAACAAAAAACAACAACATCAACAATCGACGCACTCTGCTTCAAAACCAACCCCCGCTACCTGCTCCGTCGCTTGAAAGACCGAACGATGTGCGTCGTTTCGCTTCGAATGGCTTATATCGGCCTTTGCCTGCTACCCGGGTAATGAAAGGCCGGGTAGCATTACCCGGGTAATGCTATTAGCATTACCGGGTATTGGCTATTACCCGGGTATTAGCTATTACCCGGGTACCGGGACGCTCGGGTATGCTAGCTACCCGGGTAGAAATCGATACCCCTAGAAGGAACACTATGTGTTCGTTTAGTAGCAACTTGTGCTTGCTCCTCAAACTAGTTAAGGGGTAGTGATTAGTCGAAACTTATTCGTCCTCCCTGGACTCGTAAATCGAATAAATTCAGTATCTTTTAGCAATATTAGTAGTAGACTTAGGTATTAATCGTGTTTCGTAGTAGGAGTGATTTACTACTACCATGTGTAACTATTGGTTAATCAAGATCTATTCGACCTCCCAGGACTCTTAAAACTAGTTAATTCAATAGATTTTGGAAAGAGTAGTAGACTTAGATGGTAATCGGGTTTAGTAGTAGATTTGGTTTACTACTAAAATGTTTAACTACTGAGGTGGAGGTTAATCGTGATCTATTCGACCTCCCAGGACTCTAAAAACTAGTTAATTCAATAAATTTTGGAAATAGTAGTAGCTACTGGTAAAAATAATTGTATATTTTCTTTTATTTATTCATTTATTTTTTATATTTATTCAATATCAGCGTTTGGCTGATTTACCTTGCGTTTTGCTGCTTTGCCGACGTCAAGTCCACTGCCGAAATATTTCAAAATTGAGGATTTTCACTTGCACTTGACTTTATTTTCTTCACTTTTACCGTGACTGACCAAGTACCATGGTTCCCCAAGAGGCGATTGTTGAACTCGGAGTCCTACCAACGAATGAGTTTTTCATTTTCTCTGGGTTGGTTCCAGACCTCTGGTCCACTTATCTAATAGCCATCGGTTCGGTCGCCAATCATCTCGGGGGCTTGGCGACTCATCAGCCGCAAGTTCCAAGTGGTATTTTACCACTCACGAGTGGTATCAATCCAATCGCTCAGGAGTGCTAAACATACGACTCACGAGTGGTATTCTTGCTCACGAGCGGAAAGAATACCACTCGGTATATGCGTCAACAAGAATACCACTCAAGAATGGTAAATTCGTCATCAAGAATACAACTCGGGAGTGGTATTCTTGTTGTTGTTGTTTGCGACTATGCTTGTACGAAGATTCCGAGATTGTTGTTTTTGTTATGGTTGTCGATGGCAGGTAGAAAACGAAAATGGAATGTCATTTTGTGTTTTGTTTTTGTAAAAATTGCAATGAAATAGATATAGATATCAAATAGGTACCTTTTTTTATTATAAAAGGGTATAATTCCAACGGAAAATTTTTTCCAAATAATATTTATTTATTTATTTACAAAAAATTAGAATTATAATTAAAATTATAATCTAATAAAAACAACAGCAATAGCTACTATGGCCTTCAGCTGAATAAGTTATTTAAATATTATTATTATATTAAATTATAAAGATTACATTTTTTTAAAAAATTAATTATACAGGAAATATTTTTAGTGGATGGGTTAGTTAAATGTGATAAAGGATCTGAGGGATTTAGGAGTTTATTTTTGTTATGACAAAATAGTGGGCATTCAAGGAAAACGTGCTTTATATTTAATTGAGTATTATTATTACATTGGCATAAAGGTGGGGAATTTTTAGCCATTAAGTGTTCATGGGATAATTTTGTGTGACCTAGACGTAGACGTTAAAATTTTATAAAATCTAATCGTGATATAAATGAGGATAATTTGAATTGTTCAGAAATTGAGGTATTTAATGGATTTATTAATTGATACCAATTAGATGATATTGACCAAGTTTGTTTGTGAATATTATTAAAATTAGCTTTAAGAAATTGATTGACATTTTAATGATTTAAATTGGTTGTTCTAATTAATGGGGCGTTAGAGGCATATTTAGCTGAACGATCAGCAAATTCGTTGCCCTCAATTGATACATGAGCTGGTATCCAAAGAAGAGATATTTTTGGAAATTTATTTATTAGAATATATCGAATGCGTAAGGGGTAATAATCGTAATTCCAAATATTACTAATGGCGTCAATGGATGAAAGGGAATCCGAACAAATAATAAATTGGCCCTTTAAATCTTTAACGATATTTACAGCTTCATTAATTTCAATGATTTCGGCTGAAAAGGGTGAACTGAAACTAGGTAGATTCGAAATTTTTATAATTTTATTCGAGTATGTAACGCTATAACCAACTATATCATCATGTTTCGAACCAATATAAACCAGTGAATATAAATGTATGTTTTTTGTAAATGTTTTTCAAGTCTACGAAATTAAATCGTAATAATATAGGATTAGCGTTAGTTTTAGTAGTCGTGTGTAATGAGGTATTGATGGTATTTTGGTGAAGTAACCAATGGGGAGCTGTTTTTAGAGGTATAATAGGAGAAATTGGAAGATTAAGTTCAGACAATAATTGAAGGGATCTTGAAAGAGATTATTGAATTTTACTAATTTTTATATTTTTGCGCATTTTTTCAACAATATTGAAGAGTGGAGTGTCATAGCAGTTTAAAATAGTTTTGAACATTTTAACTGTTACTAATTCTCTTTGAATTTCGAGGGTTGGGATGTTGCATTCGAGAAGCATCGAGTTAATTGGGGTTGTGCGGTATGCTCCAAGCGCAGTTCTGATGGAAGCATTTAATATAGTTTTCAATTTTCCTAAAAGAGATTTTAGACAGAAACCGTAAATGTTCAAACCATAAGAAATTTTGGAGACAATTAGAGCTTTAATACTAGAGATTAGCGTTAAAGTGTTACAGTTGAGTTTAGCATTAGACAGGAATTTTATTACGTTAAGTGATGTGTTAAGAGAATTACTTAAGTAGTTTATATGAGAGGACCATCGATATCGTTTGTTAAAAATAATTCCAAGGATTTTTAGATTGTCAGTTACAGTAATTTGGACGTTGTTAGAGATAATTGTACAGTTGCAGTCAGTTTTACGACAGATGTGGATAGATTTACATTTGGATGGGGAGAGAACAGCACCAGAGTAGTTACACCAAGTTGAGATATCATCGAAAAGTTGACTAAGGTCGTGAGTTGGATTTTTCGTTTTATTAGATTTAATTAAAATATTAAAGTCATCTGCATAAGCGCAGAAGTCGATGTTTTTGTGAAGAGATATTGTAGAACATAGTTTATTATATGCAATAAGAAAAAGTATTACAGAAAGAGGAGATCCTTGTGGAATTCCGTTATGGAGCGGTAAAGATTTAGATAAATACGAATGAATCCTAACTATTATTTTTCTTTGTGACATAAAGTTAATAACAAAGTTAATAATTTTGGGACCAATTTTCCATTCAATTAGTTGTTCTATGATGATATGAGTACCAATTTTGTCAAATGCCTTTTTAAATCTAAGGAGATTATGGTAATATGTGATTTTTTTGATAAACTATTAACAATTTGATAGTCTATATAGAGTAGACTGTCAATTGTGGACCTCCCTCTTTTGAAACCCATTTGCTGCATGTTTAATAATTTATTTGAAGTTACGAACCACCATAGTCTGTTAGAAATAATTTTGTCTAGAACTTTCGAGAGGCAAAGATTAAGAGATATTGGTCTATACGATTGAGGAAGAGTTTTATCAGATTTGGGTTTTAGAATTGGTATAACTATACTAGTTTTGAATTGTTGAGGTAAATAATTATCAAAGATATTGTTGAAAAGGTTTAATAATCTATTTTTAATAGATGCTGCGCATTTTTAATCATGGGGTTTTGGTTTCATGCAAAGTTTTTCACTTTCACTTTCAAGTGATTTTCAAAATAAAATAAAGTAAAGTAAAGTAGAGAAAAGTGAATATTAGTAAATTTAAATTTATTAAATATAAAAATAATTTGTACACTACAACAACAAAATAAATAATATAGAACAACAACAACAACAGTGAATGCGCTGTTACAACAAAAAGAAGCAAAATACAACAACCACACTAGAAACAGCACTGGCAAACCAGCCAAAGCAGAGACAACACCATCAGATCCAGTAAACAAATTTTAATAAAATAAAAGGGTTTGACCACAAATAAATAATTTTATTACTTTTATTATCAATTGGCGTTGCCACCTCGACTGTTTCTGTGTGACGATTAGCATCGTGCTTTTCGTTAATTTTTAGAATTTTTCGTGTTGTTTTTTTAACTGAGTGGTTGTTGGCCAATCGAAAGAGTTTGAATTTGTAATCCACTGCGCGGTTACAAGTTTGATACGCGATTACTAAATCCCACAGTAAATTCGGTTTCACTTAAATTAAAAAATCAAAAATGTCGGCTTTGATAACTTTTATTCAAATCGCGGACCGCCTAATTGAATTCGAATCGGAATTCAGTGAGGCTCTTCCTTCTGAACACTCGACATTCTCGCTCGCGATTCAAAAGGAAGAGTTAAAGTTAATTTGGGAATCCGTCAAGTCCGCATACCAAGATTGCCTTCAGCTAGTCCCTACATCGAGCGATGAAAAATCTGAAATCGATTTACCAAGTCTGAAAGTCCGTTATCGTTTTTGCTACGACACATATGTCCGATGTGCTGCGAAAATGGGTGAATTCGTGCACGAACTTAGTAAACCAAAGAGTTCTGCCGCGGTTGTTGACATTGTCTCAAATCCACCAAGTCACAACATCACATTACCACCAGTAGACACAGAGATATTCTACGGCGATTATACATCGTGGCCGACTTTCCGCGATATGTTCACTGCAATTTACGTGACAAATACGCGTTTAACACCGGTTGAGAAATTATACCATCTCAACCAAAAACTCGTGGCGAAGCAAAAGAAATCGTGAAGAAAATTCCTCTTACTCACGATGGTTTCGCCACTGCGTGGAAAAACTTATCCGATCGGTACGAGAATAAAAGGATTCTCTTAAATAGTCAGTTTAAAGTTCTTTTCAACTTGCAAGTGGTTTCCGTCGAGTCTGGTAGCGCTATCAAAAAACTCCAAAGGGAAATAAACAACTGCATCTCAGCATTCCAGTTGTATGAGATCGACATCAGCAACTGGGATGCGATTTTTGTTTACTTGTGTTCCACTAAGTTACCGGAAGCCACATTGTCTCTTTGGGAACAAAGCATTGTTCAAAAATCTGAGATCCCGCGGTGGACGGATTTAGATAATTTCCTAAATAGTAGGTTCCAAACCCTAGAAACCGTGTCCGATCTACGCAGTTCAGCGACTAATAAAATTGTTCCACACCCTACGAACAAATTTGTCAACAACGCGAGTAACTCAAGACGTTTTTCCAATCATTTAGCGAATGTAAACTCTTTTGTCTGCAAGCTTTGCTCGCAATCACATGGGATGAAAAACTGCCCCAAGTTCCTAAGTATGGAAACAAAAGAGAGATTTTCCACAGTGCGAAAATTAAATTTATGTCTGAATTGTCTCTCGAGTACCCATGCAATTAAAGATTGTAAGAGTCTCTTTAATTGCATCATATGTCAAAAAAGACATCACTCATTGCTCCATCGGGAGATTAACAATGACCCAAGTCAGTCCGCTATGTCTGAAAATGCGCAAACATTTCCTAATCCTTCTCTAAATACCCATGCGCACACTATTCGTATTCATGAACCCATTAACCATATATCAAGACAATCAATGCGCAAGTGTCTGGTCTTAGTGACACCATATCAGCTCGTGTTACTAAGATGTGCGAGATAAACATTGGTTCAACGTTGAATCAAAACATACGAGTCAAAACAAAGGCTTTGATTTTACCACGGGTAGCCGGAAATCTCCCAGAACCGTCGATTAGTGCTACTATTTTAGAACTACTACCCAACATTCAATTGGCCGACTCCAATTTCCATAAAAGTGGACGAGTCGATGTACTAATCGGTGGAGATTTATACCCAAAAATCATATTAGAGGGAACTCGACATAACGTTGTCGAGTCTCTATTAGCGCAAGAAACAATATTCGGTTGGATCTTGACGGGTCCAATTCCATGCGACCGAGATCCCAAATCGTTGACCGTTGTCTCTAATTCGAAAATTCCGCTGGATAAGGGCAACTCTGGACCCAGACCTCGTCCGTCTGGGCTGGACCCTCGGAAACACAAGCGCGACTCTGGACCCAGACCTCGTCCGTCTGGGCTGGACCCTCAGAGACACAAGCGCGACTCTGGACCCAGACCTCGTCCGTCTGGGCTGGAAGGACAACGCTCACACGACCAGCAAGTTCAAAGATCTGGACCCAGACCTCGTCCGTCTGGGATGGAGAGAAGGCCATGGATCTACCCTCTGGACCCAGACCTCGTCCGTCTGGGCTGGTGAATCGCATTCGAGATGCGTGCGAGCGGATCTAGCCTCGTGCCTCGTGAGATGGTGTCGTTATACCCCACATGAAGTCAATGTTAAACTATTGAATGCCCCATTTAACTCTGCTCCTTCTCAATTCTACCATACCACACACAATGCCACTGAATATAATAAAATTCCATTCCAGCACTTTTAATTTAAGCTATTATAGTAAACTGAATTATAATTGAATTTTATAGTATTTTATTTTAGTTATATTCATTGCAGCGATACTGCAAGGCGGGCGGCAATGTTTACGCCAACCCCACTCTTTCTTTTCCCACACTTTTTGTAATTAGTAGTGTTTAGAAATTATAATTTAGTAGTCAATCTGGTACGTTGACGTCGCTCCTAATGACTCCGAAAGACCGAAGGCAAAGGGTTATGGCCGCTGCCGAAGTCTCTTCGGGTCATTAGGAAACCAGACAGCGACTAAGTAAGTTCACTCAATCTCCCCCAAATATAGAATAATTCTGCCCCCAAAACCTTTGCGTTTTTATTTAGCAAACTCCGGAATAATCCTCTCCTCAGCCGAGTTTCAAGTTCAACATCCAAAGGGATTCTTCGCTACAAGCAACGAAGAGAACGATCACGGCCCAGCAACTCCGCACAACAACTCATCAAAATATCAACAAATTTCCAAACTACTAGAAAGTCTCAACCCAAGTACCCCGAGCGTACACATGGGGTATGACAATCTATTTAACCCTAGGATGGGCATCTGGGCCTGATGAGGCCCATTTTGAGTTTAAACATTAATATTTTTTTGTTTCTTTATTAATCGATCTGATATTCCATGACTTCTTGCCGCTATGCTTCCTGAATCGAGTCAATCGGGTTTAGTTGGTAGAAGAAATATTTTTTTTTACTGTGTCAACATCGAAAGTTACCTACTGGGCCTGAGTAGGCCCAGTCCACATACATGTGTCTTTAGCCTAGTTTTAGTGCGCGTTTTTCAGATATTGATAGCTTGCACTTGCAAATTTGGTTAGGTTCGGTAAAAATATGATTGAGCCAAATTTTTTCCCGATCCGATGGGGGTAAAACGTAGCGCATTGGCCCCAAAGTGGACCAATTTTGGAAACTATTCACATAAATCGTTCATAGCTTCTCCGGGAAGACTCGTAGAGGGATCAAATGTATTACCAGGTCCTATTATTTTTCAACTCCCAATATTTCACATACATACCGACCCCCTATCTGTCCCCCGTCTGGAGGCCCCCATACAAAATGCTAATTTTTCATACATTACAAAAACTCACTCTAACTATTCAGGAGTTAGTCCTACGGAGCTCAATTGTATCAAAAATGTTGGGGGTAATAAAATAATTAGGTCCTATTATTTTATTACCCCCAACATTTTACCCACATATATTTATCCCCTATCTGCTCCCCTTCTGGGGGTCTCCATACAAAAACTCAAAAATTAATAAAAATCTAGAAAAAAACCCCGGCATGACTCGTAGAGGAGTCAAATGTATATCCAGGTCCAAATTTTTTCCAACCCCCGACATTTCACATGTATATACCCTCTATCTGCCCCCCTTCTGGGGGACACCATACAAAAAACTCATCAAAATGGGATTTCAAGTATTAAATACTGCTATTGATGCTATGAAAGATATACCAAAAAGATATATAAAAGGTAGACCATTTGGTTCTTCTCGCTTGTTGGAAATTGTTTCTTGTAATTGGCGATGACTAATAATAAATCTTGAAACTCCTCTTCATTCCGGCAGAGAATGTAGTCTTGGACTATCTTCACTCCTCTTTCTGCCGTATCGTTCACCACTCTCAACTTCTGGACAATTTTAACAGCTTCTTTGTAGTCTTTGACCTCATTCCAAACGGTTGGAGATTGATTTAATAAATCTTGAGATAATTGTGACGAAATCGCTTAATTCGGTTTTCATGAAATCGTCTTTGATGTCTTTGAGTTTCATTGTTAGTTTTTTTACGCCGCTGTGTCTGATTACAGTAACTGCTGGAGCAGGTGTCCTTACATGGCAGACTTAGAACACACGCTATATGAAATGACTGTTCTCCGAATTTATAGTTTAATTTCATTTTCTTATACATACTAAAATAAATAATATTACAAAAAAATATTTTTTTTCTAACATCCTTTCATATTATCCTTTTCGGGAGGACTAACTGTGCACAAATATATGCCAAAAATATATACAATATATAAGAGATCATATATAAGATATCGTAGGATATTAATAGCACACGTATCTACACAATAGCATGCAATAAAAGGTACAAACTCTCGATTTATTCGCATGGGCCTCTTCAGGCCCAGTAGGTTATGTTAGCGCCACCGAGTGTGTTGCCCATCCTAGGGTTAATCCAGGTGTTATGCCTTTTAGTTTAGTCAGAGCAGAGTTGAGTTCTAAAGAATTTATAGGGTTTTCAATGAAAAGTGCAGAACAGCAAGGTTGTAATGGAGGAAGATTATTTAAGATATAATTTTTCTTTTCTTGAAACATTTGTGGAAAATTAACATCAGAAGAATTATTTGACCATATTTTTTCGAATTCATTGGCAATAGTTGAATAATCTTGGATATAAACTTGAGTGGGATTAGAAATACAAATAGAATGTATATCATGAGTAGTTTTATAACCACAAAAATGTCGAATGTTGGACCATATTTTTTTGGGTGTAGTAGATGGATTTATTTCTGATGTTAGCTTGGCAATACCCTCTTTTTTCGCTTTTTTAATTTCCCGTTTGAGTATCGCGTTAGCTTTTTTATAATTAATTAAATTATATTGTGTCATTTGTCTTTTGAAAGTATTCCAGTGAACGTTTTTTTCCTTTTTAAGGTGTTCTAAATTGGAATTCCACCAAGGAACTCTGTAGATTGTTTTCTTTTTAGAGGTTTGAGGGATACTGAGATTAGCAGATTGTAAAATGATTTTCGAAATATTGGCTGTCTCTTTATTGATATTTTGAGAAGTGGGATATTTGTTGTTGAAAAAGTAACAATAACTGTTAAACCGAGGCCAATCGCCTCGATCGATGATAAAACGTGGTTTTTTGAAAATATTGATTTTGTTTTGAAATGGGAACATACTGATTACAATCGGAAAATGATCACTACCCGAAAGGTCATTTTCTACTTGCCAAAATGTGTGAATTTTAAGAGATGATAATCTACATCTACATGTGTAAAAGTGTTATGAGTGGAAAAATGTGTTGGAGAACCATTGTTTAGGAGTACGAGATCGGATTGTTGCAAAAATTTAGCTAATATTTTGCCTTTACGATTATTCAAAGGAGAACCCCACATAGTGTGCCAGCAATTAAAGTCCCCGGTAATTAATATGGGAATAGAAGAAAAATTAAATATATTATCGAGATTATTATAGGAAAATGTATCCCTGAGTGAATTGTAGGCTGATATTATATTGAATTTAATTTTTGATTGAACTTCCAAAGCTATAGTATCAAAAGAGGTATTAACAGGAATTTGCTTATGTTCAATCGAGTTGTGAATTAAAAGAGCAACGCCAACATAATTAGTGGTCGATGAATTAAAGGTGTAACATTTAAAATTAATAGGGATTGGGAAGACGGAATTAATATGAAGATGTGTTTCTTGTATGGAGATAATTTTGGGGTTGTATTGTTTTATGAGTAACATTAATTCATTATAATTATTGAGATAACCCTTCATTTTCCATTGGATTATTTTAAGAGCCATTGATTGAAATACTTAAAATAATATTACAGTAAGTAAATCTAAATTAGAAAAAAAAATTAATAAAATAAGGATCTATAGAAAGTTCTATCTATAGTAGTTATAAAGTTTCAGCATTAAGTGACATGGACTCAGATGAATCCAAGTAATCATTCGACGATGATTTGATTTTTTTTGATGATGAATTTTTCTTTTCACCTAACTTCTTTTTCATTAATTGCTTCGATTTTTTGGATGTTGATCTTGGTAGAATGGATATTTTCTTCCCTTGTGAGCTGGGAATGGGTTTGAGGATTGAAGAAGGAGGAAGTAATGGATCTTCAAAGGTGTCCGAGTATTCTAAAGGTTCTTTTTGATGTGCTTGGTTTACTTTGTTGATGAATTTAGCTGTTGATGTTGGAAATCTCGTTGGAAATTAATTGTTGAGTATTTGGCGGACCATTTTTGACAGTATTAGAAAAAGAACAGGACTCAAGTTGATGACGCATTTTATAAATTAAAAATGATTTCTTTCTGTCGACTTTTTCTAAGGTCATAATTGCTTGAATTTCCTTTTCCATGATGAATGAAGGACATGTTTTGTCAAAAGCATTGTGGTTGTGATTTTTATTGTTTTCCAGACAATTTATGCATTTAGCAGTTAGATCACAACATTCATCTAATTCAATATTAGTGTGGAATAGATTTGAGCAGTTTAAGCATATTTTAGGGTTTTTACAAATTTTTGTTGAGTGACCATAGCGAAGACAATTCTTGCAACGCAATGGTAGAGGAATGTATGGACGAATTTGGATTAGTTCATAGCCGATTGAAATGTCACTTGGTAATGTCAGAGAGGCGAATGTCAAAATTATTAAACCTGTTTCTTTTAATTTGTCATTGTCTTTCTTAAGAATTTTTTTTCACTTCACATACATTTTGGGATTTAAGTTCTTCAATATCACGCAAGTCGTTTGAGTAAATTACTCCTTTTGAGTAATTAAGGAATGAATGTTCTGCAACCTCAATTTCAATGTTTGGGGTAAAGGATGTTAGTTGGATTAATTTACTGGCTTGAACTGAATTCTTTGTTTTATTTAATATTTGACCGTTCCTGAGTTTTTTACACGAATCGACTTCACCACCGCTCACAGAGTCAATTACTTTTTTTATGAGAAAGGGGGACACACTCGTAAGATTTTCTGTTCTGTTTTTTCTGGTAATTGACAAATATTTTGGACCGACGGAGAGAATTGTTGGTAGTTTTGATTTGTCCACAGTGAACGTTGGTTGATTCAAATGTTTTGACCGAGTTATTGGAGGCTCATTCATGATGAATCACAATTAGGGGACCAAGCCCGTTTTTAATAATAAACAACACAATATATTTTTAATAAATGATTAAATGATTTATATTAAATAGTGAATAATATTAGTGTTAGATAATTGCACTATAATAGTTAGAAACAAATATTAACTAAAATAATACAGAAAATTCAGATTTGATGAAAATTTTCCTGTAGAAAAATTATTTGTTCGAACTGCGTTTACTGATTTTTCAAAGCCAACTGCCAAATAATATTACTTTTCATTGTAGGAATACAATAGAACATAGATTTTTTTTTTTTTGATTCATGTATGTTTTGGGTAAACCTCAACAGTCAAATTTTCGTCACTTTTTCAGTTTCGTCAAATTAAAAAAATGTATAAAAAGGACGACAAACATCACATTTCATTTGTTATTGTAGGTACTGTTGTTGTTGTGGTCACCCAAGGGACGAAGTTAGGTAGAAAATAGATATATGCACGAAGTCGCATTCGGTCTGCTGAAAATACGACTCCCGACCAGGAAATACCACTCCCGAGTGGTATTCTTGATGACGCATTTACCACTCGCGAGTGGTATTCTTATTGTCGCATATATCACTCACGAGTGGTATTCTTTCCGCTCGTGAGCAAGAATACCACTCGTGAGTCGTATGTTTACCACTCTGAGCGATTGGATTGATACCACTCGTGAGTGGTAAAATACCACCGCTCATGAGTGGTAAAATTACGGCTCGTGAGCTGAGCCTTATTTGAGGGATAAAGTACAACGAACTCTGCCGACGGGCCTCCACTTTCCCGTGTAGAGGAACGAACAGCTGTCCCACAACTTTGCCACTCGTTCGTCTATCGCATTATGTTGTATTTGTTTTATCCGTGTTTTTGTGGTGGGTCAATGTACTTCAAAATTCGCACTTTCCCACGCTATTGCAATTGTTGTTGCCTGTTGCTTCTTGAACTCGATTTCAAGTTCATGGTCGTTCTTCCCCCTTGTCCCATTTGTTGTTGGTACTCTCCCTTCTATGTGGCTGTTGTTATTCGATGACAGCAACTCCGCACAGTTGACATGCGCAGTTCCGCTAGCCGTCGCCCCATGTGGTTGTTGTTCTCCGATTACACCAACTCCGTCGACAACAATTCCGTGGAACAGAATGTTTACTGCAAAATTCCTGGGGTTGGTGATGCGAGTGAAAATATTTGTCTCTCACGTGTTGTGCTTGAATTATGGTCCGTACATAAGAACCCTATATTAAAATGTTAAGCACTGGTTCTTAAAAATCTTTCTGCTTATACGCCAAAGGCTTAAATACTGATGGGGTGGAATGTTTAGCAGATCCCAATTATCATAACTCAGATCCAATTGATATTATTCTCGGTTCTGATATATTCAGCAAAATTGCTATTCCCGGCGAATTGTTTATTCATAACGATCTTTTCTTTCAAAATACTTATTTTGGTTGGATTCTATCTGGCCTATCACAATCTCTACATACAAATACTGTGGTCGTGAATAATATTAATTTTGATAATATACTGAGGTCATTTTGGGTGTAGGAGGAAGTTTTAAATAAAAGAGAAGAAAGTTATGAAGAAAAAACTTGCGAGAAATATTTTCAACGGACTACAGAACGCACAGCATCTGGAAGGTATATTGTAAACCTCCCGTTTAGAACCGCGTTCAGAAATGGATTAAATCCAAATTTGAAAAGCATTTAAACGTCTAAAAAGTTTAGAGGCTTCGTTTCAAAAGAAGCCTTCATTTTTCGAAAAATACAAAGATTTCATGCAAGAATATGAATTTTTGAATCATATGACCAAAATTGGTACATCCCAGCAGACATGTATAACAATACTTATTTTTTGCCACACCATGGCGTTTTCAAAGAAAGTAGTACTACGACAAAATTGCGAGTAGTTTTTGATGTTACGGGACAAATTCAATCAATGATGAGTTGTGTCCTGGGCCCGCACTGCAAAATGATCTACCACAAATTATTATACGATGGCGTAGGCATCGTTACGTTTAGTGCGGACATAGAGAAAATGTTTCGACAAATACAAGTCGTTGACAAACATCAATCCTTTCAACAAGATTCTATGATATATAAATTTATTTAAATTTACAAATTAAATACTATGACTTCTGGTACAACTTCTGCCTCCTATTTGGCAATTAGGGTACTTCGGCAATTAGCTAACGATTATCCTTATTAGGGCCGTTTTGTTCACTCCCAGTTAAATTCCTTAAATGCCCAATAGTTTTAAATTACATTTAAAAATTGGTTTTGTTCACCGCAAATTAAGTTTATTCTTGAACCATTTAAATTTAAAGCCTAGTTAAGAATTTCCCTGGGATATTTGCCCTAATTGTCAAAATATATCAAAATGATTTCAAAATTTTAAAGAAAAGTGTCAAAGAATATTTAAATTATTTTCAATTTTGAATGAAAACAGCAGTTATTTTGACATATACATACTTCAGATAACATTAATTCCATCCTTTCGATTTACAGATTTTGATTTCTCTGAGATATTTGTCAAAATATATTAAAAATATTTTCAATTTTTGAATAAAAGATGTCAATAATTAGAATTTGTTTTCAATTTTGAATGACATACGCTTCAGAGAGACAAAAACCCACCCCTAAAATGTACAGAGAAAATTCGTATGAAATGAATTCTACGAGAGCCAAGTGTTGGTTTGTCTGTATGTATGTTTGTGATACAATCACGTCTAAGCGGCTCAACCGATTTTGATAAAATTTGGAACTTAGATTATATGGACTGTGGAAGGAACACTGCCACGCCCACTTATGAACAAAAATAATATGATTGCGGCCCCGGTCAACAGATTTGGACCAAATTTGGTATGTAGGTTTCAATGGCGAATAGACGAAAGCGGACTTAAAAAAGGTCGGCCCCGCCCTTTATAACAAAAAATAGCAAAGTTTCGGAAACATTCGATCGATTTGGTCGAAATTTGGAATATGTGTTTAAAAGGCGAATAGGCGAAAGTGGATCAAAAAAGGTCGGAAACGCCCACTGCCACGCCAACTAATAATAAAAAATTGCATAGTTCGGAATCTGTTTCAGCAATTTTGTTCAAATTTAGTATGTAGGTTTGAATGGCGAATAGGCGAAAGTACACAGAAAATGGCGGTGCCGCCCACTGCCAAGCCCACAAATAATAAAAAATTACATAATTTCCAATCCGTTCGACCCATTGTGACCAAATTTGGTATGTGGCTGTTAATGGCGAATATGAAGAATTGGACTACAAAAAATATTGGACCCGCCCACTGCCACGCCTACAAATTTTAAAAATGACATTCTTTGGTATGTGGATCTTAATGACGGAAAAGGGAAAAATGGCGGACTATAATCAATAATTATTGCGCCCATTGCAACGCCCACAAATTTTGAAAATTACATTCTTTGGTATGTGGATCTTAATGACTGAAAAGGGAAAAATGGCGGACTATAATCAATAATTATTGCGCCCATTGCAACGCCCACAAATTTTGAAAATGACATGTTGTGGAACACGTTCAACCGATTTTTTTGAAATTTGGTAAGTGTATCTTAATGGTGTATAATTGGAAAATGTCGAACTACAATTAATAATGGACTCGCCCACTGCCACGCTCACACATTTTGTAAATGACATTGAAATTTTGTATGTGATCTTATCGGCGGATAATAGAAAAATGGCGGAATATAATCAATAATAGACCGGCCCACAAATTTTGAAAATGACATGGTTTGGAACCCGTTCAACCAATTTTTTGAAAATTAATACAAAAAAAATAAGGATACGCCTACAAATTTAAAAAGTGTCAGCTGGTACAAAAAATTAAATAAAATTAAAATAACATGGCAGATAATGTAGGGTATTGAGGATTGTGCTAATCGATCAAGAATAATTATTTTTCTCGATTTTCTAAACTGTTATGACTTTCGCTGTAACTGTTATGACTTCAGAATAATCAAATGCATTACCAGACCCCATTATTTTTTACTTGAGTGATTTTTTATAATATTTGCAAAAATAGTTATATTTTTTCTTTACTTTTTACATTCAAGTTGATACAAGCCATAGCTTTACAGTTTGCATTGTATTCATCATTGATTTAAATCAGTGTTCTCGATTTTAGCTCGAGCCTTTGAACCTGTCCGGACACCCGAGCCTTAAATGAAGTAATTGATATTTGTTATTGATGTTATTTTTTTTTTTTAATTTATAAACAAATTATGAACTAAATAAAAAATAAATTTCTTAAAATTATTTTATAAAAAAAAATTGAACTTTGAAAATTGAAAAATTGAATTTTCTAAAGAAACATTATTTATAAAAATTATTATTATAAACATTATTTATAAAAAAATTGTCTATTTTTTCAAAATTTAATAAAAAATGTTCTATAAAATAATTATATTAAACAAATATCAATTTCTTCATTACATTAATCAATGCAGATTGTGAAATGAATTCCTACACATTCATATACACGCACTTCAAATGCGCAGATTCTAATTTTTATATGCATTTCATGCAAAGCATAACACATCAAAGATTCATCAAAACAAACAACAAACAAAAAACAACAACAAACGACGCACTCTGCCTCAAAGCAATCGCCCGCTACCTGCTCCTTCGCATGAAAGTCCGAACGATGTGCGTTGTTTCGCTGCAACACCCGAAGACACATCTTCGGGTGTTGCAGGTCGTCATAGTGCCGATTGTTGCGACACAGTGACTGTTCTTGCGACACAGTGACGGTTGATGCGACACAGTGACTGTTGTTTCGACATAGTGTCGGTTCATTCGACACCGTGACGGTACTACCCGGGTATTCGAGCGCCCGGGTACCCGGGTATTGTGAGCTACCCGGGTAAAAATCGAGAGCCCTACTTTCAACCCGTCAGGTCTTTAAACCCGGACCGAATAAATATGCAAAAACGACAGGACACGATACCAGGAAGCAGCTTTAAGCCAGTGGTGTCCTGTACCTAGCGACTTCCAGGGAACCGCGGCGCCGACTGTTGAACCATCGATTGGTGCGCCGAGGTTCTGTCAAGGGAGACGCGGGCCGCGTCCTCCTGGGACGATCTGGACAGCAACAAAGTATCGATATCAGGGGACGTCGACTGAGGCATTCGAATCAGCAAAGTTGTGAATAATTAAATTCATTAAATTTCGAAACCTCGTTTGATGTGCGCTTCAAAGACGTCCTCTCCCAGGGGCCGACGCGTGCTCCGAAGCCTCGTTGAAAGCCAAATTCTGGCAGTCTATCCGTCCGTTACAGTGGAATCAATTAATTTGCAAAAATTAATTAAATGCACGTGGACACGTGGCCTCGAGCCTGGGCACCTCGACGCCTTCGGCCTGCGCTGTTTCGGACTCCTGGGAGGTCACGGTGCAGTCGGCGAACGACGGAAATTTCGACCATCTGACAAATGCAGAAAATTCCGCCGCCACTGATAAGAAGTTTCCGACGGTCTTGTTGGTCTTGGGGTTGTTGGTGCCTGAGGTGGAGGCGACGGCGGCCAGAGCACCTGTGGCCGCGATGAAGGCTCGGAATTGATTACCGAATCGGGTTGGGTCGGTTCGGATCGGTGGCGACGGGCTCCGGCTGTGTATCCTTTTTAGGAGCTCTATCTCTCTCTACGGCTTTCTCTGCGACTCCCTCCTCACTCTCTCCTTGTGACTCTTTTCCTGGGCCTCTCATATTTTGACTTCGAAAACGAGAACAACGGAAACAAGCTCTCTTTCTACCGATGGATTTCTACTCTTTCGGTTCTCGGTACATTTCTCGTTCTGACGCTCTCTATCGACTCTCTATTGACTCTCTCGGATTCGGACTCGGCGTCTTTGGTGGGGTGTGGGCCGCCCCCTTTTCGGGATGGGCCTTGCCCAACCAGACACTGGGGCGCTGCAATCAGCTGTCGACTCCCCCGGACTACGGCGGGGATGAGGAGAGGGTCATCTATGCTCCTGTTTCCACGTGGTGGATTCCCGCTGACCTTGAGAGCATCCTCCTGTTCGAAATTGGGCCTGACCTTTATTTCCAAAGGATGAAACACGATGACGACGATGTTATTTCTGAGAGATTCCTTGATGGAGATGAGATTTATTTAGCGATTGTAGGTTTCACCACATTAGATTTCTTAAATTCATTTTTTAAATAAAATAAATAAAACATATTTAATTTACATTTATAAACTTGGCTTCCAATCAACGCGAATTAAGCCGTGCATACAAAGCGCGGTAGAGTTTCTATGAATGAATGACAAACGTCAAAAGGAACACGTGTTCACTTGCATCATTAAATGTATGTAAAGAAAAATTTTAAACGGATCGAAAAGAAATGGAGGTGAGACGGACTGCGGGAAGTGACTCCCAAAATAACGCAGATTTTCCAATACTTCGTACATATCTCCATTGCGCAAATAACAATAAACTTGTCAATCAATAATGTAGTAAAATTAATATTTACTCTAATATGTAATAAAAATGCGTATTTTCTTATTTCTCTTATTAATCGATTAGAGAAAAATATAACGAGCTTAAGAAAATACGCTAAAATATCAGCAGAGCATTGTCGCGATTACAGAATACGGCAAAGCGTTTTGCGGAATAGAATTATTGACCAACAATCAACTACTTCGAAACGAGTAAACTCTGAAAATAGTGAATGTTTATATTCATTCATCATCATAAAAAAAAGCTCACAACAAGTTTATGAAAAAAATCATCAATAACCAATTCGGTTATGTTTGCTCAGTATGTGATAGGCTATGGTTTAGAGCAGATTGAAATCGCCACGTCGCCATCATCAAGACATTCTGAATACAGTTCTACCTGATATATCAATAGAGAATATCACGGTATGCAAGACATGTTATAACTCCTTACAAAAAAATAAGATTCCAACAATGTCATTGTATAATGGGTTTAAATATCCAGACAATGAATGGCTTATTTCACCACGTATTCCATTCATGCAGATTCGAAGATTAAATCATGTGAATAGTCAATATGGTATTTATGGGCTGGTCATTAATGTCCCTGTAACTGAATACACACACAACCAAGCGATGCACATACAGCATATAAAATTATATGCGGTTAAATAGCTACCGAAGTTTCACTTCTTTCGCGTGTACTCTGATGCACGCTTTTTTTATATTGTTATATTAAAAATGTTTTCTTATTGTTTATATTACTGTAGAATGTTATTATTGTATTTTTTAATTAAGAAATAAAATGGAAGACGAAAGGTTGGTTTTCTTAGTGGCTCAATACGAGTGCCTTTATAATAAACAAAGTCGTTTATATTAAGTTCAGGAGAGGAAGGGAGCAGTGTGGAGAAATATTGCAGCAGAACTAGGTTCAACTGGTAAGTGGAAAGACGTTATTTTAAATATAATTTGAAATATGCTTTCAGAGGAACTATCCCGGAAAAGATGGACATCATTGCGAGAGAGGTACTCGCGGGAGTAACGCAAAGCCAATACTTCATCTGGAAGTGGAACATTAGGAAGTAGAGAGTGGCACTTGAAATATGAAAGTATAGTATACAAATTGTATGTATTTATACGCTTTTTAATTTTTAATTGAATATTTTCAGATTTCAAGCACAGCACAGCCTTCTCCATCGCCTCCTGGATCGAGGCAAAGTCGAATGCTGACGGAGGAGTCCATTCGCAACGCTGCTGAAGCGATAACCAGGAAAATGAGGAAGCTGGTAATGATACCATTCGAGGGTATCATGCGGTGACTAATCAGGTCATGAGCACGGTTGCCACTGTTGGTACATTTGTACCAAATTGGTACATCTTTTTTCGTTTGGTACAATGGTACAAATCTTTCTGATTTGGTGTTTTGTTGAAAAAATCCTCTTTAAATAACAATTGAATTTCCAACAACAATAGTGTTTGAAGACTAACTGTTTTGAACATGTCAAGTGCAATTATACATTTACTTTGTTAACGACAGAAAGAGACAAATCACTATTTCAGTCACTGAGAATAAATATAAATTTTTTTTATTTTTTTTTTATTATTAATATTATTATTATTATTATATTATAAATTTTTATTTGGAATTACTGAAAAAAGTTAAAATGAGATTTGATTTTGGAAGAGAAGATTTAAAAAACTTGATTATCATAACACCTTCACAAATTTTATAAAGAAAAAATGTTGATAAATAATTTCAATAATCTAATCCCGATATTATCATAACATAATTTAAATTTTTGCAGCTTTCTAATATTTGGACAGAAAACTGATCAGATGTAGCCCAATTCTGAGAAAGAGTGGACAATTTGAAAAATGGTTTGGGAGAAAATACTTTTAAAGAATTAACTAAATTTGTGAATAATCTATTGTGCCTTCCTTATAACTCAGCAGCTGCTTAAGACAACTTTTTGATTTGAGTTTAATAAAAACGAAGTTGAGAAATTGACTCGAAATTCCAACTCTAAATAACATTGTTTACGCCAAAGCCGCAGTTCAAGTCACTGCCACTGCATTATTATCGACGTGTAATGTGGTGGCGACTTGAACGTGGCAGCCCTGCCGTTCTTTTGATTGACTGTTTAGATTGTTAACTCGTTTCAATTGTGTAGAAGCTTTTGAAGAGGTAAGATTGTCCGCCATCAACTATATAATAAAATTTTGAATTTTTCATAAAATCTCGTTTGTTTTGTTATTTTCCACGAAACTCGACACTCCTGGATCGACCGCCATCCAGCATCACACAATTATGGCTTCATGTTTTTCGTTTAGGGTTTTCTAATATATTGGAAGTTCCACAGCGGAATCTAATACACAAAGCAACTAGCGCACCGGGGTCGCTTCGCTCCCCCGGTTTGCCCGGTCCACCCAGGCAAAATCTGTTAACTTCGGCCAGGCCGAAATTTACATACCCTACACCCTGCATACAACGTTTATTAAAGGAAAAACAATGAATTTCTATCAATAATTCGTGAAAATGCATCATTACACTTCAATGCTATTAACTCCATCGTGCGATTTTCACAACTGTGGCCTCCTTCAAAGAGAAATTATATATTTGAAGCTATATGATGATTTTTTGTGTGCCATAAAATCATAATGTGCCTTTAGTTGCTTTTCCTATTTTAGATGTTCATTTCAATGCAGACAAAATCTGATTCAACAACAGACCAGAAGTACTTGCTGCGCTATTATATAGTGCCGCGTGACTGATTCCACTTTGAAGATGAACAGCCATTTGGAAATATGTAGCTCACTGACTTTTGTGGATTGTGATCCCGTCAGCAGGGATTGTATTCTCTCAATCGTCACCTGCGCATTACGTTTATATTGAAAGGATATAATCAATTTTTTATGGGCGTCCATTGAGGTTCAGTTGGATGTGGTCTCTTTCTTCTTGCATTCACTCCCACCTTTCATCAGCTAATAACATCCATAAAGTAGTTGGATTTCTTGTAGATCTACGATTTAGTATGGAAAGTGCTCGTGTCCTATAAGAGATATTTTGGGAACTTGGGAACTCTTAGTAGCAATATTTAATCTAATAACTGTCTATATATCCAACATTGAGCTGTAGCTTTTGAGCTGAGCTGTAGCTTGTGAATTTTTAGCATGTAAACTGGTATCGGTGGTACATGATCAGACGCAAAAATTCATCACTATATATACCATAGTTTATCATATATACCATATTCAACTTTTGCGTTATATGGGAGGACGATGTTATCCATTTTTGACTTGTAAACTCGTATGAGTGGAACATGACCACACACAAAACATTATCTCGATATATAACATAGTTCACCAGATATCCCACATAAACCTTTTGCTTTATATGGGAGGTGGGCGTGTCCGATGGGCGATGTTTTCCATTTTTGCCTTTTAAACTCGTATCAGTGGAACATGACCACACACAAAACATTATCTCGATATATAACATAGTTCACCAGATATCCCACATAAACCTTTTGCTTTATATGGGAGGTGGGCGTGTCCGATGGGCGATGTTTTCCATTTTTGCCTTTTAAACTCGTATCAGTGGAACATGATTACACACAAAATTTCATTTCGATATATACCATAGTTCACCAGATATCCCATATAAACCTTTTGTTTTATATGGGAGGTGGGCGTGTCCGATGGTCGATGTTTTCCATTTTTGTCTTTTAAACTCGTATTAGTGGAACATGATTACACACAAAATTTCATCTCGATATATACCATAGTTCACCAGATATCCCATATAAACCTTTTGCTTTATATGGGAGGTGGGCGTGTCCGTTGACCGATTACGCCCATTTTTACATACAAGTAGCTTATTAATATAGAAATATTAAATCCATAAATTTCAAGTCAGTATCTCTTACCGTTTCTTCACAAAATCTATTTCCACAGACAGACACACAGACACACAGACAGACACACAGACACACAGACAGACAGACAGACGGACATAGCTAAATCGATTCAGGAGGTGACGCTGATCAAGAATATATATACTTTTCCATACCTACGACCTCTCCTTTAATGCGTTACAAACGGAAGGACAAAATGAATATACCCTTACCCACAGGGTGTAGGGTATAAAAACGCTGGAATTTTCAGGAGAAAGAGGAGAAACTGGCTACAGGTGTCAGTGTTCGCGAGCCGCGATCAAAATCGTCGGACACACAGCTATATCCTGAAAAAAATCCCCATAAATCGCTTAAATCGTGTATTAATTAATTGACAAAACGCAGTCTGATTCCAAAAACGTTTGAAACACAGAAAAGCCCATAAAAATACCATTCACAAGCTTCACGTAGTGAAAAGCATCATTTTTTGCGAAAAAACTCTACATTTTCCCTAGGAGCATGTAAATTATTAGTTCGCAGTAAAAACTGCATTAAATAATATCTTAGTGTTGATATTAGTGTTAAGTTATAATTTAGAATTAGTTCTAGTTGGAAAATGTGGCAAAAGTGAATAAAAATAAGAAGAAAAACCAAAAAAACAATAAAACAAAATCAGAAAAATTGGTTAATATGGCAAGAAATTTAGTTAAAAAATCAAAAAAAAAGTAGGAAGTAAAGCTAAAAATACAAAAAAAAATAGATTAAATTATCGCGCGCGTTTCAGTAGATGTTAACGAAATGTTCACCCACCACTACGTTGAGTGCATTTGCATTTCCCATCTGTAAACGATCTCTCCCGCGGTCCACAACTCTGGTGGAGTTCGTTCTCTCTTCCCCTCTCTTTCCACAGGCACAGGTTCCACAACGATGAAATATCTTTCAGCGTGGGAGCAGTAAGAACAACAAAGTGATGACCCGATTAGTCACCGCATAGCATGGCAGGGATGCCTTGAAACCGAACCTGTCAAACGGAGTTCTGTACAAACGATTAGTGAAACATAGCATGGCATGGCAAACTGCAGAAAATAGGTTCCAACGTAAAAGAGCTGTCAAAATGGGTTGTGGAACGTGAGTTCCTTATCTCTTTCTCACACATACTCTGAATATATACCAGGGGTCTCGATTACCCGGGTATCGAGTAACCCGGGTTACCCGGGTATTAGCTATTACCCGGGTAATGCCACCCGGCCTTTCATAGAAGCGAAACGACGCACATCGTTCGGCCCTTCAAGCGACGGAGCAGGCAGCGGGAGTTAGTTTTGAAGCAGAGTGCCTCCATTGTTGTTGTTGTTTGTTTGTTCTTTGTTCCATCATCATAAAAAAAAGCTCACAACGAGTTTATGAAAAAAATCATCAATAACCAATTCGGTTATGTTTGCTCAGTATGTGATAGGCTATGGTTTAGAGCAGATTGAAATCGCCACGTCGCCATCATCAAGACATTCTGAATACAGTTCTACCTGATATATCAATAGAGAATATCACGGTATGCAAGACATGTTATAACTCCTTACAAAAAAATAAGATTCCAACAATGTCATTGTATAATGGGTTTAAATATCCAGACAATGAATGGCTTATTTCACCACGTATTCCATTCATGCAGATTCGAAGATTGAATCATGTGAATAGTCAATATGGTATTTATGGGCTGGTCATTAATGTCCCTGTAACTGAATACACACACAACCAAGCGATGCACATACAGCATATAAAATTATATGCGGTTAAATAGCTACCGAAGTTTCACTTCTTTCGCGTGTACTCTGATGCACGCTTTTTTTATATTGTTATATTAAAAATGTTTTCTTATTGTTTATATTACTGTAGAATGTTATTATTGTATTTTTTAATTAAGAAATAAAATGGAAGACGAAAGGTTGGTTTTCTTAGTGGCTCAATACGAGTGCCTTTATAATAAACAAAGTCGTTTATATTAAGTTCAGGAGAGGAAGGGAGCAGTGTGGAGAAATATTGCAGCAGAACTAGGTTCAACTGGTAAGTGGAAAGACGTTATTTTAAATATAATTTGAAATATGCTTTCAGAGGAACTATCCCGGAAAAGATGGACATCATTGCGAGGGAGGTACTCGCGGGAGTAACGCAAAGCCAATACTCCATCTGGAAGTGGAATATTATGAAGTAGAGAGTGGCACTTGAAATATGAAAGTATAGTATACAAATTGTATGTATTTATACGCTTTTTAATTTTTAATTGAATATTTTCAGATTTCAAGCACAGCATAGCCTTCTCCATCGCCTCCTGGATCGAGGCAAAGTCGAATGCTGACGGAGGAGTCCATGTCAGAACGGAAACAATTACTGGCAATGCAGAGAATTACTGACGTAATTACAAATTTAAAATTAGAGCCAGAGGAGTTATTTTTAGTTTTAAGTTTATTTTTAGATATATTTATAAATTAGTTGCAAATTTATGAACAAATGAATTTTAAATAAATAAATAAATGAATTGATTTAAAACAAATAATTTTTGTTTTCGCTTCTATGCGTATTCCATGCTATGCAATGCGGTGACTAATCGGGTCATGAGCACTGTTGCCACTGTTGGTACTTTTGTACCAAATTTGTACATTTTTTTTCGTTTGGTACAATGGTACAAATCTTTCTGATTTGGTGTTTTGTTGAAAAAATCCTCTTTAAATGACAATTGAATTTCCAACAACACTAGTGTTTGAAGACTAGCTGTTTTGAACATGTCAAGTGCAATTATACATTTACTTTGTTAACGACAGAAAGAGACAATCACAATCTCAGTTACTGAGAATAAATAAAAAATTAAATATTATAAATTTTTATTTGGAATTACTGAAAAAAGTTAAAATGAGATTTGATTTTGGAAGAGAAGATTTAAAAAACTTGATTATCATAACACCTTCACAAATTTTATAAAGAAAAAATGTTGATAAATAATTTCAATAATCTAATCCCGATATTATCATAACATAATTTAAATTTTTGCAGCTTTCTAATATTTGGACAGAAAACTGATCAGATGTAGCCCAATTCTGAGAAAGAGTGGACAATTTGAAAAATGGTTTGGGAGAAAATACTTTTAAAGAATTAACTAAATTTGTGAATAATCTATTGTGCCTTCCTTATAACTCAGCAGCTGCTTAAGACAACTTTTTGATTTGAGTTTAATAAAAACGAAGTTGAGAAATTGACTCGAAATTCCAACTCTAAATAACATTGTTTACGCCAAAGCCGCAGTTCAAGTCACTGCCACTGCATTATTATCGACGTGTAATGTGGTGGCGACTTGAACGTGGCAGCCCTGCCGTTCTTTTGATTGACTGTTTAGATTGTTAACTCGTTTGAATTGTGTAGAAGCTTTTGAAGAGGTAAGATTGTCCGCCATCAACTATATAATAAAATTTTGAATTTTTCATAAAATCTCGTTTGTTTTGTTATTTTCCACGAAACTCGACACTCCTGGATCGACCGCCATCCAGCATCACACAATTATGGCTTCATGTTTTTCGTTTAGGGTTTTCTAATATATTGGAAGTTCCACAGCGGAAACTAATACACAAAGCAACTAGCGCACCGGGGTCGCTTCGCTCCCCCGGTTTGCCCGGTCCACCCAGGCAAAATCTGTTACATACCCTACACCCTGCATACAACGTTTATTAAAGGAAAAACAGTGAATTTCTATCAATAATTCGTGAAAATGCATCATTACACTTCAATGCTATTAACTCCATCGTGCGATTTTCACAACTGTGGCCTCCTTCAAAGAGAAATTATATATTTGAAGCTATATGATGATTTTTTGTGTGCCATAAAATCATAATGTGCCTTTAGTTGCTTTTCCTATTTTAGATGTTCATTTCAATGCAGACAAAATCTGATTCAACAACAGACCAGAAGTACTTGCTGCGCTATTATATAGTGCCGCGTGACTGATTCCACTTTGAAGATGAACAGCCATTTGGAAATATGTAGCTCACTGACTTTTGTGGATTGTGATCCCGTCAGCAGGGATTGTATTCTCTCAATCGTCACCTGCGCATTACGTTTATATTGAAAGGATATAATCAATTTTTTATGGGCGTCCATTGAGGTTCAGTTGGATGTGGTCTCTTTCTTCTTGCATTCACTCCCACCTTTCATCAGCTAATAACATCCATAAAGTAGTTGGATTTCTTGTAGATCTACGATTTAGTATGGAAGGTGCTCGTGTCCTATAAGAGATATTTTGGGAACTTGGGAACTCTTAGTAGCAATATTTAATCTAATAACTGTCTATATATCCAACATTGAGCTGTAGCTTTTGAGCTGAGCTGTAGCTTGTGAATTTTTAGCATGTAAACTGGTATCGGTGGTACATGATCAGACGCAAAAATTCATCACTATATATACCATAGTTTATCATATATACCATATTCAACTTTTGCGTTATATGGGAGGACGATGTTATCCATTTTTGACTTGTAAACTCGTATGAGTGGAACATGACCACACACAAAACATTATCTCGATATATAACATAGTTCACCAGATATCCCACATAAACCTTTTGCTTTATATGGGAGGTGGGCGTGTCCGATGGGTGATGTTTTCCATTTTTGCCTTTTAAACTCGTATCAGTGGAACATGATTACACACAAAATTTCATTTCGATATATACCATAGTTCACCAGATATCCCATATAAACCTTTTGTTTTATATGGGAGGTGGGCGTGTCCGATGGTCGATGTTTTCCATTTTTGTCTTTTAAACTCGTATTAGTGGAACATGATTACACACAAAATTTCATCTCGATATATACCATAGTTCACCAGATATCCTATATAAACCTTTAGCTTTATGTGGGAGGTGGGCGTGTCCGATGGGCGATGTTTTTCATTTTTGCCTTTTAAACTCGTATCAGTGGAACATAATCACACACGAAATTTCATCTCGATATATACCATAGTTCACCAGATATCCCATATAAACCTTTTGCTTTATATGGGAGGTGGGCGTGTCCGTTGACCGATTACGCCCATTTTTACATACAAGTAGCTTATTAATATAGAAATATTAAATCCATAAATTTCAAGTCAGTATCTCTTACCGTTTCTTCACAAAATCTATTTCCACAGACAGACACACAGACAGACAGACAGACGGACATAGCTAAATCGATTCAGGAGGTGACGCTGATCAAGAATATATATACTTTTCCATACCTACGACCTCTCCTTTAATGCGTTACAAACGGAAGGACAAAATGAATATACCCTTACCCACAGGGTGTAGGGTATAAAAACGCTGGAATTTTCAGGAGAAAGAGGAGAAACTGGCTACAGGTGTCAGTGTTCGCGAGCCGCGATCAAAATCGTCGGACACACAGCTATATCCTGAAAAAAATCCCCATAAATCGCTTAAATCGTGTATTAATTAATTGACAAAACGCAGTCTGATTCCAAAAACGTTTGAAACACAGAAAAGCCCATAAAAATACCATTCACAGGCTTCACGTAGTGAAAAGCATCATTTTTTGCGAAAAAACTCTACATTTTCCCTAGGAGCATGTAAATTATTAGTTCGCAGTAAAAACTGCATTAAATAATATCTTAGTGTTGATATTAGTGTTAAGTTATAATTTAGAATTAGTTCTAGTTGGAAAATGTGGCAAAAGTGAATAAAAATAAGAAGAAAAACCAAAAAAACAATAAAACAAAATCAGAAAAATTGGTTAATATGGCAAGAAATTTAGTTAAAAAATCAAAAATAAAGTAGGAAGTAAAGCTAAAAATACAAAAAAAAATATATTAAATTATCGCGCGCGTTTCAGTAGATGTTAACGAAATGTTCACCCACCACTACGTTGAGTGCATTTGCATTTCCCATCTGTAAACGATCTCTCCCGCGGTCCACAACTCTGGTGGAGTTCGTTCTCTCTTCCCCTCTCTTTCCACAGGCACAGGTTCCACAACGATGAAATATCTTTCAGCGTGGGAGCAGTAAGAACAACAAAGTGATGACCCGATTAGTCACCGCATAGCATGGCAGGGATGCCTTGAAACCGAACCTGTCAAACGGAGTTCTGTACAAACGATTAGTGAAACAGAGCATGGCATGGCATGGCAAACTGCAGAAAATAGGTTCCAACGTAAAAGAGCTGTCAAAATGGGTTGTGGAACGTGAGTTCCTTATCTCTTTCTCACACATACTCTGAATATATACCAGGGGTCTCGATTACCCGGGTATCGAGTAACCCGGGTTACCCGGGTATTAGCTATTACCCGGGTAATGCCACCCGGCCTTTCATAGAAGCGAAACGACGCACATCGTTCGGCCCTTCAAGCGACGGAGCAGGCAGCGGGAGTTAGTTTTGAAGCAGAGTGCCTCCATTGTTGTTGTTGTTTGTTTGTTCTTTGTTCCATCATCATAAAAAAAAGCTCACAACGAGTTTATGAAAAAAATCATCAATAACCAATTCGGTTATGTTTGCTCAGTATGTGATAGGCTATGGTTTAGAGCAGATTGAAATCGCCACGTCGCCATCATCAAGACATTCTGAATACAGTTCTACCTGATATATCAATAGAGAATATCACGGTATGCAAGACATGTTATAACTCCTTACAAAAAAATAAGATTTCAACAATGTCATTGTATAATGGGTTTAAATATCCAGACAATGAATGGCTTATTTCACCACGTATTCCATTCATGCAGATTCGAAGATTGAATCATGTGAATAGTCAATATGGTATTTATGGGCTGGTCATTAATGTCCCTGTAACTGAATACACACACAACCAAGCGATGCACATACAGCATATAAAATTATATGCGGTTAAATAGCTACCGAAGTTTCACTTCTTTCGCGTGTACTCTGATGCACGCTTTTTTTATATTGTTATATTAAAAATGTTTTCTTATTGTTTATATTACTGTAGAATGTTATTATTGTATTTTTTAATTAAGAAATAAAATGGAAGACGAAAGGTTGGTTTTCTTAGTGGCTCAATACGAGTGCCTTTATAATAAACAAAGTCGTTTATATTAAGTTCAGGAGAGGAAGGGAGCAGTGTGGAGAAATATTGCAGCAGAACTAGGTTCAACTGGTAAGTGGAAAGACGTTATTTTAAATATAATTTGAAATATGCTTTCAGAGGAACTATCCCGGAAAAGATGGACATCATTGCGAGAGAGGTACTCGCGGGAGTAACGCAAATCCAATACTCCATCTGGAAGTGGAACATTATGAAGTAGAGAGTGGCACTTGAAATATGAAAGTATAGTATACAAATTGTATGTATTTATACGCTTTTTAATTTTTAATTGAATATTTTCAGATTTCAAGCACAGTGTTGGGCTGGCGAGTAGCTGCGGAGCGGCTTGGCGTGGCGTCGTGGGTGCAGAGATGGATACTGCTGTTGTTGTTGTGCGGTGGACGTGCTGGTTGGAGCAGCGGTGGATGTTGTTGTTGTTTCAGCGGTGGATGT
The DNA here is from genome assembly GCA_017309665.1 of Coelopa frigida. Taxonomy (NCBI): domain Eukaryota; kingdom Metazoa; phylum Arthropoda; class Insecta; order Diptera; family Coelopidae; genus Coelopa; species Coelopa frigida. The sequence goes on from CM029564.1 coordinate 24,420,517, forward strand.
GCTGGTCGGACAGCGGTGGATGTGCTGGTTGGACAGCGGTGGATGTGCTCGTTGGACAGCGGTGGATGTGCAGGTGCAGCGGTGGATGTGCAGGTGCAGCGTTGGATGGTGGGAATTGTTGTTGCTGAAAATAGTCGAAAGCAGGAGCAATTCGTTTTCGCTTTGGTTTAGTTGGAAGGTATGTATTACCTTTTCCTTGGTGTAACTCGGTGCAACAAAATGGTGGACTTGCTTTGAATTGGAAATAACCTTTTTATTTATTTGCTATTGAATTAGTATTGATCGGGTTGAAAGTCGCGAATGAAGTGAAATGATTTTTTGGGGCAAGATACGATCGAGTCATTGCCGCTGTCCGAGCTGTCACTTCTGAGTGCAAATTTGGCGGCCACCACGAACCGTTAACGGTGAAAAGTGTGTTTATCGATAACACTGCACTCGCCAGGGAGGGTACACCATATTGTACTAGATCGTACAGTACGGATGGTTTGTGACGTAAACATCGCCGCCCGCCGTGCAGTATACCTGCAATGCTTGGAAAACAGCGCTAAAACCTGGAGAATGATACTGAAGGATTATTTAAATTATTTACATATGACATAATAAATGAATGAATATATATTAAAGGAAAATCCAAAAGGTGATTTCATTATTCTTTATTTCTGAACTTCATGGAGAGCTTTTGGATATATATATACACTGTACAAGTTTCAAGGATGTGGAATGATGTGGAATCGTTGAGTGGCTTAGACGGAGCAGGAGCCGGATAAAATCCACCCAAATGCGGTGTTCAGGGCTACAGGAAGCCCGTTGACTCCCGGTAACATGCCAGGACGAAGACATTTCTGGTAGAATTCTGACCCTAACACGAGTGAGAGAGGCGTATGCTCGTCAAACTTTGGATCGGCCAACACCATGTTCGTGAAGTTGGATTTCACGGATCCGCTCAGTGCCTTGGATGGCGACTGGGTTTTGATGGCTTTGACCACCTTAAACAGCGCTTCCATCTTCACGTTGTTGTCGGCGTGAGCTCTGATCGTCAGCCTACATACAACCTCTTTGCCCACTAACGTGGTTGGGATGTGCATCTTCTCGACGTACTCGGCCGAGATGCGACTGACCGCCACTAACGGGTCTATTAGAGCTCGTACATGATGGCGCTGATCATCGAGCCGTAGCACCACCACCGCAGTCGGAAACAGTGTCACCACCTGCTGTCCCAACAGCGACGAGAGTGTGATCGGCTCGGCTCGGCTCGGCCTGCTCCGTTGTGAGCTTCGTGGAAGACCTTTTGGATCTTAGTTTCTCGTGGATATGAAGCATGGTGTGATGCTCTTCCTGGCAGATGTGGCAGCCCGTCTTACTCACGCAGGATCCTTGTGAGTGTTTGTGCGCCAGACAGTTGGAGCAGTATTTGTGCAGGAGCACTAAACGCATGCGCTTCTCGGTATTGGCCTCGAGAAAGACCGGACAATGTCGAAGCGCATGATTCCGACTGCAGATGCGGCACCGGAAGGCCTGTATTCTGTATTGTTTGCTGGCTTCTGGAAGGGTGGCGCTCTGAACGGCGCGTTTCTTCAACGCTCGTGGAGACCGTCTAGCTCGGCATGTTTCGGCTATGAGAAAAAAAACAGATAGCTATAGGACAGATTATGGGAAAAAGGACGGGACGAAGATAGTGTAGGAGGGTGAAATTATTGTGAGGGTAGAACAACTAATTTCACGACTGGTCGCGTAATAATCCCGCGCGCTGTACGGACTTCAGCAACACGGACCCGATTATCTTTCCCCAAATGGATCTTGGACACCCTACCCAGTCGCCATTCTTGCGGGGGCATGTTGTCGTCTTGGATAACAACGAGAGAATCGACTCGGAGATTGGGTTCAGGACTCTTCCACCTATTTCGTTTGTGCAACTCCTTCAGATACTCATCTTTCCAGCGAGTACAGAAGTGTTGCTGGAGAGATTTCAGCCTCTGCCACCGATGTACAATGGACGACGGCTGGTCATCAATTTGCGGTTCAATCGGAGCTAGAAGCGGACTGCCGATCAGGAAATGGCCGGGCGTTAATGCGGACATGTCAGACGGATCTTCGGACATGGCAGAAATCGGACGCGAATTGAGACACGCTTCAATTCTTGAGAGAATTGTGGAAAATTCTTCGAAGGTATATTTGAAAGCTCCTGCTACCTTCTTGAAGTGGGTTTTGAAGCTCTTTACGCCAGCTTCCCAGAGGCCACCCATGTGAGGAGCACCTGGTGGAATGAAGTTCCAAGTGAGATTCTGCTGAGCGAAGTGAGCGCATACCGTAGATCGGGAGACCTTCAGAAAATCGCGCGACAGTTCTCGGGAGGCACCCACAAAGGTTTTTCCGTTATCGGAATATAATGTCAACGGACATCCTCGTCGGGAGACGAATCTTTGGAATGCTGCGAGGAAAGCAGGCGTGGAAAGAGTGTTGGTTGCCTCTAAATGGATTGCTTTCGTGGAGAAGCAAACGAACACGCACACATAGCCCTTGGTAATCAGGCAAGCTCTACCGGTGTAGTTCTTGATTTCGAATGGACCCGCGAAATCTAAGCCGGTATGTGTAAAAGGACGCGCATAGGTAGTGCGTTCTGGAGGAAGTGCACCCATCAACTGATTGCAAACCTTCTTACGGTGGAGTACGCAAGGTTTGCAATTGTGAATTGTCGTTTTGATGAGATTTTTGGCTCTTGGAATCCAAAATTGTAGTCGTAAAAGTTTTAGAACCAATTGATTTCCCCCATGGAGAGAGATCTCATGCGTAAAACGGACTAAGAGACGGGAGAATTCGCAATTGTACGGTAGTATAATAGGATGGCGCTCGTCGTACGACATGACTGGTGAGGAAACCAGTCTACCGCAGACTCTAAGCACACCCGAGCCATCGAGAAATGGATTTAGGTTGAGCAGGGAGCTCGAAGATGGAATCGGATTTTTATTTTGGAGCAGTTTGTACTCTTCTGAGTAGGTCAGTCGTTGGCTCAGCAGGATCAAACGCATTTTAGTGCTGTTTATCTCTGCGCTGCTAATCACCGTGGAGGAGTAGGAATACGATGATTTATGCACACTATGAGATCGGTGAAAGAAGCGGAATATATACGACAAAACCCGCAATGCTCTTGCATAGCAGGAGAAGCGCTCGAGAATGTCGTCAACTCGATGTACAACTGTCGCGTGTACCTTTAGGGGTTTGCTCTCGAGTTGCGTTTCGGGAAGAAGCTGTGATTTTTCACCTGGCCAAGACGATGGATTATCTTGTAGCCACTTCGGACCATACCACCACAGTGAGCTGTCAGCCAGTTCTTGTGGCAGCGCTCCGCGACTGCCGAGGTCGGCGGGATTGTCATGCGAATCAACGTGGAACCAATTCGCTGGCCCCACACTTTGGGTTATCTTCGACACCCGCTTCGCAACAAAAGTTTGCCAGTGGCATGGAGGTTTCTGGAGCCAGGCTAATACGATGGTGGAGTCAGTCCAAAAGAAAGTTTTGTGGGTTTTTAAGCCGAGCTGTGGTATTACGGATTCTACCATTTCAGCCATTAGGACGGCGCCACACAATTCCAGCCTCGGAATGGACAGTGTTTTCACTGGAGCTACTTTCGTCTTAGCGGTTAGGAGGTGCACAGAGACAGGACTGGACTCGGATTTGATTCGGACGTATATGGTGGCAGCATATGCTTTTTCAGAGGCATCGCAAAATGCATGAATCTCGACGTCGCAGTCAGGAGTGTACTGGATCCACCTTGGGAGGTGGATATTGTTGATTTCCGGGTAGGATTGCAGGAATTGATTCCACGCATCTAGACAATTTCCGTGCAACGGATCGTCCCACCCCGTCTTGGACAGCCAAATTTGCTGCATCAACATTTTTGCCAGAACAATGCATGGTGCCAACCAGCCCGCAGGATCGAAAAGCTTCGATATTTCGGACAAAACCTCCCGTTTCGTGAAGGTGGTTTGATTTTTTAATGGTTTCGTGGAGAAATAAAATGTGTCAGACCGAGCGTTCCATCTGACACCGAGAGTTTTTGCGTGACTACTGTCGTCGAACTGGAGGAAATCTTCACACAGAAGGTGGTCTTTTGGAAGGCCTTAGAGAATTGGTTCGGAATTGGAAGTCCATTTTCTCATGGAGAAGCCGGCGGATTCAATTGCTGACGTCACTTCTTTCCGCGCTGTGACTGCCCCCTCGATGCTGTGACTGCCGATTAGTGCATCGTCAACATACATGCAGTTGCGTAATATGTCGCTGGCGATCGGATGGGACTGTGCCACTTCAGTGGCAAGTTGGTGCAGACAACGGATGGCTAGATACGGCGCACAATTCAGACCGAATGTGACCGTTTCAATTCGTAATCTCGAATTGGATCGGAAGGCGAATCTCGGAAGAGAATTCGCTGGAATGGAGTATGATGGGACTCTACCAGAATCTGTCGATACATCTTCTGGATGTCCCCATTAAGGACAAACCGGAATAGACGCCACTTCAGGATTAAGTGCGTCAAATCGGACTGTAGCACTGGGCCCGTGTGAAGAATGTCATTCAGACTTAGACCACTGGAAGTCGCACTGGAGGCGTTAAACACCACTCGCACTTTGGTACTGGTGCTCTCGGGTTTGAAAACCGCATGGTGTGGAAGGTAATAGTGCCTAGGAAATTCACTACAGTTCGGACTGAACACTTTTGTCATGTGGCCTAAGTCCCCATATTCCCTCAGAACGTTATCGTATTCGATTTTCAGACTAGGAATTTTCACTAGTCTTACTTCGTTCCTCATGAATTGTGCCTTCGCGATGTCTCGTGACCGACCGAGCTGAAGGTTCTTTGGAAAACCCTCTTTAAAGGGGAGAGAAACGACATACCGACCCTCTTTTGTACGACGAGTGGTTCGGGAGAAAAGCTCTTCACAACTTTGGTCAGCCGGAGTCAGATGACGCTTAGTTGGAAGTTCTTCAATTTCCCAGAACTTGGAAATTTGCTGATCGAGGGAAATTTCGTTAAAGAATGAGACACATTTAGTAACCGGAACATTGGAACTGGAAATGGGGCCGGTTAAGATCCACCCGAAAATGGTTTCCTGAGCAATCAGTGAGCCGCATACCTTTCGTTGAATCCCATCTAGCAGAACCGACGGAACTAAGTCACCACCGATCAGGATGTCGATGTGTGAGCTCGTATGGAACGTCGGATCTGCCAGGGGAACATTCGGAAGGCTGGTAAGCTGTCCAGGTAAGAGGCTACACGTCGGTAACTTCCCCGTGAGATGAGGAAGCACCAGCGCGGAAGCCTCCAGCTGAACCTCTGAGTTGCTAGGAGAACTTAGTATGAACGAGCATACTTTTTGCGATTTCGCGGAGATGGCATGGTTCAAGCCAGAAATTTGCGCGTGAATGGACTTGAATGGGAGTTTGAGAAGGCGGAAGAGTCGTTCCGAAATGAAACTACCCTCAGACCCGGTGTCTATGAGGGCTCTGGCGGTATATGGGATACCCAAATGGTTAATTTGAACCATGGCAGTCCCCAAAAGAACGTTCTTGGCACTGGAGGCGAAGCACGTTTGAATATTTTGAGGAACAGAATCGGATGGAGTGGACTGTATCGGACGAGTGGACGAATGGCTGTTCCTCGTTCCTCTGAGGTGAGGATTAGAACTGGACGCGGATGTTGAGGCTGACTGTTCATTGCCAGAATCGCTGTGTAACAGCGTGTTGTGCCTCCGATTGCACTTGAAGCAGTTGTGCTTACTAGTGCAATCACTGAGAGAATGGGCCCGTGCGAAACAATTGACGCAGAGCCCATGCTTGCGCACGCAAGACATTCTCTCAGCTGGAGGCATCTGCAAAAACTTCGGACAGTTTCGGATCGTATGCTGTAGATTCGGACAGAGCTTGCACTGAGGTGTGCTTATGTTGGCGTGATAGGTGCTAACACGCCTTGGAGGGTTGCGGACCAGTGCTGGATTGCGAGGCGGGAGCGGATTGGACGTGGATATGGAAGGTGCCCTACCACTATGGAAACCTCGGATGTCGTATACGGATTCCAAGGTCTGATAGCGCGATGTCAGAAAGGAATCCATCTCACTCCACAACGGAATTTTGGATTTGTCCTTTAAGGACTGCTCCCACAATGTCAAGGTGACATCTGGGAGTCGCGTGGAGCAAATAAAAAGGAAAATGGGGTCCCACCCCGAGATATCAATGTCGTACATCTCAAGCGCCGCGATGCACGAATTGATATCTCGCTGGATATTTTTAATCGACTTACCGGATTCAGTCGAAATGGAAGGTAGGTTGAAGAGGATACGCAACTGACTGTTGACAAGTATCCTCTTATTATCAAACCGATCACTGAGGTTGTTCCACGCCAGCAAAAACCCATCATTGGTCAGCGGAGCCTTTTTCACGATGTCTCGCGCTTCCCCCCTGGTTTTCTTGTTGAGGTGGAACAACTTCTCGACGGGACTCAACCTGGAGTTCGAAATATAAATGGCCGTAAACATGTCTCGGAACGTGGGCCATGCAGTGTAATCTCCATCAAATATCTCCGTATCGCATGGAGGAAGATGGAAATTACTTGCCTCCGGAACCCTTTCCACGGGTGGAGGCCTAGCGCTAGCTGCCGTGAGCGCCGCCATCTGTTGACCGATGGTTGCGGCACAGCGAACGTAGGTGCGGTATGTGGTTGTGTACCGTGCCTTAACCGTCTCAACCTCGGAGCATTCATCGACCTGCTCGGGGTCGCTTGACCTGCGCTTCTCATAGAGTTCGCTGAGACAAGCACCGTAAGTCATCTTGACTTGGCTCCAGACGGATTTCATTTCCTCCCGATGGACTTCGAGGGAGAAAACCGTGTGGTTGTCAAGCAGAGAGTCGGAAAACTCAACGTCCAACTCCATGAGGTTATCGGTAAGACGGATGAAATTATTCAACGCTGCCATAATGGAGGAGGCGGATGAACGGACAGGAAATGAGATTAGGAAGAGGAAAAAAAAAATATTCGATGTGGAAATCGAATAAAGTCACCAAAGTGCAAATTTTTCCCAAGTGATGAATTGAAGATGAAATTGAAATCCAAATTAATAATTTGGAATTGGAACTAGTTGCAAGCAATACGAAGTAATATTTGAAAGGACGATGAAAGAAAGAAATTCAATTCAAAAAAATTCTGACTTTGAAATAATTGTTTGCTTCAACGCAGGAGGTTGACTACAAACAACAAAAAGTTTGGAAAGAAATGGAAAAGAAATTTAAAATTCAGGACAATTTTAAATTTTCAATGAAAATTGCGCAAATTGTACTGAACTTCGACAAAGGGTAAGTATTCAAACGCAGGAATTACCAAAAAAAAACTTTATTTAAAAAATTTGTCTCAAAAACAGGAACTTTGATTTAATTCGCGATCGGAAAAGGAAATGTTGTTGCTTGTACGGAACGCCTCTGAGATAGTAGTACCGAGCAACAAGAAATAGCCACGAAAAAAAATAAAAAACAACTGTGAACAAGTTCGAACTGCCAAGACTTGCTTACACTGGAGGTAAATAACAAGTCCCGAAAGAAAATTGGCGCGGAAAGACAATCACCCTCTATAGATGTATATAAAGGTAGGTATGTGTATATATATGTGAGTATAGGTATTATATATATAGGTGAGTATGGGTATATATATATATAGGTGAGTTTGGGTATATAAATATAGGTGAGTATATGTATATATATATAGGAACAACTGTGAACAAGTTCGAACTGCCAAGACTTGCTTACACTGGAGGTAAATAACAAGTCCCGAAAGAAAATTGGCGCGGAAAGACAATCACCCTCTATAGATGTATATAAAGGTAGGTATGTGTATATATATGTGAGTATAGGTATTATATATAGGTATGGTATATATAGGTGAGTTGGGTATAATAGGTATATATATATAGGTGAGTATGGGTATATAAATATAGGTGAGTATGTGTATATATATATAGGTGAGTATGGGTATATAAATATAGGTGAGTATGTGTATATATATATATAGGTGAGTATGGGTATATATATATAGGTGAGTATGTATATATATATATAGGTGAGTATATATAAAGGTAAGTAGGTGTATATATATAGTAAGTAAAAATGCAAAGGATAAATTTTTATATATTTGTAGGAATATGTGCAGAACTGGACTGAACTGCAAGACGCTGGCAAGAAAAAATGGCGACGACAATATGGAGTGCAAATTGGTAATGGAAATTCGAAATTTCGTCAATCACTGGATGTGAAGCTCATCAAAATGGCGCCTTTTCAGTAGCATGCACAGAAAATTGTCGCACTGTAATTTCTCCTTTGGTGTGAATTCTCAAGTCCGGTCCAGACTTGACTTTCGATAATGGCTGCCGGTCGTACACAAAATGGCGACGAGGTGCACCAAAAATCAGCGAACGAATTTTCTCCCACTTGGCTCTTTTTGTATTTAGTTTTATTCGCGTCACAAGCACTAAGCACTAAGAATAATGGAAATGCAGACTCACCGAAGGAATGTGCTGGATTCGATTGGATCCGGCTCGAAGGACCAAATGTTGGGCTGGCGAGTAGATGCGGAGCGGCTTGGCGTGGCGTCGTGGGTGCAGAGATGGATACTGCTGTTGTTGTTGTGCGGTGGACGTGCTGGTTGGAGCAGCGGTGGATGTTGTTGTTGTTTCAGCGGTGGATGTGCTGGTCGGACAGCGGTGGATGTGCTGGTTGGACAGCGGTGGATGTGCTCGTTGGACAGCGGTGGATGTGCAGGTGCAGCGGTGGATGTGCAGGTGCAGCGTTGGATGGTGGGAATTGTTGTTGCTGAAAATAGTCGAAAGCAGGAGCAATTCGTTTTCGCTTTGGTTTAGTTGGAACTATACATACCTTTTCCTTGGTGTAACTCGGTGCAACAAAATGGTGGACTTGCTTTGAATTGGAAATAACCTTTTTATTTATTTGCTATTGAATTAGTATTGATCGGGTTGAAAGTCGCGAATGAAGTGAAATGATTTTTTGGGGCAAGACACGATCGAGTCATTGCCGCTGTCCGAGCTGTCACTTCTGAGTGCAAATTTGGCGGCCACCACGAACCGTTAACGGTGAAAAGTGTGTTTATCGATAACACTGCACTCGCCAGGGAGGGTACACCATATTGTACTAGATCGTACAGTACGGATGGTTTGTGACGTAAACACACAGCATAGCCTTCTCCATCGCCTCCTGGATCGAGGCAAAGTCGAATGCTGACGGAGGAGTCCATTCGCAACGCTGCTGAAGCGATAACCAGGAAAATGACAGAGGAAGCTGGTAATGATACCATTCGAGGGTTTGGTAATATGATGGTTGGAATTAGGGCTCTCTATTTTTACCCGGGTAGCACACAATACCCGGGTGCCCGGGTACCCGGGCGCCCGTGTACCCGGGTAGTACCGTCACAGTGTCACATCAACAGTCACTGTGTCGAAACATCCGACACTGTGCCGAAACATCCGACACTGTGTCGCAAGAACAGTCACTGTGTCGAAACATCCGACACCGTGTCGCAAGAACAGTCACTGTGTCGCAACAATCGGCACTTTCGACGCATCTTCGGGTGTTGCAGCGGAACGACGCACATCGTTCGGACTTTCGTGCGAAGGAACAGGTAGCGGGAGATTGCTTTGAGGCAGAGTGCGTCGTTTGTTGTTGTATTTTTTTGTTTGTTGTTTATTTTGATGACTCTTTGATGTGTTATGCTTTGCATGAAATGCCTTACATGTAAAAAATAGAATCTGCACATTTTGCTACGTAGATTAATATTTGAATATTTTAAGGGCGTTTGTATGAATGTGTAGGAGGTAATTTGTTGTTTGTTGTTGTTTTTTGTTTGTCGTTTTTATTGATGACCTTTCGATGCATTATGGTTTGCAAGATCATCAAGGCATCAATGAAATTAACAAACTTACGCTACCTGATCCCTCGACTGTGGGGACTGAATGAAGCAGGTAGGGAAATGTGAATGCATAATATTGCTGGTTTTCCCTATTAACGATGAGAGGGGGTTTCATTGACCTGTATATCATAAACATTTTTTATTGAGGAAGGATGTCAATTTCTTAAAACCGCAATATTTGTGATATTTCCTAAGAAATTTTCTAAAACCCTTTGGTACCTATTGAGACAATATTACCTACTTAAACATATATAATCCTATGTTTGTCATGATTGTGTATCAGTTGTTGTACAACATTGACCACTGAAGTTCGTATATTGTGATCTTTAAGTATTTTTGATATCTAAAACATTCAAATGGCACCGCAAAAAAGTTTCATTTGGCGACATGCTACTCGCACCGGCGAAACAGCTAAATGTCTTCGGTGCATGGCAGAACTAAGTTGTCGAGGAGGAAATACCACTGTTATACGCAGGCATTTAATGACCATTCATGGTATTCATGGTAACACAGAAAATAATAACGAATCAGAGTAAGTAATCATTATCAATTATCTGAAAGGTATTTTGTTTTTATATTATATGTATGTACTTTTTTTTTTTAGAGATTCCTTGTTCAATGTATCTGACATGACTGAGGATACAGTATTGTCGAACTCACAAAGAAGACAGCGCAATACTGGATATAATTATTCAATTTCAAAGGAAAGAGCAGAGGAAATCCACATTGCTGTAGTGGAACTGATCGGAAGAAACTTACTTCCGATATCATTTGGATCGAGCGAGGGGTTTCAGAAGTTTATGAATGTAGCCGTCCCCGGATATGTTGTACTACAGGATGAAGCTATTAAAAAGCGGTTGGAAACAGTTTATACGGGTCTACAATCAAAACTTCAGTCACGCATCCAAAATTATCCCGGAGTATCTCTGACATCGGATTTGTGGGCATCTATGGCCCAAGATACTTACCTTACGGTTACTGCACACACAATTAATGACGACTTCGAAAGCGAAAAATATACACTGGATACAACAGTTTTGGAAGGAATGCACTCTGCTGAAAACATAACGGCCCAAATAGGTGAGACACTATCCAAATGGAACATACAAAACGTTGCTTCTATCGTTACAGACAATGCAAAAAATATAACAAATGCTGTGTGTTCAATGGAATTAGTGGATGAACCCGAAGGACTGACGTGTGCTGCACATACGCTACAGCTATCTATAAATAAAGCACTGGAGGAGGTCGATGTAAATGAAATTCTAAAAAATCGAGTAAATTGGTTGGACACTTCAAGCATTCGACAAAAGCCATGCACGCACTAAGAGAGAAGCAGCAACTTTTGGGCCTTCCTAATTTATCTTTGATACAGAAAAATAGTACCCGCTGGAATTCGTCGTATATGATGTTGGACAGACTCTCTACAAATCGACACGCTATATCATTGGTTTTGTCTGATAAGAACTTCACTGCCACCGGAATTGCTAGAAAACTGGAAATAAGTGAAAGTGAATGGACTGACATCGCAGAACTAGCAACAACTTTCAAACCAATGGATTTATTAACAAAAATTGTGTGTAGTGATAACCACTCTCCTACTTCAATAGTTCGCCCGATGATAAAATATCTCATGACTAATCACCTCAACGAGAACTTGCAAGACACCGATATGATTCGAACAGTGAAACAAAATTTTGATAGAGGGTCTCGCAAAAAGATTTGACATAGGAAATGTATATGGAAGCAACGTATCTCCAAAAAAAAATTTGGAACATGAAGCACCAGAATTAAAGCAAAGAATTCTTATGGAAGTCAAAAGAAAACTGGAGGAAGATTATCAGGAACAGAACAACTCTTCACCGACGCCATTGCAATCCATCCCAAATACACTTCTATCATTTTATCAGCGGACAGGAGCAAATATTAATGGTTTTATACAGCATTGGAATTCTTACTTAGATGAGCCACAGGTGCCTATTGACGAAGACCCATTTGCTTGGTGGAAAAGCAAAAAAGATAAACATCCCCTATTTTCAAAATTTGCAAAAAAGATATTATCTATTCCAGCTACATCTGCCAGTGCTGAGCGCTGTTTTTCTTCCGCAGGAAATGTAATAACTGCTAAAAGATGTGCATTATTGCCCAATAATGCAAACATGCTTATATTTTTGCATCAGAATAAAACCTACTTATCATAATTTATCTTCTTTTATTTCATTTTAATATATAGAATTAGCCCAATATCAATTTTACATTTCTTATATAGCAAATCCTGCAAACCATAATGCAGCGAAAGGTCATCAATAAAAACGACAAACAAAAAACAACAACAAATAACAAATTACCTCCTACACATTCATACAAACGCCCTTAAAATATTCAAATATTAATCTACGTAGCAAAATGTGCAGATTCTATTTTTTACATGTAAGGCATTTCATGCAAAACATAACACATCAAAGAGTCATCAAAATAAACAACAAACAAAAAAATACAACAACAAACAAAAAAAATACAACAACAAACGACGCACTCTGCCTCAAAGCAATCTCCCGCTACCTGCTCCTTCGCACGAAAGTCCGAACGATGTGCGTCGTTCCGCTGCAACACCCGAAGATGCGTCGAAAGTGCCGATTGTTGCGACACAGTGACTGTTCTTGCGACACGGTGTCGGATGTTTCGACACAGTGACTGTTCTTGCGACACAGTGACTGTTGTTGCGGCACAGTGACTGTTCTTGCGACACTGTGTCGGATGTTTCGACACAGTGTCGGATGTTTCGACACAGTGTCGGATGTTTCGACACAGTGTCGGATGTTTCGACACAGTGTCGGATGTTTCGACACAGTGTCGGATGTTTCGACACAGTGTCGGATGTTTCGACACAGTGTCGGATGTTTCGACACAGTGTCGGATGTTTCGACACAGTGTCGGATGTTTCGACACAGTGACTGTTGATGTGACACTGTGACGGTACTACCCGGGTATTGCCCGGGTATTCGAGCTACCCGGGTAGCCCGGGTTACTCGATGCCCGGGTAATCGAGACCCCTAGTTAGAATAATTTCGTCCATGTCAGAACGGAAACAATTACTGGCAATGCAGAGAATTACTGACGTAATTACAAATTAGAGCGAGAGGAGTTATTTTTAGTTTTAAGTTTATTTTTAGATTTATTTATAAATTAGTTGCAAATTTATGAACAAATGAATTTTAAATAAATAAATAAATGAATTGATTTAAAACAAATAATTTTTGTTTTCGCTTCTATGCGTATTCCATGCTATGCAATGCGGTGACTAATCGGGTCATGAGCACGGTTGCCACTGTTGGTACTTTTGTACCAAATCGGTACATTTTTTTTCGTTTGGTACAATGGTACAAATCTTTCTGATTTGGTGTTTTGTTGAAAAAATCCTCTTTAAATGACAATTGAATTTCCAACAAGTGCAATTATACATTTACTTTGTTAACGACAGAAAGAGACAATCACAATCTCAGTCACTGAGAATAAATAGAAAATTAAATATTATAAATTTTTAGTTGGAATTACTGAAAAAAGTTAAAATGAGATTTGATTTTGGAAGAGAAGATTTAAAAAACTTGATTATCATAACACCTTCACAAATTTTATAAAAAAAAAATGTTGATAAATAATTTCAATAATCTAATCCCGATATTATCATAACATAATTTAAATTTTTGCAGCTTTCTAATATTTGGACAGAAAACTGTTCAGATGTAGCCCAATTCTTAGAAAGAGTGGAAAATTTGAAAAATGGTTTGGGAGAAAATACTTTTAAAGAATTAACTAAATTTGTTAATAATCTATTGTGCCTTCCTTATAACTCAGCAGCTGCTTAAGACAACTTTTTGATTTGAGTTTAATAAAAACGAAGTTGAGAAATTGACTCGAAATTCCAACTCTAAATAACATTGTTTACGCCAAAGCCGCAGTTCAAGTCACTGCCACATCCACTGCCATTGCATTATTATCGACGTGTAATGTGGTGGCGACTTGAACGTGGCAGCCCTGCCGTTCTTTTGATTGACTGTTTAGATTGTTAACTCGTTTGAATTGTGTAGAAGCTTTTGAAGAGGTAAGATTGTCCGCCATCAACTATATAATAAAATTTTGAATTTTTCATAAAATCTCGTTTGTTTTGTTATTTTCCACGAAACTCGACACTCCTGGATTAACCGCCATCCAGCATCACAGTGCAATCCGGAAATCCAAGGCAGTTGAAACTCCCGTCACAACCGTACATCTCTTCCCCCTCCACTTTTCCCTAGATTGCACAAACATAATGTTATATAAAGAGCTGTCTGTAGAAGGACATTACATTTGGTCGGCAAAAGCTACATACTTAAATACAAATATTTGCAAACTTTTATTATAAGCATACATAATAGCTATAAGAACTATTTATAATACTTTTGAAGTACAAATATATATAAACTGAAGTATGATATTATTTAAACCATTAAATGTGATTTTTGTTAAGTTCTCTTTTTATTAAAGGTAATAAAATGTGTTTTTTGTTGTTAAAAAAATGAATTGTTGAATATTCCCAACATTTTGCTACTGAAAAAAAAATGTTGAAAGTGACAACCGTGGCCATGAGTGTCTGTCAATTCTTCTTATTTTTCTAAATCGCATATGGTGAAAGCATAATTGCAATGTCAGTGAGAGAGTCTGTTATTTTCATTCATGAATTGTTTTATAATTTCTATATTGTTTATTGAAAAATTTTATTGAAACATTTATTGAAAATTATATTATTCAGAGGAATATTTCTAACAAATAAAGAAGTAGAACGAAAGTTCTCCTATTGCACTCTCTACACCTTTTTCAACCAGAATTGCGAAAATCAAAAACCTTTTTGCGATAATCAAAAAATGATTTGCGACAAGCAAAAAGTGATTTGCGACAAGAAAAAAGTGATTTGCGATAAGCAAAAAGTGATTTGCGACAAGCATAAAGTGATTTGCGACAAGCAAAAAGTGATTTGCGACAAGCAAAATAAAATTAATCCCAGAGAAAATCAAATTGCGACAATCAAAATTCCGACTTGCGACAACCAAAAACAGAATTGCGAAAACGATAAAAGGATTTGCGACAATGTAAAAAAGAATTGCGACAACGATAAACTGAATTGCGACAATCAGAGCAGAAGTTTCTGCGTAGAGACGTTATGTATTATTTTGTATATATAATTAATTTTTGTTTTCTTTTGCAATAAATGCAATTTATTTAAATATTCAATATTTAGTAATAATTTAACATTAATTGTTGAGAAAAAAACTTAAAGCTTCTACTTGGAGAATATGGTCCCAGTCGCAGAACTGTGCTCCTGTTTTGGGTGAACCTGGCTACAGCTATTTCCAAGGACGTGTGGCATGGAGCATTATCGCTAACAATGACGGCATCTTCAAGGTTATTTCCTTGCTCCTGCCACCTCTCCAAAACAGTACATATGCATTCATTGCATGTGTTAGCTTTGAATGAACCTCGTTGTCGATCCATCGCTACAACTCCTGATGTTGTTATAGCGCCGATGAGATGCACATTTGGTCCTCTGCAAGCTGGTATTTGTTGGATGGCTCGGTTTCTTCTTGATCGTCCTTTTTTGTGGCGGCAAAATAAATTAAAGTTGGTTTCGTCGTGATATGCAAGTGGGATCGTAGAAGCTTTAAGTTTTTTTTTTCAACAATTAATGTTAAATTATTACTAAATATTGAATATTTAAATAAATTGCATTTATTGCAAAAAACAAAAATTAATTATATATACAAAATAATACATAACGTCTCTACGCAGAAACGTCTGCTCTGATTGTCGCAATTCTGTTTATCGTTGTCGCAATTCTGTTTATCATTGTCGCAACTCCTTTTATCGTTGTCGCAATCCTGTTTATTGTTGTCGCAATTCGTTTTTAAATTGTCGCAACTCCTTTTATCGTTGTCGCAATTCTGTTTTTGGTTGTCGCAAGTCGGAATTTTGATTGTCGCAATTTGATTTTCTCTGGGATTAATTTTATTTTGCTTGTCGCAAATCACTTTTTGCTTGTCGAAAATCACTCTTTGCTTGTCGCAAATCACTTTATGCTTGTCGCAAATCACTTTTTGCTTGTCGCAAATCACTTTTTGCTTGTCGCAAATTATTTTTTGATTATCGCAAAAAGGTTTTTGATTTTCGCAATTCTGGTTGAAAAAGGTGTAGTTGTAGTATTACGAGGACGGATATGAACGCATAAACGCAGTCTTACCTGGACCGTAATACACAACAAAAGACTGAAAAGAGGCTCAATCCCTTCTTCTATCGGGAGAACACACTTCGCCAGCCTGCAACTGCAACAATCCTTCTTTACAATTGGCGCCCAGCGAAAAACCCACACATCTTTCAACATTAAAGAAAATTGTTCGCTGTGCAGCTAGACGATTTTTGAACTTCCCAATTCTTCAAAATGCGAAGAAACCCGAAATACATCACAGGAGCAAGTTCACCACAATTCCAGTGAAATAAGTGCTCCTATGAATGAAAATATAACTGAAGGCCAGTTTCAAGATTTAGTATAGCCCGTTCCAAAACAGAAGAACAATTTCTAGTTTCATTTTTCGATGCGCAGTGAGAAATTATTTCTACAACTTAAAATTTTTTTGGACCGTAATATTTTACTATTGTTGTACTGTTTTCTGAACTTTTTTCTGTTTACAAATTCCAGAATTTATATCATTTTGAAGCTAGTAAAGTAGAAAAATTGTGAAGTGTATCTCCGGCTGATATTTTATTTTCTCACCTCAATTTTTTCAATTTTGATTGGTTGATTTTGAAAAATAAAATTCAGTACTTCCGCAGCGCAGTTGCGATGAACAACAAAACGTAGGAATATACATAAATATATTTAATTTTTTTGTCTGATCAGATAACACTCAATTTTATTTTAATTTTCGACCAATCAAAAATAAGAACCTTCTAAAATTTTTTTCCTTACTCTCAAACCTGCGTGAAAATGTTCTTCTGTTTTGGAACAGGCTATAGGTAGGATGAATCTTCATCAGCAAAAACGGTAATCCTTTAGCACCTGTAGTGCTCGATTCAACGGAGGTCGGTTAAATTCCAATTTTAATATTTATATGCCAATGCATCCAACGTACACATCATAAAATAAATTTCGGACAAATTCCTTCTTCTCGCCCCCGGAGGAAAAAAAAAACACTTGCACGCGATTCTGTTGGGAGACGGATTCCCGTGGGCGCAGGGACCCCGTTGACACCGGCCTCCCCTCGGCCACGTTCCACCTTTATCGTCTTTAGTTTCACTTTCTGGTCTAATTTCGCTTTCTTCTGTTTCCTTTTGCCTTCTTCTAACTTTCTTTCGCTTTTTTGCCTTTGATTTCGCTTACATTTCACTTCCTTTCGTTTTCTTCCCTCTCCTTTCGTCACATTTTCAAATCGTTTTCGTCCTCATTTCCGCCGCAACTGGAGGAGAAACGAACCGAGACCGAGACACGTCACGAATCGCTGAATGGAGTGGAAAATTGGTTTACGTTGTTTTCTTCCACCCGACAGGGGTCGGTTTGGGCAGGACGAGGCAGAAGGTGGAAGCTTATATGGGCACCGGCTGCAGCTGCTTCTCCAGCTCAGTCCGTGGCGCTGGAGCCTCGAACTCGAGGATAAGAATATGAAATATGGAGCACTTCCCTTGGCACTCAGTATTTATTGCAGGATAACAGTGGATTTGCACGAGAGGATCTGTCTCCCGAAGGCATTGTCGCATGGTCCCAAGCGGAATGAGTTCGCGATATTATTTTGTAGTTGCAACATCGAGGTGTCCTGGCGGAAATGTTCTGGTGAGGCTGCCTTGGTGAAGATCCTTGTTGCAAGTACCTTGGTGGAGGTGCCTTGGTGGAGTTGGTGGGAGCGCCTTGGTGGATGTGTCCTGGTGGATCCGAACGAACGGCGTCACATGCTTTTGATTACAGCATAACTTTCTTCGGTTCGTTTACGGCCGCCGCCGACGACGGTGATTCCGGGATCCACCGAGGAAGAGGAAGCCGGCGGCTGGGTGCGAGGTGAGGGAGAGTCGTAATGACCACTGTGTAGCGCCGTCGGCCACGTGCCATTTTTTTATCGTTCGCCATATTTTCGTGTAGAAATATGTGCTCGCCTGCCCTCCTTCGAGTTGTAAACTCAGCGAAGGGAAGAGCGAAATGGAAAGGAGGATGGAAGGATGGTAGGAAGGAAGAAGTAAATATTACAGTGAATTTCGAGAAATAGAGACAAAGGAGGCGACGGGGGCGAAGTCGACGTAGGGGAGCCTGACGATGAGGTTGGTGGAGTCGTCAACAAACGGCAGAAGGACGATTGCACACAAAGATACGGGAACGAACTGACAGACAAGCAAACGTGTCAAGACAAGCAAGGTGTACGGAAGGTCAAAGATGGGGTTGGCCTTGTCCTGTGACGCTGATAATGTCGATGTTGCCGAACGCCCACTTGATTATATTTATTAAACACATTTCTTGAATCTATTGTGAACTCGCCGTAATTTGCACTCTCCTTGTCAATCGGTTCGTCTTTCATTCTCTTATTCGCAACGGTAAATAGTCCGTCTACATCAGTCAGATGTCAAGCGCCGCGCGCCTTTTCGTCTTTGGTTGGAAACGTTGACGGAGAAGGAAGTCCAAAGTGCGGCAAGTATTTTAAGTAACATAATGTATTAATATTAACTTTGTACCATATTACAATTTCGAACTTCCTAATTTCCAACTGTCGACTTGATAGTAAAATGACGTGAACCGAACTGAATGATGAGCGAGTGAAGGACAGGAGACAAAGTGACGAGACAAAGAGACAACTGGACGAGACATAAAGACACCTGAGGAAACAAACAGACATCTGGATGAGACAAAAAGACATCTGGACATCTGACATCTGGAGCGCCTCGCAGACGAAGACTTCGGCGGTTCATCTAAAACGGAGGACAATTGGCTCCTGTCACGCAGATTCGTCATCGCCGACATATGAGACATTACAGACAGGAGATAGCAATCCAATTGAATTGAACGGAGGCGAAATTAATCCCTCCCTGCTCGAAAATAGGGATCCCGCTTCCACCCCCAGCCCCAACATCCTTCAAAGACAATGCTTTGAACCCGAGCTCCGCATCGTCGCCTCCCGCACGTCTCCGAATGGAAACATTAACCAGAACAAATAAGAATGCGGCATAAATTTTTATTGGACACACCTTCGTCGCAATGTCTCCCGAGACAGAGAAGAACACGCAGACAAACAAAGGCATCATTTACGCGTACGCTGCCAAACAGGAACCAGCTTGCGGCATGTGAGAACAGAAGGTTGCTGTCGTCCTCGTCCCCACCTCCGCCGGATGGATGTGGCAAATACATGTTGATTGAGGTCGGCCCCGAGCCTTCGACGAGCTCCGCCGCACTTTGCGGAACCGAAGACGCCAGGTGGGAGGACATGAGGTGGGGCAAGAATCATTGGGCCATCGAGGAAAGCTTTCATTGGCACCGGCAGCGGGTCTGTGTATGTGTGTGTACGTGTTAACTCGACTGCGGTTGTATTCACGCATTTGCATACATTGCCGCTGTCGAAGTAAATCCCTAACGTTTATTGGGCGAAAGCCTCAGACTGACCGGAAAAGACAGACAGTCGGACAGACCGAACGCTCCAATGTGTGTCAACTCAAGGTGAGAGTGGGACAGAGAGCGAGAGTGGGACAGAGAGTGAGAGAGAGTTGTGGAAATCGCAGTGACGCCGAGTACTCAACGTGAATATGTCCACGGAAAACGGTCGGCTCAGAGTTGTCGGCTTCGTTTGATGTCAATCGGCGAACATTTGATCGCTTACATCTGACCACAACTCTCTCTCTCTTACTTACCTCTACTAACTCTTAAGGGATTGGCTTTGGCTCGAAGTCCCTTCTGATCTTCGGAGGAAATCAAGAGATGAAAATGAGTGTATGTACAAGGACGTAAATGTTTATGTCTTCGTCTGCTTCGGAATTACTTCCACCTTCATGAGGGCGTTTCGTAGCTTCATCGCCGAGAAAGCCGAGAGAATTTCGAAGGACATAAAGCTATTTTGAGGACATGAAGCCATTCCGAGAAATTTGCTTTATCAGTGATTGATCGCATCGTTCCCAATATGCTTTAGGACCGACTCTAAAGACTTCCTCATAAATATATAATATAATGTACTGAGTTCCATCACACTGTTACTGCATCGGAATCATACCGAACTTATCTTCCTTTTACGCCCGTCAACTACTCTTGTAATTGTTCTTCTTATCACTACCTCTCTCTATACAGTGACTGATAAAATAATAATTTATTATTTTTTATTTTGGCTGCTTACAAAATGCAAATGCTTGAATTCTTTGGCCAATAATATACTAATCTATGTATATTTGGGAATTTTCCAAACAGATATTTCCGATTTTCATCGGTCGATACCAAAAAAGTTCGTAGAAATTCATTTATTGGGGACATCCAATCGAATCGCCCTTCAAATACCACCCATGATCATGGCCGGTTCTGACTAATTGGGAGAGACTCGATTGGTTCGGCCCCTACCTGGCTGCTGATGAGGTATTGTTGTAATTGCCGTTACTGTTTCTCTTTTTGTTATAATCGGATGTATTATTAAGGGTGGCAATTAACCCGATTATGTATTCAATTAACTCGTAAACAGGTCGTCCATTCACCACACATTCACCTGTCCATACGCCTCCTGGATGACGTGCGAGGCATGCAGATGAAATATTCGATTATAATGAACACAGCTCGTTCAGATCTTTGTAATCTTTCATCACTATGTCGATAAGCTCTGTGAAAATGTTTCAATCCATGCGAATTCAATGCTGATCAATCCATCTATGTGCCCTGCTGTGGATTGATATAATGAGCAATTTATGAATGTCGACAGCATCTTCTTGCTTGTCTTTATCCTAATTATGACGGTATCGGCCATCGTTGTTCATTCATCTCACCTCACCAAGGTCAGGGTCTAGCTGGCCAATAAAATATTGATCTGCGAAGACATGGGGAATAAATTCCGGCTGACAGGTCGTATTTCGAAGCCCGTGTTGATGGCTCGGCCGCGGCATAAATCGTGTCACTTGTCCGGGAGCGGTGTATGAGTGAATGGGATGGAATGGGACGCACGACTCGAATTCTTCGGAACCGCCGCTTGGACGTCCAATAAATCTATTAAATTGCGTTCCGCCAGAGATGCACCCGCTTCACGCCCTTCGACTCTGCCCCTCGACCCCAGCCGCAGGTCGACCTCGTGCGGCGAGGTCAATAAATAAAGTCCCATTTCCAATTAAGAAGAAATGGCCGAAAGAGTGCTCGAGCCACGTAAATTAAGTGAGTGCCGAACACAAGTGTTGCCCGACCCCAACTACCGAAGGCTGTCTATCGACCAATTAACGTCTAATTGTTGTGAAGCCCTCAGATTTACGATCGGACCCTGTAGGCACCAATCGATCAGCGGGAAACCCCCACGAATCGCAATCACTGTTTATAAGACGACTCCCAAGTGTCAGCAGCAAATACGAAGATCAGAAGGATATAAGTTTGAAACTTGGAGACAAAGATAACAAGATTGGAAACTCGAAATTCCGCATCAATGTGGTCGGTGAAATTGTTTGATGGTGTGTATCAAAAACCAACAATTCACGGCAAGCAGAACCCATATTCACCTCAAGTAGACCCCTTGTCGACAACTGTAATTTTTTTGTTTGTCTCTCATTTTTTGTTTTGTCTCTTGTTCTTCTTCTGTATATTCATAAGAAACATGAATTTGAAATATTTTTAATATAGCCCTTTATTGGACTATATTTCCTTATTTCACCCAGAGAGAATTTTTGTTTAGACTTTAACATCAGCCCTAATAAGCTGTTTTAGCAGCAAAAATCCAATTTGAAAATTTCAATTTTTAGAGAAATTTCATTTGTGAAACTGAAATAATTTAGTCGAAACAACTGTGAGTTATTTCACCACATATTGATTTTGTGATGCCACTACGAAGAAATAGGATTTCCCTATTCTTGAATTCTCTTTTATAGTTATGTTTTATGAATTTAATATTCATAAACTGTTATATTTATTGAGTATAGCTCAATGTTTATACATTTTTGGGACAATTCGTATGTTGCTAATATAATAATTAATTTTATTATATTGAATTGGTACATCAATATATAAATTTAAATGCTAGAATTCTAATGTTAATATTATAATCTGAAATATTTCTAATTTTACTTGTATTCCATAAACCGTCAAACATAGAAAAAAATCCCCAATAACTGGAAAAAATGTCCCCATTCAAAATTATGAGATATGGTAGCTTTAAAAAGTGGCATTATTTAGGTGAACTCATGTACACAATACGTGTGAACAAAATCTCACGTCTGTCAGAAGTTTCCCATCTTGTCATCTTTGCTTAGAGAGCTCATGCAAGGAAGGATTCGAAAGACTGACTCAAAGCCACGCAATTTGCGAAAGGTGTCATCATTGCCAAACTCGATGATTTATTTGCCGGGGCAAACTTTTCGTGAAAGGAATACTTCCTGCGTGACATCGGAACCTAATACTTTTTCTCATCCAAGATAAATTTTGACTTAATTTTGTTTCAGTCGCGAAGGTAAAAGAAGAGTTTTTTGATCCATGCAAGGTCGGGTAGATTTTACTCCGAACCTTGGAAAGAAGAGAGAAAATTCTTGTTGATAAGAGAGAAGATTCTTCGAAAGATGAGAGAAGTCAAGAATCCTATTGAAAGTTTGTGGAAGATGAAACTACATTAGTTTCAGGTCGGAAGCGTCGGCGGCGAGAAACTTCATCGACATCGCGCCATCGCTTCGGCACAAGGACTAATGGAGGGCATTAATAGAATTTTCCGAAAAATTTTCTTTGATTTTATTGATGCCCAGGCAGAAACGTATTTACGAGTTCCCTAATGTTTCCGCTCGATGTTGTTTCTGCGCCCAAGTGGTCATCAGTATGCAGTGCGTGATCTTGTCCAACCGTCCCTTTCCTCACGCACCTTCTCTTTCTTAGACTACGGTAGGCTTTAGTCGTATTGATACGTGGGTTTTTAAACACTGATTTACCGCACCCATCCTCAACCGCCTCGGTCCAATAAGCACAAGATCCTCACGGAGATGATCCGCCGCTAACCTTCACTTCGGGCCACCTATCTCGAGGCAGGGTTCATTCGAGGCCTCATCATAAACTGGCTGTAACAACCTCATACAGATTCCCAAAGTAATGATTGTAGGTTTGTAGATTAATGTTGGGTGGTCTTGAAGAATTTTGTATTAACAAATGAGATCAAACAGTTTGTGATCACTTTCATTATTGAATAGCAATATTTTGACTTATAATAATTAAATGATAACAGAATTTGTATATAAATCATCGCAGGAGGGAGGGGGGAAAGGAATTGAAGTCAAACCCTCTCAGTACATCTTCAAAGGACGACGAGAACAGGACACTTAGGACGAAGATGCAACTCTTCCCTAAGGGAAATTCTCAACTTGTTAATTAGATTCAACAAGTTTCCACTGGCAGACCAAATTGAGTCGAATGGGTCTTGGGAACAATTCGCCTGAAATTAATTTCACAGCCATTAAAATCTTCCCGACGAGACGGACACAAGAGTCGAGGCAATTAGAAATAACAACATTATTGTTATTTTCTCACTATCGTCGCTCGTTTTCCTTTCTCATTCTCATCCATCACCATGTTGTCACCTCTATCTCTCTTTCTATCTCCTTCTCTCACCATCATCCTCCCTCTCACTCTTTCTGGTGATGGCTCTGCCATGAACAAACATTGTAGATACATATCATAACCATGGAAATCAGCATTAAATGCAGAGGAGGACGCGAGGTTCAGCAAGAAGTGTTGGTTTTCTCTCCCCGCCTCCCTTCGATGGGCGGGACCACGCCTCGTTATTTATGTGTGTTTGCGGCAGGAGTGCGACGATGACCATCGACCCCCCTCGAGGGGCGCATAACTCGTCCTCAGGGTCAGAGGTCATTTCATCTGATTATCAACAACAACCACACGCCGGTCGCTCGATCCTGCTCAAGATGTGCCCCGCCCCTTCCAACGCCCAATGAAGGGAGTCGCCACTCGTTTGAACCAATCTGGTCTAAGGGGGGCCGAGGGTGTGTGGGTGGCCAAGTCGTGGTGAGGTGCATAAATATTTATTTACTACAATATTGCTCCATTCAATTAGGACTGCGTGTTGTTCCCGTTGTTGGTATTATAATTGTTGTTGTAACTTATGACTCGCTGCCCATGCGTTCTCATTACCACCGACCGCCCCCCGCCGACCCATGCCAAGGAAGCCTGCAACATGAGTTGAAGATGTTTGTAACTTATTTCGGACCAAATACTCACTAATGAGAATAACAACACTCACACACAAGCACATGATCACAAGCACACTCACACAAGTAAACGCATACTCGAACATTCGCAGCCTCAGCATGTTCAATTATTCGTGAGGGGGAGGCGGAAGTCGCTCTGATCGACGACCAACCCTCGAGGCGGCAGAACCTCGCGTGCAACGACGAGGACGACGACGACGCTGACCACGTCATCTTCGCCATCCCGTGCGCCCCCACAGGGGTCCTGAACAACCTGGAGCTGCCGCCATACTTGGGCAAATACTCCGCGGAAGAACCAGACTTCGTACAAGAGCGCCTCAAAGCGTAACCTGGATATCGTGCAGACGAAGAACGACCACGGCCCAGCCTCGACCGCGCCTACTACGTATGCCCCCTCCTCCAGCGAGACGGTCATCAACAACTACCTCAAGGTTGTGGTTGAGGTTGTAAGGTTGTGGCGACCGCCGCCCAGCTGGCGCCCAAGAAGAAGAAAAATAAGAACAAGCCGAGCTCCGCCGACGTCAAAAAGCCGAAGTCGTTGGGCCCGAAGCCGGTGACCAGGATGAAGATGAAGGCCGCGGGGTTCGGGAGCTGCCTGCGCGAGGACTCGAACCTGAACGAGTTCCACCTGGACAAGGTCGACTCCGGGATGGCGATGCACGAGCAGGCCATGGGACGACAGTCGGGCTAAAGGTCGGGGTCAGGGTCGAGATCGGGGTCGGGGTCGGGATCGCAGTCTCAAGGTGTCCTCGAGGACGACTTCGAGTGGTTCGGCAAGGAGTCGAACGACGGCGAGGAGGACGCGGACGACTCGGGCTCACAGCTC
This sequence comes from Coelopa frigida, assembly GCA_017309665.1. Classification (NCBI taxonomy): domain Eukaryota; kingdom Metazoa; phylum Arthropoda; class Insecta; order Diptera; family Coelopidae; genus Coelopa; species Coelopa frigida. The sequence goes on from CM029564.1 coordinate 24,445,730, forward strand.
GACGACTCGGGCTCACGACGAGAACTCGAACTCGCAGGACGACTCGACGTACGACGAGATCGTGTCGGTGATCAAGGAGATCGAGGGGGACAAGAAGCAAGGTAGGAGATTAATCTCTCACACTATCTTCTTCTGACACTCTCCTCTACTGTCTCACTATCTCACTCTCAAACAACTACGCCGAGCGGGACGCCCACGAGATACTTCCTGTTACAGAGTCGTCCCCAGCACCAGAGCGGCCAACGGAGAAGAATCGCCAAAAGCCACAGCAGTGGCCGGACAAGTACAAGTGAGTCAAGGGAGGCGAGGAGTCCTTTTGACCTCCTTCTGATCTCTCCTCATCCTTACAGGGACATCCTCAACTACCTAGACAACGTGGAGGAGAGATCCACTCCGAGATCGAGATCGTGGTCGAGCCGGACATCGCCGAGGACGTGCCCAAGTAGGGATTGAACTGTCATTTGCTTGGGTTCACTAAAACTCTGTCCACTCCGCAGGCTTTGCGACCTGCTGATGCTGCACAACCACCAGTTGACGCGGCGCGTCGTCGCCCTCGGCCAGCGCGCCAACGATCTGGCCAACGCCGTCCATCTGGCCAAGGAGCACATGGCCAAGGGCCACGGGTGAGAAGATCCGGTGCCAGCGCTGGGTGCGCGAGAACAGGAAGAAGATCAAGGTGGGCTCGATACATTTTATCGTCCTTTTGACTAATTCCCTCCACTCAATCCGCAGGAGCTGACGGTACCAGCGCGATGTCGCCGAGCTCTGGAGGAGGCGCGCCTGAAGCACGAGCAGGTCGAGCGCGATCCGGCAGTCGTGCGCCTATGACCGCGAGGCCGTCATCGAGAAAGTGCGCGGCCATCCCCGAGAGGTCGTTTCATCCTTTGGTTATTGAAATCATAAATTTTCGTCTTCGTTTTGTCCAAGACAGATTCGAGTGCCAGCTGGAGGAGATGAAGGACAAGGAAATGGACTTCCAGGCCAGGCGGTAGGAGACGCTGCGCGAGAATGACCTGTAGCTGGATGAGGCGCTGGCCGAGCTGCGCAAGAATATAACCAAGCAGGACGAGAAGTATCACGTGAGCTTGAGAGGAGGAAAAGTCCTCATTCGTTTTTCCATCATCGTTCTTCTGTTATTAATTCTTCGCTCAATACTTCCATCATTCTATCATTCGATCTTCTCTCAACTTTCTTCCAGCATTCCCACCATCCTTCTTCTTTCCTCATTGCTTCATTGCTTCTTCCATCTTTTCCAGAATCGCATCAACAAGAGCGAGAAGCAGTAAGAGGCGGACATCATCCTTTGGTCGATGTCCTTGAGGTTACTCATGTCCTTTCTTTTCCCCTGGAGGACCTGCAGGAGGCGGAGGCCGTGGAGCGTGCGCTGCGCGAGAAGTTCACGGACACCCGCAGTCGGTTGGCCGAGGCCGACGCCCAGGTGCGCAACCACCAGGCCGAGCTGAAGCAGCTGCAGATCGAGCTGGGCCACAGCAAGAAGGTAAGAGGCGGGCCCAACATCAACCCCCACTCACCCACTTCGCCTCCCCCTCAGATATGCGGCGAAATCCTGGCGGAGTGCGTTCGACTGCTCGATCTGCGCGGCGAGATCCAGACGGAGGTGGCCACGTTGAAGGCCGAGCGCGACAACGAGATCCACCGAATTCACAAGAAGTGAGTGACCACGGTGACTGCGATCCTTTGATAATGACATGATGCATACAGGGTGCATCAGGCCATCGAGAAGAAGGACACGACGATCGAGCTGCTGCACAAGGGGAGAACGGGAGCCTGCGCGACCGCAGCCTCAAGTTGGAGGCCATCATCCGGAAGCGGCGCAACGACTACTGCGTCAAGTGAGGTACAGTGGGACAAATCGAGGAGACCCCCCATAGAGTTATGCATAAGTGTGCGAAGGTGACGTTTTATTCACCCTTTCTGAATAGTTCATTGCTTATGGATTCACTAATATATTCCATATATTTTAAAAGAAACGAGAAACTCTGAGGTGTGAGGCGGAGGCCGTGGAGCGTGCGCTGCGCGAGAAGTTCACGGACACCCGCAGTCGGTTGGCCGAGGCCGACGCCCAGGTGCGCAACCACCAGGCCGAGCTGAAGCAGCTGCAGATCGAGCTGGGCCACAGCAAGAAGGTAAGAGGCGGGCCCAACATCAACCCCCACTCACCCACTTCGCCTCCCCCTCAGATATGCGGCGAAATCCTGGCGGAGTGCGTTCGACTGCTCGATCTGCGCGGCGAGATCCAGACGGAGGTGGCCACGTTGAAGGCCGAGCGCGACAACGAGATCCACCGAATTCACAAGAAGTGAGTGACCACGGTGACTGCGATCCTTTGATAATGACATGATGCATACAGGGTGCATCAGGCCATCGAGAAGAAGGACACGACGATCGAGCTGCTGCACAAGGGGAGAACGGGAGCCTGCGCGACCGCAGCCTCAAGCTGGAGGCCATCATCCGGAAGCGGCGCAACGACTACTGCGTCAAGTGAGGTACAGTGGGACAAATCGAGGAGACCCCCCATAGAGTTATGCATAAGTGTGCGAAGGTGACGTTTTATTCACCCTTTCTGAATAGTTCATTGCTTATGGATTCACTAATATATTCCATATATTTTAAAAGAAACGAGAAACTCTGAGGTTTCATTGGGCAAGCGGTTCATTAACCTCGAGGAGGGGTTGGGAGCGGTCAACGACTCTGGAACTCGCATCGACCTCTGTGAAGGATGAGCTTCGCCATCTGCTCCGATCACCGCGAAGGATCGACTTATATCGGGCTCCTCCGTAACAGGTACCCATCTCCCGAAGGTCATCGCACATTTGTTTTAAACTCCTCGAATCAAGTGTGAATACGACTAGAATTAGTCCACAATGTTTCGATGCCATAAATCTTCCAGCTGGAATGAAGTGGCTTCAATCGCGTGGCTCCGCTCTATCGGAGGTTGTATAACAATATGTGTGTGTCTGTGTGTGTGAATATCCAACGAATAGAAAAGGTCACCAACTATTAGTTTGGTTGGGTGGAACCCTTTCATGGGACATGGGCCATGGTCCCATCCGGTTGCCAAATTTGCTCGTCGAAGGAGCCGAGATGAGATCAAAAATCTCTCGAAAATAAATGCCAGCATCCTTTGGCCCGGTCCCCGGTTCCATTAATTGATGGTCCGGCCTATAACACGCTGGCGATAACACCAGCACCATCCCATGGCATGCCACGCCCACCATTCCCCCACCTTCGGGCTTATTTATGACTATTCAAATGGCAGAATGATGAGGAGCGAATTTATCTCGGATCGCTTTTAAGTGCGGTTCCATATCCAGAAGCGGCCTCCTGCTTCTTCTACAACTGCCTGACACACTATCACTATTGTAGTTGTTGTTGTTGGGTTCTCAAGTGGAGCAACTCGATGGAAACTAATTGAAACCAATTGATTTAGTGGCTGTTTAGGGTTTTACGGACCCAGGGTGAGGTGTCATGACCTAGATATAGTAGAATCGAGTTCACCTGGAATCTCATCAAGATAGTTTCTTGGAATAAATTATCGCAGGAGTTGTTTTTGAATTCCCAGCATTCGACATAGGATCCGGTTGGGCCGAATGGAGACGAACAAATGTCAAATTAAAGTCAATTCAGTCGTGTTTTGGCAACAATCGATGGTGCAGAGGGAAGCGTAAACATCAACAACCAGAGGCGAATCCACCGATCAACAGGGTGCGGCTGCGACACAAGAGGCGGCAGGAGGTTTAACCTTGAATGTGGTTGCTTCCCACTCCTTCTCCCCCAGCCGGTTAGCGGTAGGAATAATTGCAACATTTTCTTAAGAACAAAACGTCTTCCGGTCGTTCCTTCGGAGGACATGAAACAATCGTCCAGCAAGCTCCTCTCTCTCGATGGAGAAGAGGACGACTTGGCCTCGGAGGATCTGAAATGGGCAGATACTCACGCATACATTTAAAAGCATTAACATGAAAGGAATTGGTTAGAGCAATTGTGGCTATCCAATGTATGTACATATATTTATGGGACAGTGTGCGACGGTGCGTGTGTGCGAGTCGAATATTGCTCCTCACATATTTTCGAAGAGATAAATATCCGACTCGTCATGTCTGTTCTTCGTTTTCGACAGCTGGTGGAGCCAGAGAATTCAAATGAGTAATCGTGGTAGAATAGGAGAGTGGAAGAGAAGGTACAGACTGGGGAGGAGAAGAAGAAGGCAAAAATGGGACCAGGAGGGGAATGAAAGAAATAAGCAAGCGGAGGAAACCCGAATACAATAGCAATTTACTAATTAGAGCCGAGTCGATCCCAAGAAGCACAGATTATAATTACTTCCGAGCAGCAGAGTGTCAATTGAATTTTTCATTTATCCTCCGTCTCTCTCTCTCCTTTTGTCCTTCTTCTGTCGTTGTCCTGTCTATCTTTCCGTCTGTCTATCACTGCGTGTGTCGTCTGTGTCTGTGTCGTACGGTGACCAGGCCTCCTGCTTTGCTCGGTTCGTTAGTCCTCGAAGTTGCAATTTGCAGTTGTGTGGTTGAGGGCAGGAGCGAACGATGAAAGACAAAGGATGAAGGACGCAAGTGCAGGAGGAACTAGGAAGTACGACAAATTAAACAATTGGCCAACACGACACTCGGCCCTCGTCCGCCTCCTACAAGCCATGGACCCAATGCACTCAAATTTATTCCGATCGGCTGAGAGCGTTTGATCCGTGCGTCCGGCTGCACTGGCTGGGGGGCGACGACAGGACCGTCAGGAGCGGGGAAGGAAGCGACAATCGTTGTCATTAAACAATTTTCCTAGCGGACACGCCCCTCTCCCTGTCGGACTACAAATTAGCAACACATGTTGCTGTTGACAAGCGTCCGGTCTCTTATTAAATTACATTTTGTACCTTGTCGAGCACTTGTTGTTGCTGGCAACTGACTAACTGGCGGCAGGCGTTGTCGTCTCCATTGAATCCCGGTGCTGCTGCCGGAAGTTGTTCGTTTTGAAAATGGACTTCCGTGATAGACCACACACAACATGCCTCCATCTCCATCTCCACCTTCGCCGTCGTCCTCGGAGTCACCAGAGTGCGCCCGGAGTCTGCAACCGGTGGACCATCGGCCTGGTAGACGATGCAGCTGGGACCGATAGGCCACGGCCTGTTGAAGTCTGTCCTCGGACTTTGATCTAGTTGCCGTTTTTCATAGTTGTCGGGTCAATTAGGGGTATTGAAAGCATCCTGAGTCATGAGATGGAAGAGTACATGTTGGCAGGAAGGATCCTCCGCATGGCAATAACTCCTCCGGCTTCAACCCATGCTTTGTGATAAGACAAAGTCATCGACATAAAACCCGAGATGCCGCTGCGGAACTCTTTCGAGTCGCCTAAATTATGACTTGATTTCCCCAATAAAATGTGCTCATATTCTGCTATTATGTTCTACAAGCGAGGCCCGAAATCGAGCGAGATCTGCGACCGGTTGGGGCGGGATCTTCGCTTTTATGGGTCCATTATGTTTACGACTCACGGGCTGCATAGTCTAACATGGGACGAAATGAGCAAATCATGTCTGTGGGGGAGGGATCTACTCGACCATCCGTCATTTTGACTCTGGAAGAACTCTGAAGCTTTTATTAGATCCAAAGTAGTTCTTAATCGTCGTTCTTCTATTATTGCGGAGAAACTAAATTAAACTCAAGCTCCTGAAGTGGACTGCGAATTCTGAGGATCCGCGAGAGCCAGCGACATGAAAGGGCAGGTGGCAGGGCGAATGTACTACAGATAGATCCCAAAATATTTATTCTTCTCCTCCTCTTTCCATCGTTAAACGCGAGGTCGATTTGCTTTACGAAGAGACCAGTGTCGTGAACCCTTCGTCGTCGATACCCTACTGAGACCCATTGGCAGAAAATTACTAGACTTTTATGGATGAATAGATCTTGATGAGACCCCTGTTAAACCATGAGAAATATTGAAATATTCACCAAATTCTATGAAACCATTTGAAAATAAAATCGCGGACCTCGTTTTCTCTCCTCTGATCAAGAGCCTGAACTGTTTAACTTCCACAGGCGTACCATTTGTGTGTTCGCGGCTAGTTGGCAAACACATCAAATTCTACAACCGAGTTTTAATATCAATTATGGAAATTATCGACCCGCTGTTTACTCGGTCTGTGCATAATTAACCTGGCGCACTCCGGATGCAGCCGATGGCGAGCCGGACAAATATTGACCGTTCGCGTGTAGTTGCGATATTTCCATAATTTAACCATAAAAAATAATGGTCATCGGCGGCCATTTTTGACACCATCCGCACCATGGGCACTGGCAACTCCAATCGCAGCCGCATCGTTAAAGATAAGTGACGTGATGAAAATTCTCACTGGAGTTTTGTCACTATTTCGGTCGAAGAGAGCGATGGGAGGGATCTCAATGGTTCTTCAGTGAGGGAGCTCTAAAAATAAAAATTAAGGAAATCACTTTTTGACGACTTCCCACCCAAAACCATGGAATGGTCCTTGGTGCAGAATCTACCACAGCCACCCGAATCCACGCCCCACCGTGAGCCTTGATATATGGCTTGCATTCGTCTGGCTTAACTACAAATTATTCAACGCCACTGGTCATCTCGGACATGACTCATTTACATCAGGCAGCCTCGTTTCGCATCTCAATTAATTAGACGGAATAATCTACGTCGTGAGGATGATGGATCGGCCACTGTGGCCATCGTAGTAGTCGTGATCATTAGTAGCATCATCGCCTCCGATTGCAGGACACCACATCCATGTCGCCTTGTCCACAATGTAACATGTCAAATGGGACCTCGACCCAATCGTTGTCTCTCTCTCGGTTCGTCCATCGTCTCCTGCTTGGTCCCTCCATCGTCTCCTGAAATTTAAATTGTGTTCCCCTTGAACTGCCTCGAAATAAATCCTTTGATATCCGGCCTGGGCCTGTTTCGAGGGGATGAAAACAAAACTTGTTCTCGTATAAAGAACTATCAGGGATGTGGAGCGAGGCTCCCGGGGCTGGCACATAAAACACATTTAATGACTCGTCGTCTCTCCACACCCCATCTCCACTCCCCTCACCCCATCCACTCCACTCCATGTTATTGTCTGTTTTTGTCGTTATCGCCGTCTTTATTCACCATGTGTGTCCATGTCCTGGAGGAGGCAGTCGTGACATCCTCCAACCAAGCGCCAACGTTATAAAAAATATATTGTTTCCGGATGAGGAACACATTTCCAAATCCAAGAAGCATTTTTTGAAGAAATACCTTCACATTCAGTTTATGGTTCCAAGGACCAGAACGAGGTATTTAACCCACCAAGGAATACAAAATGTATTTCCTCCCTCTGCCTTTCACCTACTGCACCTCATGCACCTCGAGTAATCACATAAAACATCATCATTCGGCACAAATTGCGCTTGTAACGAGTGGAACAGAGCTCATTCCTGGAGGAGCTCATTCCATTCATTAAGCAGAACCTCATTGCAGCAGGTGATCATTCTTGGAGCATAGGAGCCCAAGGACCAGAAGGATGATGAAGAGGAGCGGGCAGCAGCAATCCGAGTGATTCAAAGCAATTCTCGAAACTGATTTCTTTTGCTGAAAACAATCAGAAGTTCGTCAGCGCAGACTTTGCCTAGGGGCTCCGTCGTAATGGCTGGCCCGAACACGCGGTATTAGGACGAATAATTGCTTATTAAATCCCTTTTAAATATGTAGGTGGCTCCGTGTAGTCCCGCCTTGGTGCTCGAGGACCCCTGGTCCGCCCGCGAGATCCACAGGGATGGAGTCGACGTCGTCGTTATTTTAGTTGCTTCCTTCGAATCGCACTCGAAGAAGAGAATGTTGCCAGAAGAGAGCCGCCGCTCAGTGGGAGCATCTCCACCACTCCGCTTGAACTAAAATTTAATACGATTTTGGCTTGAGCAATATGTTCATAATCGATTTAAATCTTGTAGCATATAAAGTAGCTCAGTGACGCCATCACTGAATTCGGCCACACGACATAACTATTAAAAAAACGTGCAACAACAAAGAGATTGAGAGAGATGGTTCAGAGGGAACGAAAGAGAGCTAGAAGGAAGTTCAAAGTAGAAGAGGTCAGAAGTCAAAGAGAGTTAACGAAAGATGGACGGATGGAAAGAGGAACAGGAAACCGACTTCTCATTTGAATATGGCTACTGATGTTACTGCCACCACAATATACCCTCCCGACCTTGATCACTCAAAATCCAAAAAAAAAATCAACGCTCGAAGTGATCCCTTTGACACCATGAACCCTACCTACAACATCATCCAGAAATCAGAAATTAAAAATTTAAACAGACATAATAAATTTACAAATAATTCATACATAATTCAAAAATAAAAAAAAAACACAAAAATACTTAACTCTATTCACAATGCTAATTTTTGCAACTATATTGGGGATTGGAAATTATTTTATGATTTTAAGAATCACTACACAGCAGACAAAGACTTTCGCGGTCAGCTGCGCGCGGCTTAATGTTTACGTTTTGCAACAGAGTTGCCATAAGACCCTACTAAAATTTAAAGCAAAGTTAACTTGTAACTCAATGCATAAATAATGTATCAAAATTGATTACGTTTTTAATCTATAAAATGAAATAGAATATAATAAAGACTTCACTCTACATAGGATTGCCACCTCACACCGAACGGAAGAAAATTTTAAATATATTCTTTTATTTTTATATAATGCAATTGAAGATTGGAAAATGTTCCTCATTTGCTTTCCATTTTTTTCTCAAATTGAAAACAAATTTTTAGAGAAAATATACAAAAGGTGGTAACTCTAAGCTTCCAAACAAACTGTGCTCAAATTTTTTTTGTTATTGATCACTTACATATGTGATTACATGTCGCTCTCCCACGATGAAAGATCTTTCATGCTGGAAGGGCCTGTTGTTGTTGTTGTTGTCGTCGCCTGTTTGCTGAGAGGGAGAGTAGAGAGAAAACTATACCACAGTCACGCGTGAGAACTTAACGAATATGGCCTCCAGATTTTAAGCAAGAGGAAATTTATCTCATGCGAGAAATCTGGTTAAAATCGCCATATTTAATCAATCTGTTTTAAATACAAAATTTTTATCAGGATATTTATATAGAAACTATTCGCGTTTATGCATTGGATTACGGATCGTGATTTTAAGTGTCCCACAAGGGAATCTTTTCAGGTTTCAATAAATTTAAATATATTAGCAAAATTTTCGTGGCATACCTTAAGGGCTTAATAAAACTATGTACTAACAATAGAAGGATTTACGTATATACATAACCTAACATTTTACAAAATCACTAATTACTTAAAATAACACTAATTTTAACATTGATTACACATATTGTTTTACACTAGTTGGGAATTTTTTTACTGTTTAGCCAGGAGTAAGCCAATATATAATTCATATGTTGTGAAATATATACCACTGGGTACTAAAAAAACAAATTGGTGCTTTTGTCGCGAATAGAAAAATTCCTGATTTAAAATATTATCGGAATTTTTTTTTGTATATCTTAATTACGCGAAGTTAAATCAGTCTGTGTTCTTCTCGTGGAGCATTTTCGACGATTTTTCACTAGATTTTCCGACGATTTTTAATTCTTCTCGTCTTTATAGCCGTCGGACTATATACAGGCGGCGTTGAGAGAGAATCGGCGATCACTGAGGTCTTTGACTATATGAAGCAAGACAGCGATCGGTAGAGAGACTTCTCCGAGTTGATGTTGCTGCACAGCTGTTGTGTCTTCGCATAAATTGCACAACAACAAGTGCGAGACAAGATTTGGTGCCAACTCTGCATAAAATATCAGTTTCGTGTACTGATTTTCGACAAAAAATGTATTAAAAATTGTATTTACCCGTATTGGAAAATGGCACCACTTTGGGGAAAGGTGTATATTAAAATAACTTTGCCAAATTTTCTGCAAAATTATTAATTTAAATTAATGAATTTGCTTTTAATTATTTATTTATTTTTTTTTTTTTGACTACTCACGATTTAAAGTTGGCGAAGATTTTTGAGCCGAAATTGTTGGCTTAATTTCAAGTTTTGAAATTCACTTCACTGTTGAAAACTTTATTTTCTTATTCACAACTTTATTTTATTAAGACTAATTGACTTAATGGCGGTTAGATCGACAATGAACGGCGGGAAAAATATCGCTGCCCGCATTCCTATCAAACTTGGTAACACGCATACAGACAAAGTACATGCAAACAAATTGTTCACACTAGATGGCGCGAGATATTTATGTTCGAATTTTCAAAAGGAGTACTTTTTGTAGTTAGGAGTAGAATTTTTTACGCATATTCTTTTTAATTTTTCTTTCGAATTCCCCCTGCCAAAATGAGATTTTAGGGGAGATAGCGACACTTAAAGCTCATCTCGCTCGTAGACGGAAATATGTTTAAGTACAGATTTATTGCCTTATATCCTTAGCAAGAAATGTCCCAATTCAACGCCCTTGCAAATCCTCAAGTTCATAATAAAGGTTACCGCATTTGGCTCTGATTGGAGCTTTTAGAAAATTAGGTGCTAATCTCGCGTTATAGTTTTTTTCAAAATTACTTTGCTTCTAAGTTCCTTCAAAAAACTTCCTGGCCGATACTGTAGTTAACAGTTTTGGACCTTAAGTTATAATTTCGCTCATTTCGAGCATATTGCTTTTGCATACATTCACCTGCTCGATTGCGAATGAACTCCCAGGAATCCTCTCTATTAAATTTTACTGTTCTGTCGTCCAGCATTTGTAGCTTGCGGAGGAGACTATAAGTGGATCCGTTGGTGATCATATTTTGACCGAAAACCATGAAATAAGGTGTTGTACCAATCGCACTGTGAACCCCTGAGCGTAAAGCGCAACTAATATGGCTTAGATGTACATCCCAATCTCTTTGATCAGGGTTTATATACGCCTTAATGGCTGAAATAACCGATCGGTTGACTCGCTCCGATGCGTTCGCTTGAGGAGAGTGCACAGCGGTATACAAATGTTGAGCATCATATTTTTGAAGTAATTCATTAAATAAATTAGATTTGAACTGGGTCCCATTGTCTGAAACCACAGTTTCCGGTGTACCAAAAATGTGAAACAGTTCCTCAAGATATGGCACAATGGCATCGGCAGTGAATTTTTTTACGGGTCTTAGAAAAGGAAATTTCGAGAAATGGTCTAGGATAATGAATATTCCTACATTTCCTGCACGTGATCGAGGATATGGCCCCAGAAAGTCAACATAAATCTTTTGGAAAACTCGATGGGTGGAAGAAGGTTTTCCCAATGTAGGTCGCATTATAAAATTTGGGTGTTTAGTGCCTTTACACACTTCACACGAATTTACGTAGTTTTTAACGTCGTTCACTAGACCTGGCCAAAAGAAATACTTCCGGATTCGTTCAATGGTTTTATTTATGCCCCCATGCGACGTCAAATGATCATCGTCAGCTTTGACTAGAAGTTCATGGATCATAGGTTTTGGAATCCATAACTTCCATGTTAGATCGTCATGCAGCGGTTCGCCGGAAGCGTGTTCAGTTCGTCTGTAAATGTACGAATCAATGACCTTTAGATCTGGTAACTGGGACTCATTCTGTGTAATACTTTCTCGCATTCGTACATAATCGTCGGAATTAAAATGTGGAGAGTTTAAATCCACGAAAAGCCCAATGTCCTTTTCAAAACGTGAAGAAATCATAGGACCAGATGGATCTACAACAACAGACGGAATTGTATCTACATTTGGATCTTCAAGAGCGGAAAGATCATCGGTATTTACTCGCGAAAGTGCATCAGGAACTATGTTTTGACTGCCTTTCCGGTGTTCAATATTAAATGAATATCCTTGAAGTTTCAGTGACCATCGAGCCAAGCGAGAACTAAGGTCGGTTTGGGTCATTAGCCACTTCAGCGAAGCATGATCCGTGATTACTGTAAACGCATGTCCTTCTACGAATGCTCTGATTTTTTTTACGCTTAGTAATGCCGCCAGACATTCTTGTTCCGTGACAAAATAGTTCCTCTGCGCTGGATTCAACTTTTTGACATGAATGCGATTGGAACTTCATCGCCCTCTTCGTTTTTCTGGGCTAATACGCTGCCTACTCCAGTATGGCTCGCATCCCAGTGGATGAAAAATGGCTTGGAAAAATCCGGACTATGTAGGACTGTACTCAAAATTGCCTTGAGTTCATCAAAAGCTCTCTGTGCCTCATCATTCCAAGTGAACTTCCGATTACTTCTTAATAAATCCGTAAGAGGGGAAGTGATTGATGCATAGTTCTTGATGAACTTCCGGTACCACCCGGACATACCCAAAAGGCGTCTGATTTGCTTCACAGATCTCGGAGTCGGAAAATTCACTATGGCGGATACTTTTTCCGGATCCGTGCGGAAAAAGTATGTGACCAAGATATCGGACTTCACTCAAACAAAACTTGCTTTTCTCAATGTTTATCGTCAGTCCTGATGAGCGAACGTGCTGTGCGACTTCTCTCAAAACACTTAAATGTTTCGCAAAGGTTTCGGATATCACCAATAGGTCATCTAGATACACAAAGACTTCGGTTCTAAGATGGGATGGGATTACTTTGTCCATTAGGCGGGACATGGGTTGTAGGGCATTGCACAATCATTACTTTGAACTGGTACAATGGCCGACCAGGGACAGTAAACGCAGTTTTATCTCTCGATTTGACATCAAGATTAATTTGCCAGAAGGCATCTTTCAAATCAATTGATGATATGAATTCAGCCTTTGGAAGTCTGCTCAATATGCTGTCAATATTTGGCAAAGGATATGCGTCCTTTACTGTAACCGCGTTAACCTTGCGGCTATCAAGACATAATCTAACTTTGCCCGGTTTTCTGACTAACACAATTGGTGACGACCAAGCACTAAGCATACGATCGACCTCTTCATAAATCAATTTCTCGATAGCCGGAGATACAGGAAAGTGCCGCTGTTTAATTGGTTTTGCGTCACCAGCATCGATCACATGAGAAATAATATTGGTTTTACCGAGACCTTCTTTCGCAAAAGAAGGGAAACCGTCAAATACTGATCGCAGTTGTTGTGTTTGTACGTCGGTTAAGACGTGAGAAAATGGAGATTCCAGAGGTTTGTTGCACTCTATTTCCGAGAGAATTCCTACTGGCAATAAATCAAAGGATTTCAAAAAATCGATCCCTAGATAAAGGTTTTGCGAAAGAGAAGGGACAATGAATATTTTAAATGTCTTTGAAATATTTCGAAAAGTTATTTCAGCATCTACACAACCAACAATAGTTTGAAGTTTGCCATCAGCAGTGCGTACAGATGAACGTATGTTTTTAAAAGTATTAGTTTGATCCTCGAGAAATGTTTGCGCTGTTAGTGCGCCAATGCAGGTAATTGAAGCTCCTGTGTCGAGCAATCCAATCATTTTTTCTCCGAATAATATCACCTCCGCATATGGACGGATGTCATTCGGTTTATCAAATATTGAATGAATAAAAGACTTTCTGAATGATTGCACATTCTTCCAAAAAGTTTTCATTCGCATTGCTGATCGCGAGGGTGTCTTAGCCGGTTTTAAAAGTGGTTTCTGTGCAGAGTTATACTCTGCCACATAAACGTGTAATAGTTTGAAGGGTTCTAATCGGTGTTCGTTGATTGGTTCCTCGACGATATCTGTTTGCGTGCACCGATCGATGCACTCGCTTTCGAGTTTTTTGAACCATTACATTTTCTGCAGGTGGGTTTATACGATTTAGGGCTTCCGCAGCCGTAACAGAAAACTTTGCGGTCGGACAGACACTCCTGATATCGATGGCCATTTTTGCCACAATTCCAACATATCAAGGATATTGCCGAAATTTCTTCGCTGTCGCTTCCTTCTCCGAAATGTACTTCAGAGTCTGAGAAAATAGGAGTTTCTACCTCAGCTACCTGTCGTAGCATTTGGTTCGGTCTAGAGACACTTGGCTTATGAAAAACATCCTGCATGAAAAACTCTCTTCTTCGGCATATGTCTCTAAGATGTGAGACCGAATAAACCGGAAGATTTAATATTTCATGCTGGATTTCCGGCAATAAGTTCCGTCGTAGAATTTCTACCAGCGAGTTCTCTGGAATGGGATTTTCTAGTCTGTCAGTCAGATTGACGATGGCTTCATAAAATGTATCGAAATGCTCATTATTTCGTTGTTTTCTATCCCTAATCATTTCTCTAAAATCTACATCGGTGCGCGAATCTATGTACTGCCTACGCAAGGCTACGCACAATTCATCCCAGCGTATCTGCTGGACCGATTTATGGTATCTCCAGAACCAATCAGCGGCTTTGGAGTTGAAAAGGGTACTAGAGTATTTGCAGAGTAAATCGAAATTTCCGCCCAATGTCTGATTAGTCAGCGCCTCTACGCGGTAAATGAAGTTATCAACAGATAACCCATTCGATTCCCCATGGAATTTGACTTTCCAGTTGGAGATTATATGGCCAACTTTGTCAGCACGAAACATAACGTCTGACGCAGACAGTTCGCAGTTCGATGCAGGTGACGGTTGAGTACGATTTGGACCCTGTAAGCCAAGTAATTGCTCAATCGTTTGAACAGATGGTAAAGGTAAGGGGGTCGGATTCGCTGATGCACTAGTTTGCGGTTGCGACTGCTCCGCTGAATTTAAATTTATGCGTCTGAATCCAGACTCAATATTTGTGTCAATATTTTAGTAAGCTGTTGACTGAGTGCCGTAAATAGGACAGATTGTTGCGCAGCAACAGCCTCTGTTACTAGGTTCCTCAAGGTCCCCTGATGCTCAGCTTGAGAACGATGTGGAGATGTTTCCCCTTGTGATGTCTGCGATATTGAATTATTTGCAGCAGCAGTAGTTGCACCGGAAGTAGAAGGGGTAAATTCTGGTGGTTGTTTTTGTGTTTGAGAGCATGTCTCATACACCTTAGAAGGAGTTTGGGTTTGAGCAGATTGTGATACTTCTCGGAGTTCATTTGAGGAACATTTCGCTCCACAAACCGGACAATTCTTTTTTGTTTGCAAATATTTTAGAAAGCAAGATCTGTGAAATGAATGGTTGCAACGGGTTTTCAGAGGATGACTACTTATTGCAATCGAATTGTTGCAAATTCTGCACACAACTGGATTTGCTTTCAATATTATATCTGTAGCATATAACCAAGCTCAGTGACGCAGCGGATGCACGCTTCGGGTTCCGGCTCGTCGGCTATTGGGTGGGTGTAAAGTTACGGCCGCCATCACTGAATTCGGCCACACGACATAACTATTAAAAAAAAAGTGCAACAACAAAGAGATTGAGAGAGATGGTTCAGAGGGAACGAAAGAGAGCTAGACGGAAGTTCAAAGTAGAAGAGGTCAGAAGTCAAAGAGAGTTAACGAAAAATGGACGGATGGAAAGAGGAACAGGAAGCCGACTTCTCATTTGAATATGGCGACTGACTGCGACCACAATATACCCTCCCGACCTTGATCACTCAAAATCCAAAAAAAAAATCAACGCTCGAAGTGATCCCTTTGACACCATGAACCCTACCTACAACATCATACAGAAATCAGAAATTAAAAATTTAAACAGACATAATAAATTTACAAATAATTCATATATAATTCAAAAATAAAAAAAAATCACAAAAATACTTAAATCTATTCACAATGCTAATTTTTGCAACTATATTGGGGATTGGAAATTATTTTATGATTTTAAGAATCACTACAAAGCAGACAAAGACTTTCGCGGTCAGCTGCGCGCGGCTTAATGTTTAATTTTTGCAACAGAGTTGCCATAAGACCCTACTAAAATTTAAAGCAAAGTTAATTTGTAACTCAATGCATATATAATGTATCAAAATTGATTACGTTTTTAATCTATAAAATGAAATAGAATATAATAAAGACTTCACTCTACATAGAGTTTCCACCTCACACCGAACGGAAGAAAATTTTAAATTTATTCTTTTATTTTTGTATAATGCAATTTAAGATTGGAAAATGTTCCTCATTTGCTTTCCATTTTTTTCTCAAATTGAAAACAAATTTTTAGAGAAAATAATACAAAAGGCTTCCAAGCTTCTAAGCTTCCAAACAAACTGTGCTCAATTTTTTTTTGTTATTGATCACTTTCATATGTGATTACATGTCGCTCTCCCACGATGAAAGATCTTTCATGCTGGAAGGGCCTGTTGTTGTTGTTGTTGTCGTCGCCTGTTTGCTGAGAGGGAGAGTAGAGAGAAAACTATACCACAGTCACGCGTGAGAACTTAACGAATATGGCCTCCAGATTTTAAGCAAGAGGAAATTTATCTCATGCGAGAAATCTGGTTCAAATCGCCATATTTAATCAATCTGTTTTAAATACAAAATTTTTATCAGGATATTTAAATAGAAACTATTCGCGTTTATGCATTGGATTACGGATCGTGATTTTAAGTGTCCCACAAGGGAATCTTTTCAGGTTTCAATAAATTTAAAAATATTAGCAAAATTTTCGTGGCATACCTTAAGGGCTTAATAAAACTATGTACTAACAATAGAAGGATTTACGTATATACATAACCCAACATTTTACAAAATCACTAATTACTTAAAATAACACTAATTTTAACATTGATTACACATATTGTTTTACACTAGTTGGGAATTTTTTTACTGTTTAGCCAGGAGTAAGCCAATATATAATTCATATGTTGTGAAATATATACCACTGGGTACTAAAAAAACAAATCGGTGCTTTTGTCGCGAATAGAAGAATTCCTGATTTAAAATATTATCGGAATTTTTTTTTTTTTTGTGAATATCTCAATTACGCAGTTAAATTAGTCTGTTTTCTTCTCGTGGAGCATTTTCGACAATTTTTCACTCGATTTTCCGACGATTTTTAATTCTTCTCATCTTTATAGCCGTCGGACTATATACAGGCGTCGTTGAGAGAGAATCGGCGATCACTGAGGTCTTTGACTATATGAAGCGAGACAGCGATCGGTAGAGAGACTTCTCCGAGTTGATGTTGCTGCACAGCTGTTGTGTCTCCGCATAAATTTCACAACAACAAGTGCGAGACAAGATTTGGTGCCAACTCTGCATAAAATATCAGTTTCGTGTACTGATTTTCGACAAAAAATGTATTAAAAATTGTATT
>CM029564.1:24482076-24560451 GCA_017309665.1 Coelopa frigida
ATATTTATGTTCGAATTTTCAAAAGGAGTAGTTTTTGTTAGTTTAGGAGTAGAATTGTTTACGCATATTCTTTTTTATTTTTCTCGACTCCTTGGCTACAAGCGCTACTTCAAATTCCCCCTGCCAAAATGAGATTTTAGGGGAGATAGCGACACTTAAAGCTCATCCCGCTTGTAGACGGAAATATGTTTAAGTACAGATTTATTGCCTTATATCCTTAGCATGAAATGTCCCAATAAAACGCCCTTGCAAATCCTCAAGTTCATAATAAAGGTTACCGCATTTGGCTCTGATACGAGCTTTTAGAAAATTAGGTGCTAGTTTCGCGTTATAGTTTTTTTCAAAGTTACTTTGCTTGAAGTTCCTTCGAAAAACTTCCTGGCCGATACTGTAGTTAACAGTTCTGGACCTTAAGTTATAATTTCGCTCATTTCGAGCATATTGCTTTTGCATACATTCACCTGCTCGATTGCGAATGAACTCCCAGGAATCCTCTCTATTAAATTTTACTGTTCTGTCGTCCAGCATTTGTAGCTTGCGGAGGAGACTATAAGTTGGTGATATATTTTGACCGGTGTAACCAATCGCACTGTGAACCCCTGAGCGTAAAGCGCAACTAATATGGCTAAGATGTACATCCCAATCTCTTTGATCAGGGTTTATATACGCCTTAATGGCTGAAATAACCGATCGGTTGACTCGCTCCGATGCGTTCGCTTGAGGAGAGTGCACAGCGGTATACAAATGTTGAGCTTCATATTTTTGAAGTAACTCATTAAATAAATTAGATTTGAACTGGGTCCCATTGTCTGAAACCACAGTTTCCGGTGTACCAAAAATGTGAAACAGTTCCTCAAGATATGGCACAATGGCATCGGCAGTGAATTTCTTTACGGGTCTTAGAAAAGGAAATTTCGAGAAATGGTCTAGGATAATGAATATTCCTACATTTCCTGCACGTGATCGAGGATATGGCCCCAGAAAGTCAACATAAATCTTTTGGAAAACTCGATGGGTAGAAGAAGGTTTTCCCAATGGAGGTCGCATTATAAAATTTGGGTGTTTAGTGCCTTTACACACTTCACACGAATTTACGTAGTTTTTAACGTCGTTCACTACTTTCGGATTCGTTCAATGGTTTTATTTATGCCCCCATGCGAAGTCAAATGATCATCGTGAGCTTTGACTAGAAGTTCATGGATCATAGGTTTTGGAATCCATAACTTCCATGTTAGATCGTCATGCAGCGGTTCGCCGGAAGCGTGTTCAGTTCGTTTGTAAATGTACGAATCAATGACCTTTAGATCTGGTAACTGGGACTCATTCTGTGTAATACTTTCTCGCATTCGTACATAATCGTCGGAATTAAAATGTGGTGAGTTTAAATCCACGAAAAGCCCAATGTCCTTTTCAAGACGTGAAGAAATCGTAGGACCAGACGGATCTACAACAACAGACGGAATTGTATCTACATTTGGATCTTCAAGAGCGGAAAGATCATCGGTATTTACTCGCGAAAGTGCATCAGGAACTATGTTTTGACTGCCTTTCCGGTGTTCAATATTAAATGAGTATCCTTGAAGTTTCAGTGACCATCGAGCCAAGCGAGAACTAAGGTCGGTTTGGGTCATTAGCCACTTCAGCGAAGCATGATCCGTGATTACTGTAAACGCATGTCCTTCTACGAATGCTCTGAATTTTTTTACGCTTAGTAATGCCGCCAGACATTCTTGTTCCGTGACAGAATAGTTCCTCTGCGCTGGATTCAACTTTTTTGACATGAATGCGATTGGAACTTCATCGCCCTCTTCGTTTTTCTGGGCTAATACGCTGCCTACTCCAGTATGGCTCGCATCACAGTGGATGAAAAATGGCTTGGAAAAATCCGGACTATGTAGGACAGGGGCAGTACTCAAAATTGCCTTGAGTTCATCAAAAGCTCTCTGTGCCTCATCATTCCAAGTGAACTTCCGATTATTCTTAATAAATCCGTAAGAGGGGAAGTGATTGATGCATAGTTCTTGATGAACTTCCGGTACCACCCGGACATACCCAAAAAGTCTGATTTGCTTCACAGATCTTGGAGTCGGAAAATTCACTATGGCGGATACTTTTTCCGGATCCGTGCGGAAATTCCCTTCCCAACTATGTGACCAAGATATCGGACTTCACTCAAACAAAACTTGCTTTTCTCAATGTTTATCGTCAGTCCTGATGAGCGACGTGCTGTGCGACTTCTCTCAAAACACTTAAATGTTTCGCAAAGGTTTCGGATATCACCAATAGGTCATCTAGATACACAAAGACTTCGGTTCTAAGATGGGATGGGATTACTTTGTCCATTAGGCGGGACATGGTTTGTGGGGCATTGCACAATCCAAAGGGCATTACTTTGAACTGGTACAATGGCCGACCAGGGACAGTAAACGCAGTTTTATCTCTCGATTTGACATCAAGATTAATTTGCCAGAAGGCATCTTTCAAATCAATTGTTGATATGAATTCAGCCTTTGGAAGTCTGCTCAATATGCTGTCAATATTTGGCAAAGGGTATGCGTCCTTTACTGTAACCGCGTTAACCTTGCGGCTATCAAGACATAATCTAACTTTGCCCGGTTTTCTGACTAACAGAATTGGTGACGACCAAGCACTATCAGATTCTTCGATTACGCCTAAACTAAGCATACGATCGACCTCTTCATAAATCAATTTCTCGATAGCCGGAGATACAGGAAAGTGCCGCTGTTTAATTGGTTTTGCGTCACCAGCATCGATCACATGAGAAATAATATTGGTTTTACCGAGACCTTCTTTCGCAAAAGAAGGGAAACCGTCAACTACTGATCGCAGTTGTTGTGTTTGTACGTCGGTTAAGACGTGAGAAAATGGAGATTCCAGAGGTTTGTTGCACTCTATTTCCGAGAGAATTCCTACTGGCAATAAATCAAAGGATTTCCAAAAATCGATCCCTAGATAAAGGTTTTGCGAAAGAGAAGGGACAATAAATATTTTAAATGTCTTTGAAATATTTCGAAAAGTTATTTCAGCATCTACACAACCAACAATAGTTTGAAGTTTGCCATCAGCAGTGCGTACAGATGAACGTATGTTTTTAAAAGTGTTAGTTTGATCCTGGAGAAATGTTTGCGCTGTTAGTGCGCCAATGCAGGTAATTGAAGCTCCTATGTCGAGCAATCCAATCATTTTTTCTCCGAATAATAATCACCTCCGCATATGGACGGATGTCATTCGGTTTATCAAATATTGAATGAATAAAAGACTTTCTGAATGATGCACATTCTTCCAAAAAGTTTTCATTCGCATTGCTGATCGCGAGGGTGTCTTAGCCGGTTTTAAAAGTGGTTTCTGTGCAGAGTTATACTCTGCCACATAAACGTGTAATGGTTTGAAGGGTTCTAATCGGTGTTCGTTGATTGGTTCCTCGACGATATCTGTTTGCGTGCACCGATCGATGCACTCGCTTTCGAGTTTTTGAACCATTACAATTTCCTGCAGGTGGGTTTATACGAGTTAGGGGCTTCCGCAGCCGTAACAGAAACTTTGCGGTCGGACAGACACTCCTGATATCGATGGCCATTTTTGCCACAATTCCAACATATCAAGGATATTGCCGAAATTTCTTCTTCGCTGTCGCTTCTTCTCCGAAATTACTTCAGAGTCAGAGAAAATAGGAGTCTCTACCTCAGCTACCCTGTCGTCGCATTTGGTTGGGTCTAGAGACACTTGGCTTATGAAAAACATCCTGCATGAAAAACTCTCTTCTTCGGCATATGTCTCTAAGATGTGAGACCGAATAAACCGGAAGATTTAATATTTCATGCTGGATTTCCGGCAATAAGTTCCGTCGTAGAATTTCTACCAGTGAGTTCTCTGGAATGGGATTTTCTAGTCTGTCAGTCAGATTGACGATGGCTTCATAAAACGTATCGAAATGCTCATTATTTCGTTGTTTTCTATCCCTAATCATTTCTCTAAAATCTACATCGGTGCGCGAATCTTTGTACTGCCTACGCAAGGCTACGCACAATTCATCCCAGCGCATTTGCTGGACCGATTTATGGTATCTCCAGAACCAATCAGCGGCTTTGGAGTCGAAAAGGGTACTAGAGTATTTGCAGAGTAAATCGAAATTTCCGCCCAATGTCTGATTAGTCAGCGCCTCTACGCGGTAAATGAAGTTATCAACAGATAACCCATTCGATTCCCCATGGAATTTGACTTTCCAGTTGGAAATTATATGGCCAACTTTGTCAGCACGAAACATAACGTCTGACGCAGACAGTTCGCAGTTTGATGCAGGTGACGGTTGAGTACGATTTGGACCCTGTAAGCCAAGTAACTGCTCAATCGTTTGAACAGATGGTAAAGGTAAGGGGGGTCGGATTCGCTGGTGCACTAGTTTGCGGTTGCGACTGCTCCGCTGAATTTAAATTCATGCGTCTGAATCCAGACTCAATATTTGTCTCAATCATTTTAGTAAGCTGTTGACTGAGTGCCGTAAATAGGACAGATTGTTGAGCAGCAACAGCCTCTGTCACTAGGTTCCTCAAGGTCGCCTGCTGCTCAGCTTGAGAACGATGTGGAGATGTTTCCCCTTGTGATGTCTGCGATATTGAATTATTTGCAGCAGCAGTAGTTGCACCGGAAGTAGAAGGGGTAAATTCTGGTGGTTGTTTTTGTGTTTGAGAGCGTGTCTCATACACCTTATAAGGAGTTTGGGTTTGAGCAGATTGTGATATTTCTCGGAGTTCATTTGAGGAACATTTCGCTCCACAAACCGGACAATTCTTTTTTGTTTGCAAATATTTTAGAACGCACGATCTGTGAAATGAATGGTTGCAACGGGTTTTCAGAGGATGGCTACTTATTGCAATCGAATTGTTGCAAATTCTGCACACAACTGGATTTGCTTCCAATGCCAATAAGTCTTCGGTGCTGCGACGCAGAGACATTTTGAAAGTAAGTTTGCGAATACAAAATAAAAAAAATTATAAAAACTAAAAACCAACAAATGAGATAAGGGAATATAAATTTGAATTGTGACTGATTTCTGGCGAATCCGCTGAGAAGAAGGTTTAAGAGAAGTAGAAAACAAAGTAGAAAAGGAAATATAGAGAAATATTGATTTATTTGAAGGATAAGTGAGTTGGTCACTTATGAATTCCATCCAAATAAGCCAAAAGGGTATACGTCTCTTTACTTCTTCACTGTTCACTGGTCAGATCGCATTTGTATTACCATGAAAATCTGCTATTCCGAGTGAAACCAAGGATGAAACAAAAGAGACTAGAACGATTTTGGTAGTAAGCCAGTGCATCTGGGCCAGCAATATTTCCAGAATCGAATATTAAAACGTCAAAATAATTTAAGTAAAGAAAAATGAAGTGCACTTATTGAACTGTGTGGACCTTCGTATTTTGTGAACTAAGATTCAAAAAAAAGATGTTAAAATAAAAACGATGTCGGGCCACACACGTTGGGCGCCAAAAATAATTATATCTGTAGCATATAACCAAGCTCAGTGACATAGCGGATGCACGCTTCGGGTTCCGGCTCCGGCTCGTCGGCTATTGGGTGGGTGTAAAGTTCCGGCCACCATCACTGAATTCGGCCACACGACATAATTATTAAAAAAAACGTGCAACAACAAAGAGATTGAGAGAGATGGTTCAGAGGGAACGAAAGAGAGCTAGACGAAAGTTCAAAGTAGAAGAGGTCAGAAGTCAAAGAGAGTTAACGAAAGAGGGACGGATGGAAAGAGGAACAGGAAACCGACTTCTCATTTGAATATGGCGACTGATGTTACTGCCACCACAATATACCCTCCCGACCTTGATCACTCAAAATCCCAAAAAAATTAACGCTCGAAGTGATCCCTTTGACACCATGAACCCTACCTACAACATCAATCAGAAATCAGATTTAAAAATTTAAACAGACATAATAAATTTACAAATAATTCATATATAATTCAAAAATAAAAAAAAACACATAAAAATTCTTAAATCTATTCGCAATGCTAATTTTTGCAACTATATTGGGGATTGGAAATTATATTATGATTTTAAGAATCACTACACAGCAGACAAAGACTTTCGCGGTCAGCTGCGCGCGGCTTAATGTTTACGTTTTGCAACAGAGTTGCCATAAGACCCTACTAAAATTTAAAACAAAGTTAACTTGTAATGAGAGGGAGAGTAGAGAGAAAACTATACCACAATCACGCGCGAGAACTTAACGAATATGGCCTCCAGATTTTAAGCAAGAGGAAATTTATCTCATTGGCGATCACTGAGGTCTTTGACTATATGAAGTCAGACAGCGATCGGTAGAGAGACTTCTCCGAGTTGATGTTGCTGCACAGCTATTGTGTCTTCGCATAAATTGCACAACAACAAGTGCGAGGCAAGATTTGGTGCCAACTCTGCATAAAATATCAGTTTCGTTTACTGATTTTCGACAAAAAAATGTATTAAAAATGGTATTTACCCGTATTGGAAAATGGCACCACTTTGGGGAAAGGTGTATATTAAAATAACTTTGCCGAATTTTCTGCAAAATTATTAATTTAAATTAATGAATTTGCTTTTAATTATTTTTTTTTTTTTGACTACTCACGATTTAAAGTTGGCGAAGATTTTTGAGCCGAAATTGTTGGCTTAATTTCAACTTTTGAAATTCACTTCACTATAGAAAATTTTATTCTTATTCTCAACTTTATTTTATTAAGACTAATTGACTTAATGGCGGTTAGATCGATAATGAACGGCGGGAAAAATATCGCTGCCCGCATTCCTATCAAACTTGGTAACACGCATACAGACAAAGTACATGCAAACAAATTGTTCACACTAGATGGCGCGAGATATTTATGTTCGAAATTTCAAAAGGAGTAGTTTTGGCAAGCGCTACTTCAGAGGTGAGATTATTTTATATTCTCGTGAAAAAATATACCAACATTACAACATGAGAATAAAATTTTGAAATAAATGCGCAATATGATGGAAAGAAAACAACAACCCAACACAATTGTAAATTCCTAAAATTTCTTCTTATTATTCTTTCCGCTCTCTTTTGGTACAGTATTTATATGAATTTATTCTATTGTTTATGAGTATTCATATTTCAATATTTATTAAAATAAATCCTAGATGCAATTAGTGTCATATTCATAACTACTAAATATGATCGAATATATAAATATTAAATAACAAAATTAAAATAAAATTATTTAATAAAATTGAATATTTTGATCTAACTTCATTTGCACAATATTATGGAATTAATGAAATAGATATGTTCAAAATATTAAAAAATAATAAAAATTAAAAAAAAAATATTATTACATTCCAAAAATAATTTAAATTTCAATAAATTTTGAAGTTTTATTTGGAATATCAAATTACTTATTCTAATAAAAAATATGAAATAAAATTTTATATTTTTCAAATGGGAAAAAAGACATGTCTTAAATATTTATGAAATTTTATCAGTTACAACAATAAGAAAAAGCAAAAACATTGAAAAATATTGAAAAAAAATAAATTAAAAACTGCATTTTCACCATATTGAATTCAATCATTTTTCTTTATTGTTGAGCTTTTTATTAATTTTTAAGTCATGTGATTGTTTTTGTCGCATACCGATACCATTCGTGTGAATATCAAATTTCACACGTTTTTTGTAATTTTTTATTTGTTTAGATTTTTTATTTGTTTTATGTTATAGTTTGTGACATATTGTAATTAAACGCATCACTTAGACATACATCAAATCGGGTGTCCTTGAGCAATTATATAACTTGGTCAGCTGTCATTTCGTATCGTGTCGACATAAAACAACAAACTCAACAATAAAAACATTAATAAAAACTGCTAAAAACTACAACAACACTAATGACAACAACAACTTAAGCTCTAATCCAAACACCGGCGTCAACAACGACGATTGTGAGCAGGGCTGTAACAAATGATTCACGCCGCAGCAACTAATGTCCAAGGACGATCCCATATGTTAGTGCGCGTGTCGTAATGAAAAATACTTCTCTTCGACAAAGCGTAAATAAGATAACGCAAAGCTGCAAGAAAGGTGTGAAGCAATTTTAAAGCTCAATTTGCAATCGAAATCGAGTTCTGCTTCTCACCTCGATTGAGTCTTGCCTTTTCTTTTTTTCTCCTTTCCATATTAATGTTTTCTTATTCACAAATCGATTGTTGTGTATTGTTTTTGTTGTAATTACGGTAACTTCTGGCGTCACTCTTCCGATTGTTTTTTCTCTTTGTTTCGTTTTGTTCTTTGTGGTTGATGTTGCTATTGTTATAAAACTATTCAAAAGAGGCAGAGAAAAAAAAAATTTTTGATTTTATTGATTGCTCGATGTGGTTGATTGTGTGCATCTATATAGGGTTGTGCATGTGCATGTGCATGTGAGTGTGTATATGTTTGGCTGATGGTGTTCCACTTTACTCAAACACACACACATACGTATACAGAGGATCTTCTACTTACGTATACATTTTCACATATCACAGCACTTGGAATTAATTACAGTGATGGACAAAAAAATAGAATCAAGGATTTTGTTCAGAAACAATTGTATAATTTCAATTGTTGCTGATGGTATTCCGATAACTTTTGGACATATTTAAGTTGGTCCATATCTATACTTTAAAAAAACACAATAACAAGACTTTTGTATATTACCGTTCTTTTCAAATTGATTGTTTGATAAAAATGGCCGTTTTTGAGTTGGACAAAAAAATAGAATCCAGTAAGTTAAAGTTCATAAAAAAGTGAATTTTTGGAAAAATTACAATTGTTAGTATGCAAAATTAATGAGATAGACTCAATTCATTTAAAAAATCAAAGTTTGTTGAATAAATGAGTCTCGGAACATACTTTCTGGGGGAAAAACCAAGTACATGAGTTCCCCTTCCAAGTTCCAAGTTCCCCTTGTGATGTCTGCGATATTGAATTATTTGCAGCAGCAGTAGTTGCACCGGAAGTAGAAGGGGTAAATTCTGGTGGTTGTTTTTGTGTTTGAGAGCGTGTCTCATACACCTTATAAGGAGTTTGGGTTTGAGCAGATTGTGATATTTCTCGGAGTTCATTTGAGGAACATTTCGCTCCACAAACCGGACAATTCTTTTTTGTTTGCAAATATTTTAGAACGCACGATCTGTGAAATGAATGGTTGCAACGGGTTTTCAGAGGATGGCTACTTATTGCAATCGAATTGTTGCAAATTCTGCACACAACTGGATTTGCTTCCAATGCCAATAAGTCTTCGGTGCTGCGACGCAGAGACATTTTGAAAGTAAGTTTGCGAATACAAATAAAAAAATTATAAAAACTAAAAACCAACAAATGAGATAAGTGAATATAAATTTGAATTGTGACTGATTTCTGGCGAATCCGCTGAGAAGAAGGTTTAAGAGAAGTAGAAAACAAAGTAGAAAAGGAAATATAGAGAAATATTGATTTATTTGAAGGATAAGTGAGTTGGTCACTTATGAATTCCATCCAAATAAGCCAAAAGGGTATACGTCTCTTTACTTCTTCACTGTTCACCTGGTCAGATCGCATTTGTATTACCATGAAATCTGCTATTCCGAGTGAAACCAAGGATGAAACAAAAGAGACTAGAACGATTTTTGGTAGTAAGCCAGTGCATCTGGGCCAGCAATATTTCCAGAATCGAATATTAAAACGTCAAAATAATTTAAATAAAGAAAAATGAAGTGCACTTATTGAACTGTGTGGACCTTCGTATTTTGTGAACTAAGATTCAAAAAAAAGATGTTAAAATAAATACGATGTCAGACCACACACGTTGGGCGCCAAAAATAATTATATCTGTAGCATATAACCAAGCTCAGTGACATAGCGGATGCACGCTTCGGGTTCCGGCTCCGGCTCGTCGGCTATTGGGTGGGTGTAAAGTTCCGGCCGCCATCACTGAATTCGGCCACATGACATAATTATTAAAAAAAACGTGCAACAACAAAGAGATTGAGAGAGATGGTTCAGAGGGAACGAAAAGAGAGCTAGACGAAAGTTCAAAGTAGAAGAGGTCAGAAGTCAAAGAGAGTTAACGAAAGAGGGACGGATGGAAAGAGGAACAGGAAACCGACTTCTCATTTGAATATGGCGACTGATGTTACTGCCACCACAATATACCCTCCCGACCTTGATCACTCAAAATCCAAAAAAAAAAATCAACGCTCGAAGTGATCCCTTTGACACCATGAACCCTACCTACAACATCATCCAGAAATCAGATTTAAAAATTTAAACAGACATAATAAATTTACAAATAATTCATATATAATTCAAAAATAAAAAAAAACACATAAAAATTCTTAAATCTATTCGCAATGCTAATTTTTGCAACTATATTGGGGATTGGAAATTATATTATGATTTTAAGAATCACTACACAGCAGACAAAGACTTTCGCGGTCAGCTGCGCGCGGCTTAATGTTTACGTTTTGCAACAGAGTTGCCATAAGACCCTACTAAAATTTAAAACAAAGTTAACTTGTAATTCAATGCATAAATAATGTATCAAAATTGATTACGTTTTTAATCTATAAAATGAAATAGAATATAATACAGACTTCACTCTACATAGAGTTGCCACCTCACACCGAACGGAAGTAAATTTAATATTTATTATTTTATTTTTATATAATGCAATTTAAGATTGGAAAATGTTCCTCATTTGCTTTCCATTTTTTTTTTTTTCAAATTGAAAACAGATTTTTATAGAAAATAATACAAAAGGTGGTAACTCTAAGCTTCCAAACAAACTGTGCTCAAATTTTTTTTTTGTTATTGATCACTTACATATGTGATTACATGTCGCTCTCCCACGATGAAAGATCTTTCATGCTGGAAGGGCCTGTTGTTGTTGTTGTTGTCGTCGCCTGTTTGCTGAGAGGGAGAGTAGAGAGAAAACTATACCACAATCACGCGCGAGAACTTAACGAATATGGCCTCCAGATTTTAAGCAAGAGGAAATTTATCTCATGCGAGAAATCTGGTTAAAATCGC
The DNA here is from genome assembly GCA_017309665.1 of Coelopa frigida. Taxonomy (NCBI): domain Eukaryota; kingdom Metazoa; phylum Arthropoda; class Insecta; order Diptera; family Coelopidae; genus Coelopa; species Coelopa frigida. The sequence goes on from CM029564.1 coordinate 24,493,153, forward strand.
CATATTTAATCAATCTGTTTTAAATACAAAATTTTTATCAGGATATTTAGATAGAAACTATTCGCGTTTATGCATTGGATTGCGGATCGTGATTTTAAGTGTCCCACAAGGGAATCTTTTCAGGTTTCAATAAATTTAAAAATAGTAGCAAAATTTTCGTTGCATACCTTAAGGGCTTAATAAAACTATGTACTAACAATAGAAGGATTTATGTATATACATAACCTAACATTTCACAATATCACTAATTACTTAAAATAACACTACTTTTAACATTGATTACACATATTGTTTTACAGTTGGGAATATTTTTTTACTGTTTAGCCAGGAGTAAGCCAATATTCATATGTTGTGGAATATATACCACTTGGTACTAAAAACAAATCGGTGCTTTTGTCGCGAATAGAAGAATTCCTGATATAAAATATTATCGGAAATTTTTTTTTTTTTTGGTTTTGTATATCCTAATTACGCGCAGTTAAATCAGTCTGTTTTCTTCTCGTGGAGCATTTTCGACAACTTTTCACTCGATTTTCCGACGATTTTTAATTCTTCTCGTCTTTATAGCCGTCGGACTATATACAGGCATCGTTGAGAGAGAATCGGCGATCACTGAGGTCTTTGACTATATGAAGTCAGACAGCGATCGGTAGAGAGACTTCTCCGAGTTGATGTTGCTGCACAGCTGTTGTGTCTTCGCATAAATTGCACAACAACAAGTGCGAGGCAAGATTTGGTGCCAACTCTGCATAAAATATCAGTTTCGTTTACTGATTTTCGACAAAAAATGTATTAAAAATGGTATTTACCCGTATTGGAAAATGGCACCACTTTGGGGAAAGGTGTATATTAAAATAACTTTGCCGAATTTTCTGCAAAATTATTAATTTAAATTAATGAATTTGCTTTTAATTATTTATTTTTTTTTTTTTGACTACTCACGATTTAAAGTTGGCGAAGATTTTTGAGCCGAAATTGTTGGCTTAATTTCAACTTTTGAAATTTACTTCACTATAGAAAATTGTATTCTTATTCTCAACTTTATTTTATTAAGACTAATTGACTTAATGGCGGTTAGATCGATAATGAACGGCGGGAAAAATATCGCTGCCCGCATTCCTATCAAACTTGGTAACACGCATACAGACAAAGTACATGCAAACAAATTGTTCACACTAGATGGCGCGAGATATTTATGTTCGAATTTTCAAAAGGAGTAGTTTTTAGTAGTTAGGAGTAGAATTGTTTACGCATATTCTTTTTAATTTTTCTTTCGACTCCTTGGCTACAAGCGCTACTTCAACCGTGAGCCTTGATATATGGCTTGCATTCGTCTGGCTTAACTACAAATTATTCAACGCCACTGGTCATCTCGGACATGACTCATTTACATCAGCAGCTCGTTCGCATCTCAATTAATTAGACGGAATATCTACGTCGTGAGGATGATGGATCGGCCACTGTGGCCATCGTAGTAGTCGTGATCTTAGTAGCATCATCGCCTCGATGGCAGGACACACACATCCATGTCGCCTTGGCCACAATGTAACATGTCCAAATGGGACCTCGACCCAATCGTTGTCTCTCTCCGTTTCGTCATCGTCTCCTGCTTGGTCCCTCCATCGTCTCCTGAAATTTAAATTGTGTTCCCCTTGAACTGCCTCGAATAAATCCTTTGATATCCGGCCTGGGCCTGTTTCGAGGGGGATGAAAACAAAACTTGTTCTCGTATAAGAACTATCAGGGATGTGGAGCGAGGCTCCCGGGGCTGGCACATAAAACACATTTAATGACTCGTCGTCTCTCCACACCCCCATCTCCACTCCCCTCACCCCATCCACTCCACTCCATGTTATTGTCTGTTTTTTTGTCGTTATCGCCGTCTTTATTCACCATGTGTGTCCATGTCCTGGAGGAGGCAGTCGTGACATCCTCCAACCAAGCGCCAACGTTATAAAAAATATATTGTTTCCGGATGAGGAACACATTTCCAAATCCAAGAAGCATTTTTTGAAGAAATACCTTCACATTCAGTTTATGGTTCCAAGGACCAGAACGAGGTATTTAACCCACCAAGGAATACAAAATGTATTTCCTCCCTCTGCCTTTCACCTACTGCACCTCATGCACCTCGAGTAATCACATAAACATCATCATTCGGGCACAAATTGCGCTTGTAACGAGTGGAAAGAGCTCATTCCTGGAGGAGCTCATTCCATTCATTAAGCAGAACCTCATTGCAGCAGGTGATCATTCTTGGAGCATAGGAGCCCAAGGACCAGAAGGATGATGAAGAGGAGCGGGCAGCAGCAATCCGAGTGATTCAAAGCAATTCTCGAAACTGATTTCTTTTGCTGAAAACAATCAGAAGTTCGTCAGCGCAGACTTTGCCTAGGGGCTCCGTCGTAATGGCTGGCCCGAACACGCGGTATTAGGACGAATAATTGCTAATTAAATCCCTTTTAAATATGTAGGTGGCTCCGTGTAGTCCCGCCTTGGTGCTCGAGGACCCCTGGTCCGCCCGCGAGATCCACAGGGATGGAGTCGACGTCGTCGTTATTTTAGTTGCTTCCTTCGAATCGCACTCGAAGAAGTGAATGTTGCCAGAAGAGAGCCGCCGCTCAGTGGGAGCATCTCCACCACTCCGCTTGAACTAAAATTTAATACGATTTTGGCTTGAGCAATATGTTCATAATCGATTTAAATCTTGTAGCATATAAAGTAGCTCAGTGACGCCATCACTGAATTCGGCCACACGACATAACTATTAAAAAAACGTGCAACAACAAAGAGATTGAGAGAGATGGTTCAGAGGGAACGAAAGAGAGCTAGAAGGAAGTTCAAAGTAGAAGAGGTCAGAAGTCAAAGAGAGTTAACGAAAGATGGACGGATGGAATGAGGAACAGGAAACCGACTTCTCATTTGAATATGGCTACTGATGTTACTGCCACCACAATATACCCTCCCGACCTTGATCACTCAAAATCGAAAATCACGAAAAATCAACGCTCGAAGTGATCCCTTTGACACCATGAACGCCACCTACAACATCGAAGTGCAATGCATAAATAATGTATCAAAATTGATTACGTTTTTAATCTATAAAAGGAAATATAATATAATACAGACTTCACTCCACATAGAGTTGCCACCTCACACCGAACGGAAGAATAATTTAAATTTATTCTTTTACTTTTATATAATGCAATTTAAGATTGGAAAATGTTCCTTATTTGCTTTCCATTTTTTTTTGCAAAATTGAAAAGAAGCTTTTAGAGGAAATTTATCTCATGCGAGAAATCTGGTTAAAATCGGCATATTCAATCAATTTGTTTTAAATACAAAATTTTTTTGAGGATATTTAGATAGAAACTATTCGCGTTTATGCATTGGATTACGGATCGTGATTTTAAGTTTCCCACAAGGGAATCTTTTCAGGGGTCGAATCGTCAAATCCGTTCACGTATGACTCGTCACGTAAAAATGAGTGTTTCGTAGCCGTAGCCGATATAACCACAAGACAGGGAGGTTATAAGGAAGTAAAAAGGAAAAGAGAGCTTTACACGAACAATGGCTCAGGCTAACGGAGCCAGGAAAACCCAAGAGGAAACCGAAAGGGTCAAGGCGAAGTGATCGATTGAAGATCGGTCATTTCAACAGAAACCACAGACGACACCAGTACAAGGATCCACGACGATGTCTACAAGGCGCAGCACCACCACCAAGACCAGGGGACTCCAGCACTCCTTTGCGAGGGTGACGCCGACGGCTCGAATGAGCACCAGCCGGCCAGCGTGGAGCGAGGAAGACCTCTGGAGGAACCGTCGTACCCCCACCCCAATGGTGTCCCCGACACCCGGGAATTGGGGTGAGAGCGAGAGTGAGGAGGCGCGGTGGTCACCAAATGAGGAGGCGCTGCGGGAGCGGGCAACGGCCGAGGCAGAACAATGGTGGACTTAAGTGTGCGGAGAGCCGAGGAAGGAGGACCAGAGCGCCAACGAAGGGTCGCCATCCTAGAAAATTGGCTGTACGAGAACGATGATTTTCTCGAGCTGGACGGTGGCGAGCTCCAGCAAAAACCAGTTCTCGTAAGGCCCGTGATCTTACCAGCCGCTCTGAGGGACCCGTTCGGTAATCAACCGAACTGCAGCTGTCGTGTCGCTGCCGAAAATGGGGAACGCGAAGCAAGCAAGGAACCATCATCCATCAGTGAAGGACAAACCACCACCGAGATTTTTAACTTCAATTGTACTCATTTTGTATGAATAAACGATAAAACAAAATACATGAAACAAATAAAACCAATTTCAAACCCGGGTAACCGGAAGTTCGTGACAATGTGGTGACCAACGTGGGGAATCCCCTGAATCCCTGAACGGAATCCTCATTCGAGATCGAGTAATTCACTATTGTGAATGGACCAAACATATCCGTGAACGATCGTAGTTCCGTATGACGTCAACCGTGAACGGATGGCCGAACGTATGCTTTTGTTCGTAATTCATCCGTTCACAAATTAGCTATCGTAACGACGAAATTTTAAATTGTAATTTGAAAAATGTAAGTAAAAAATAAAAATTTATTAATAAAATTAATGAAATATTATAATTGTTTTCAGGACTAATTCTAATAAAATGAATTCTTTGCAAAAGGAGGTAATGGCGCAATATATGTGCGACCATCCAAACCTTGCAAAAAACTCCCTCCCAAATTGTGCCCAAGGAAGGGCTACAACCAACCGCCTGTGGGATGAATTATCAATGAAACTAAATTCGGTTGGACCACCAACTAAAAACGCCAACGCAAAAGGTTAATATTTTTAGTATATTTTATTGCTTTAATTAACAAATTTTACATTTTATGCCTTTCCGACCAAAAATACCATGCAAAAAAAAGCTTGCTTTTAATAAGCGGTCGATGAGGCAAACTGGCGGTGGTCCACACGAGATGATGTTCATCTCACAGGCGTAGGATTTGGTTATTACAGCTGCTGTTGACGGGCTAGTCGGCGTACCTTTCTTCGGCACATCCTCGAACGTCGACCCCCAAGCCCATTTCTCATGTCCAATCCCATTCCTCAATCCTCAAACCCCATTCCTCAATCCTTAATACCCAACCCCGAAATTTCCGAGTGTCAAACTGCAGTTTGTTCCAAAGACTGCGATATTTTAATGTAAGAAGTAGTGGAGGAGCAAAAAAATGTAAAAGAAATGCAGCTACGAAATTGCACTTACTTCAAACAAATTTAACAGAATGACAAGATTTCCACAAGAGGATTGAATCAAAGTTTGATCGATTACTTGCGATTCAAGAAAGACTACTTGAAATTGAAGAAGAGCGGCATCAAAGCACTATACAGTTGAATGAGGTTGAATTTCAAATAAAGAAAAAACAATTGGAATTGCTTAACACGAAATACGAATTAAAAATTTTTTTTTTTTCGTTTCAAGTTCAACCACATTTAACTATTATGTTAAGCTTTATGTTTCTTTTTCTTAAATTTCAAGGGTCTTTTTTTTATCACGAGTCATTGAAATAATTTTGTTTTTTTTTTCCTCTTGTCATAATGTTGCGATTCTGTTAAATTTCCATCCAACCATCATCCATCAGTGAAGGACAAACCACCACCGAGATTTTTAACTTCAATTGTACGCATTTTGTATGAATAAACGATAAAACAAAATACATGAAACAAATAAAACCAATTTCAAACCCGGGTAACCGAAAGTTCGTGACAATGTGGTGACCAACGTGGGGAATCCCCTGAATCCCTGAACGGAATCCTCATTCGAGATCGAGTAATTCACTATTGTGAATGGACCAAACATATCCGTGAACGATCGTAGTTCCGTATGACGTCAACCGTGAACGGATGGCCGAACGTATGCTTTTGTTCGTAATTCATCCGTTCACAAATTAGCTATCGTAACGACGAATTTTAAATTGTAATTTGAAAAATGTAAGTAAAAAATAAAAATTTATTAATAAAATTAATGAAATATTATAATTGTTTTCAGGACTAATTCTAATAAAATGAATTCTTTGCAAAAGGAGGTAATGGCGCAATATATGTGCGACCATCCAAACCTTGCAAAAAACTCCCTCCCAAATTGTGCCCAAGGAAGGGCTACAACCAACCGCCTGTGGGATGAATTATCAATGAAACTAAATTCGGTTGGACCACCAACTAAAAACGCCAACGCAAAAGGTTAATATTTTTAGTATATTTTATTGCTTTAATTAACAAATTTTACATTTTATGCCTTTCCGACCAAAAATACCATGCAAAAAAAAGCTTGCTTTTAATAAGCGGTCGATGAGGCAAACTGGCGGTGGTCCACACGAGATGATGTTCATCTCACAGGCGTAGGATTTGGTTATTACAGCTGCTGTTGACGGGCTAGTCGGCGTACCTTTCTTCGGCACATCCTCGAACGTCGACCCCCAAGCCCATTTCTCAATGTCCAATCCCATTCCTCAATCCTCAAACCCCATTCCTCAATCCTTAATACCCAACCCCGAAATTTCCGAGTGTCAAACTGCAGTTTGTTCCAAAGACTGTGATATTTTAATGTAAGAAGTAGTGGAGGAGCAAAAAAATGTAAAAGAAATGCAGCTACGAAATTGCACTTACTTCAAACAAATTTAACAGAATGACAAGATTTCCACAAGAGGATTGAATCAAAGTTTGATCGATTACTTGCGATTCAAGAAAGACTACTTGAAATTGAAGAAGAGCGGCATCAAAGCACTATACAGTTGAATGAGGTTGAATTTCAAATAAAGAAAAAACAATTGGAATTGCTTAACACGAAATACGAATTAAAAATTTTTTTTTTTTTCGTTTCAAGTTCAACCACATTTAACTATTATGTTAAGCTTTATGTTTCTTTTTCTTAAATTTCAAGGGTCTTTTTTTTATCACGAGTCATTGAAATAATTTTGTTTTTTTTTTCCTCTTGTCATAATGTTGCGATTCTGTTAAATTTCCATCCAACCATCATCCATCAGTGAAGGACAAACCACCACCGAGATTTTTAACTTCAATTGTACGCATTTTGTATGAATAAACGATAAAACAAAATACATGAAACAAATAAAACCAATTTCAAACCCGGGTAACCGGAAGTTCGTGACAATGTGGTGACCAACGTGGGGAATCCCCTGAATCCCTGAACGGAATCCTCATTCGAGATCGAGTAATTCACTATTGTGAATGGACCAAACATATCCGTGAACGATCGTAGTTCCGTATGACGTCATCCGTGAACGGATGGCCGAACGTATGCTTTTGTTCGTAATTCATCCGTTCACAAATTAGCTATCGTAACGACGAATTTTAAATTGTAATTTGAAAAATGTAAGTAAAAAATAAAAATTTATTAATAAAATTAATGAAATATTATAATTGTTTTCAGGACTAATTCTAATAAAATGAATTCTTTGCAAAAGGAGGTAATGGCGCAATATATGTGCGACCATCCAAACCTTGCAAAAAACTCCCTCCCAAATTGTGCCCAAGGAAGGGCTACAACCAACCGCCTGTGGGATGAATTATCAATGAAACTAAATTCGGTTGGACCACCAACTAAAAACGCCAACGCAAAAGGTTAATATTTTTAGTATATTTTATTGCTTTAATTAACAAATTTTACATTTTATGCCTTTCCGACCAAAAATACCATGCAAAAAAAAGCTTGCTTTTAATAAGCGGTCGATGAGGCAAACTGGCGGTGGTCCACACGAGATGATGTTCATCTCACAGGCGTAGGATTTGGTTATTACAGCTGCTGTTGACGGGCTAGTCGGCGTACCTTTCTTCGGCACATCCTCGAACGTCGACCCCCAAGCCCATTTCTCAATGTCCAATCCCATTCCTCAATCCTCAAACCCCATTCCTCAATCCTTAATACCCAACCCCGAAATTTCCGAGTGTCAAACTGCAGTTTGTTCCAAAGACTGCGATATTTTAATGTAAGAAGTAGTGGAGGAGCAAAAAAATGTAAAAGAAATGCAGCTACGAAATTGCACTTACTTCAAACAAATTTAACAGAATGACAAGATTTCCACAAGAGGATTGAATCAAAGTTTGATCGATTACTTGCGATTCAAGAAAGACTACTTGAAATTGAAGAAGAGCGGCATCAAAGCACTATACAGTTGAATGAGGTTGAATTTCAAATAAAGAAAAAACAATTGGAATTGCTTAACACGAAATACGAATTAAAAATTTTTTTTTTTTCGATTCAAGTTCAACCACATTCAACTATTATGTTAAGCTTTATGTTTCTTTTTCTTAAATTTCAAGGGTCTTTTTTTTATCACGAGTCATTGAAATAATTTTGTTTTTTTTTTCCTCTTGTAATAATGTTGCGATTCTTTTTTTGTTGAACAAGTGCAATTTCTGATACATTTCTTCTTCATATATTATAATCGCTATCGTTGAAACATCTGCTGTTTGGCAATCGGAAAATCCCCAAGATGTTAAGTTTATTTTAAGATTAGTTTTAATTTATATTTAGTTAGAAGTAAGTAGTTATATTTGTTGATTAGTTTTAAGTGTTTTTCGAATAAATCAAATAATTAAATTCTAATTTACATAATTATTTTTATTTAATTTAAAAAGGATTCTTTAATATTCTTACGAATAGTTTGTCCTATTCGTGTTAGTTGTGTTTCATCACTAGTTTCAATATCTGACATAATATGAAGTGGATTATTTTGTATATAAAATGATATTTTGAATTTTATACATAAATTATGTAATGCTGAACACACATTCACAAATCTAACCACTTTCATTGGCGCATATCTCCCTTTTTTCTCATATCCTAAAATTTTCCAACGACACTTTAAGATTCCAATTGTTTGTTCGATGATGCACCTCGCCTTTGAATGGACATCGTTGAACATTCCTTCATCATGTTGTGGATTCCGATATGGTGTTATACACCAAGGCTCGAGAGGATAGCCAGAGTCCCTTATAATGGTTAATATAATGTTAGAACATATAAAAAACAACAGGTACAAAGAAACTGCAAGTGTTAGGTGGAATGTGATATAGTACAAGTAGCAGATATTTGATATTCTAAAAATTTAACAATTCGAAATTAATTTTTTTGATGAAATGCGTTTGCATATTTTGTATATATTTTGTATATTTTGCATATTTTTCATATATTTTGCATATTTATGGTACATTTTTTTTGCATATTTTTGGCATATATTTTGCATATTTTCGATATGCAATACAATTTGTTATATTTGAACGATAAAACGTCTAGATACCAAGTTTGGTTTCAATCTGATGAAAAATACGGTAATATGCAAAATCCGAGGTCTAATTATTATTAATTTCGGTGTCTTAGTCTTTTAAATGGTAACACCTATTTGCAAATATTTGTAATAGATCTGATCAGTTTCTCATGCTTAAAATATTATTTGTAATTGGCAACACGATAGTTGTAAGCATTTTCGTCGTTCTTTTCCGCATTCTTCTTTCTCCTTTATATGCGTGTGTGAAACAATCGTGTGTTAGTAATTCCTAAAAAATAAAATAAAAACAATAAAGGAACAGTTGAATAGTTATAGTTCTCAAGAAGAGTAAAAAATAGTGAGTGTGAAAGCATTTCCGTGACTTTATAAAAGAGACGTTGTAGTGATATCACTTAGTTCTCAAGGAGAGATCAAAAATTTGATAGACTGTGAAACCAATTACGTGTTATTGAAATTGCAATTATGCCACGAAGAAGACAATCTGACATAGGTAGACGAAGTCATTCAAATGCACGGCGGGTTAAATTTCGTACTAACCGCACTGATGACCATCGAGTTACCGACAATGAAAATAGTCGTATTCGAATGTATGAATTACGTTCTATATCGACTGAAAATGAACAGCAAGCCAATAGATTGCAAAAAGTTCGTGCACAACGTACGATCCGCCAGAGATCCCAGCAAATGGAACATGACCAAATGCACTGTGGTGTTGCGATCCCAGAACGAGCGGCATTCAATTACGATCCGGAAATCGATTACGGTTCGAATAGATCGGTAGTCATTGGAGAAATGACAATTGCGTGTTCGCATTGTAAGGCGATGAAATTCCGAGGTGAATCGCCTGGATTGTGTTGTGCGAGTGGAAAAATCAAATTGCCTGCTTTGGTTTCGCCACCAGAACCATTACGAACATTAATGTCTGGAATAGGAAGTGATTCAAAAAGTTTCTTGGCCAATATTCAAAAATATAATAATTTTTTCCAAATGACATCTTTTGGGGCATCTCATATTATACAGGACAATTTTATGCCAACCTTCAAGGTAATTAAAAAAAATTTCTCTAACATACAGGATGCCTTCAATTTCGATCGACATCAGAACTGGAATTCGAAAGAATTCAAAATCAGTGTTCTCAATTTCGATGGAATTAAATGTGATCGAATCCACTTCGAAGAGAAAAATAATTGAAATTTTACAGATTTTACTGAATTATACTCTTTTTATATAATTCTGTTGAATTTATTGCGAAACCACTTTGAAAAGTAAAACTGATAAAAAAAATATTACTGTTTATAAAATTTTATTAAAATTTGACGGAATTGTTCTGGACAAAAATAAATAATGAGTTTCTCCAAGTCGAGATAAATGTAATACATTTTTACATTAACTAGATAACATGAATTGGTTAACTCAAAATTTTGATTTTTATTTTTTATCATACAATTTTTTATCATACAATTTTTTATCATACAATTTTAAAACGTCAAATACAAAAACAATTTATTTTTTCAATTAATTCACATTTTGACAGGTTTTACTCAATTATTTTTATTTACATTTTTGTTATATTTATATCGAAATCAAATTAAGCAATAATGTCAGCGATTTGAATTTGATTTGCAAAATCTAGAATGAATTCTCGGAAGTAATCAGATAGTTACCCGAATCAGAATATAAACACAATATAAATTTTCTATCAGTATAAAACTGAGATCCAATGTAATAAGGACATCGTGGCACAAATTTCAATTATACAGTGAATATTTTGGGCTCATAATGAATTAATTTAAACAAAAATCCTATTTTCTTTGTTGTCTTTGGGTATTTTCGGTTTTTTTCACATTTGTTTTTTTAACTATGATCTATTCATTTCAATTATTTAGTCTTATCATAACAGCCTTAAGCCTGAAGATCGTACTTCAAACCAAATCAATTCCAAATTAAGAATACACCTAATTCTGTTTTTATACGGTCTTTTTCACCACGGTTTTGATATAACACGGTATGAAAATCACCTATTCTTTGATATGATCAATGTCTTTTTTTAAAAGTTTTTTTTAAAACAAGTTTTTCTGGAACCAATCTACCGTGTAAAAACAGAATTAAGTGTAATTTGTTCGGATAGTTTCGGAGTTTTGCTTCAAATCCTTTAGGTATACAATAATCTTCCCTTTTCATATATTTCTTTACGGCTTCCACTTCTCACGTCGGGAAAACTACTAGAAACCTACTTTCATTGCTGTTAAAACATTTAAAAATGGGAACACAATGATTGTAAGTAGCTCGGTTCAAATTTCTTGCTGGTACTTGTGGGTTATAATATCAATTTGTTTGTTTTTTTGGGTGATTTTCTATATACAATCGTATTTTGATTGTAATTTCAGGCGCTGTAACTAATAAAAAAGTTAGTGCTATGAATTTTTATTCATACAGACTTATGATCCGTGAAAATGAAATAAATCACATTTTAATGTGTCGCCGTCTTTTCCATCAATTCGCGGTCGACATGTATGTCAAAATTGAGACAGAACGATTGACGTATATTCGTTTGAACCAAAAGAATCTCCGATCTGAGGAATATATAAACCTTCGCGATGCGATTAATGCGGACGGCAATGCAAACAACGTGGGAAGAATGACAATTCATACATACATTGGGAGTCCGCGTCATATGCACGAGTACGCACAAGATGCGATGTCGTATGATAGAGAATATGGCCGCCCAGACCTATTCATAACAATCACCTGTAATCCTCAATGGATTGAAATCAAGAGGGAACTGCTACCCAACCAAACACCAGTTGATAGACATGACATCACCGCCAGAGTTTTTAAACAAAAACTAAAGTCTCTGATGGATTTCATCATAAAACATCGTGTGTATGGCCCGGTTCGTTGTTGGATGTACTCGGTTGAATGGCAAAAGCGTGGTCTGCCTCATGCGCATATATTGCTTTGGTTCGTTGACAAAATCAGGCCGTCGGAAATCGATTCCATCATCTCAGCGGAAATCCCAGCTCGTTGATTCCAAATTGTATGCTGTCGTAACTAGGAATATGATACATGGACCCTGCGGAGCAGGGTTGTCGAAGTCACTTCAATCGAAGTGTTTCACTTCACTTTGACCCAAAACACTACGGCACTCCACTTTTTTTGGAAACACTTCACTTTTAAAAACTTGAATCATAATGAACTTTTCTTAAAATTTGTTGTAAAAACATATAGTTTCGCGATTCTTTACTCGTCCGAATCTCTGACAGACGTGTACCTACCCAACATTTTCAAAAAATTCAATACTGGAATGCCGACAACACCGTGCAGTTATTCCCAAACTGAAGAGTTTGTATAAATATCAATGTTATGTTTAAGTGTTAATTATGAATTTGTATGAAATTAATACATTTTACAAAACACTTCACTTTTCTCCGTTTCACTTCACTTTTTCTTGTCTAACACTTCGCTCGAAAAATTCGAAACGACAACCCTGCTGCGGAGTCTTCAATAAGGACTCGCCCTGTATGATCGATGGCAAGTGTTCTAAGCGATACCCAAGAGATCTAATTGCTGACACCATCACAGGTAATGACGGTTACCCATTCAGTCAAAGGGAGAGATGTTAATGTCGATAATCGTTGGATTGTGCCATATTCGCCAATACTGTCCAAAGCTTTTGAAGCGCACATCAATGTGGAATACTTAACTCCGTTAAGTCCATAAAGTATATATGCCAATATGTGAACAAAGGCAGCGATATGGCTGTTTTTGCTGTGACAAATGCAAACGACGAAATAACGCAGTATCAAGTAAAAATACTCGTATACTCGAGTAAATGGCACGATAAACGATTATATTTTTAATCGACTAATTGTTACAAATATTTTGACGGTACCGGCTAATTGACAATATATTGAAATATTTTATTTATTTATAATTTTGATACAAAAATTCAAACACTAACCACAGGTTGAGATGATTTCCGAGACTTTTGAATGAATCAAACATAATAAATAAATTAAATTATTTACATATTTGATTGAATATAATATTTTACTGTTGACTGTTAGTTAAGAATACATTACGGCGTCTTTTGTACGCCTCCCAAGCAAGGAAGCTGAAATAGATCAATGAAACTGATGGAGCATGCAACGTTCAGTGTGTTTTCAGCATCAAATCAAAGATGAGAGCATTTGAGATCTCTCTCTCTCTCTCTCATTTTCATACTGCGTATTAATTTTTCCGAAAGATCGAAGTCAATTAATTTTTATCAGTTCAAGTTTATTCGTGAATACAAGTGGTGCTAGTGGTAAACAAAGTGAACAATTTTACCAGGATCGTTGAGAATTATTTGGTAGGTATTATTTTCAAATAATAATTTGACATCTTCCTATTTCAATAAGTACATATTCTCAAAAAAGCATTTAATTTTTTTTACAGATTCTACTTCTGATGAAATCAACAATCAAAGAGATTTAATCGCAAAAATGTCTTCTTTTTTCCATAACCAAGAGTTCAACGACAAGAAGACAAGTAATTTAATTTAATTTAATATATTTATATTTAATATGTAATTATACACAAAATAAAATATGTACATATAAAAAAATATATCAAAACCGGTTTTTTCAATGACGCAGAAAGTGAAAGAAACGCAAAAGGGGAGAGCGTAGTGGGAGAGAGCGCAATGAGAGAGAAAGCTCGAGCGATCGCTGACATTTGACTAATTCGTGTGAAAATGTCAGCCTGAAAATATATGAAAACGGCTCGCTGATTCTGGGTGACGGATTTCATGCAGAATTCTTGGATGACAGACGCGTACGAAATCTGCCGGGTAAAAGTGCAGGCTTTCGTGTATATATGTACGTATATGTGAAATGATTACGAGTACGACTATATCGACTTTTAAACCCGATTACTTCTTTTTGCACCGATTTTTAGTTGAAATTTTGGTTTTGACTACTTGCATCGACTACATACCGGTATTGGAACGTCACTACGGATGGGTCGCTATGTCAGCAGCAATGAAGCGATTTGGCGCATCTTTTCCTTTCCGATTCACGAAAGATACCCTACAGTTGTACATTTGGCGGTACATCTAGAAAACGGACAACGAGTGTATTTCAATGCAGAAAACGCAGCGGACAGAGCGGTGCGACCACCGTCGACAACATTGACCAGCTTCTTTTCAGTTTGTCGAGCTGATGATTTCGCTCGCACTTTGCTGTATGCTGAAATGCCGCGTTACTACACGTGGAACGCATCATCGAAGTCGTTTCAGCGTCGAAAACAAGGATCAACAGTTGAAGGACATCCAAATGTATTTGCTTCAGACGCTCTGGGTCGCATTTATACGGTTCATCCAAATAACGATGAATGTTACTACCGGAATGTTACTATCGGTTATTGTTGGTGAATGTTCGTGGTCCGTCATCGTTTGAACACCTGAGAACCGTTAATGGACAGCTGTGTGCGACCTATCGTGAGGCGTGTCAACTGTTGCAGTTATTAGATAACGATTCGCATTGGGACAATACGCTAAAAGATTCTGTCATATCGTCATCACCGCATCAAATTCGCACATTGTTCGCGATTATCATATCCACATGTTTCCCGTCGAATCCGAACGATTTGTGGATAAAATATAAGGATGACATGTCTGAGGATATTTTGCATCGCGTGCGTCGTCTATCATCAAATCCGCAATTACAAATTACAGAAGAAATATACAATGAGACATTAATTTTATTAGAAGACCTGTGTTTATCCATGGCAAATAAAGTTTTGTCACTTTTGGGTATGGTATCACCCAATCGTCCAATACACGATGGTTTCAATCACGAGCTACAAAGAGAGCGACAATACGACAGTGAAGCATTAGCTGAAGCAGTTCGTACAAATGTTACACTCCGGTTGACAACTAATATGCGAGTATTTTTGCAACAATCTCAAAATGAAGATGTGTTTTCGAAACAATTATTGGACGTTGGAAATGGGAAAGTTGCAGTTGTTATCTCGACCGGATTAATCACTTTTCCAAATGATTTCTGTCAGTTCACCGAATCGAAGGAGGAGCTCATTCGGCGTGTTTTCCCGAATTTTGCACAAAACTACAGAAATCATAATTGGCTGAGCGAACGAGCCAAATTGGCAGCGAAGAATATCAATGTCAATGACCTCAACTCGACCATCCAAAATTTCGTTCCAGGGCATTTAAATTCATATAAGTCTGTTGACACAATTATGAACCAGGATCAAATTGTGAACTATCCTGTAGAATTTTTAAATTCGTTAGATTTGCCAGGATTACCACCTCACAATTTAGAATTGAAAGAAGACTCAGTCATCATCGTGTTGCGTAATATAAACCAACCTCGATTGTGCAATGGTACAGGACTAGCGGTGAAAAAACTTATGAATAACGTCATCGAGGCAACGATAATTAAAGGAAAGTACAAAGGAGAGGATGTTTTAATTCCGCGCATCCCTATGATCCCAACTGACTTACCATTTGATTTTAAACGACTTCAATTTCCGGTGCGTTTGGTCTTTGCAATGACTATCAATAAATCACAGGGGCAGCCATTGAAAGTTTGCGGAATAAATTTGGAGTTTCCATGTTTCGCGCATGGACAACTGTATGTTGCATGCTCGCGGGTAGGAAACCCATCCTCATTGTTTATTTATGCACCGGAGAAAAAAAAAATATCGTTTACAAGAAAGTTCTGGATTAAAACTTGGAATCTTTGCCTACATTAGAATTTGGAATCAGTAATGCATGTAAGTATTTTTGATTTCTTTTTTATCTGTTACCAGTAGCAATAAATTGTTTTCAAATTCAACAGGATATCTTCATGACATCACGTGAATATTTCCTTAATTTGAATGTCTTTGAAATTGTACTTTATTTGTATTTTCAACCAATTCCGACTGTAAGTATTTTTGAATAGTTTTATAATCTGTTCCCACTTATTACCTGAATTTCTACTTCGACAGGATATCTAAACGGCTCTTCCTCTGCCTTTCAAAAGTATCAGTCGTGCTTTGGATTGAAGAAACAACTAGAAACACGCTCAATTTCAACCACCAGCGACTTGAATTTTTTTTTAATCTGAACGACTTCGAATATTCAAGTATGTAACATGTCCAATTAAATTGTACTTTATTCGCATCTTCAACCAATTCCGACTGTAAGTATTTTTGAAGAATTGTACTGTTCCCACTTATTACCTGAATTTCTACTTCGACAGGATATCTAAACGGCTCCTCCTCTGCCTTTCAAAAGTATCAGTCGTGCTTTGGATTGAAGCAACCAGGGTTCGTAAAACATTTTTTTTTTTTCAATCGCTCTCTGAACGTACGGCTCACGAGCCGTAATTTTACCACTCATGAGCGAGTGGTATTTTACCACTCACGAGTGGTATCAGTCGACTCGCTCAGGAGTAAACATACGACTCACGAGTGGTATTCTTGCTGACGAGCGGAAAGAATACCACTCGTGAGTGGTATATGCGTCAACAAGAATACCACTCGCGAGTGGTAAAAACGTCATCAAGAATACCACTCGGGAGTGGTATTCTTGTTGTTGTTGTTTGCGACTATGATTGTACGGAGAATTCGAGATTGTTGTTTTTTTATGGTTGTCGATGGCAGGTAGATAACGAAAATGGAATGTCATGTTGTGTTTGGTTTTTGTAAAAATTGTAAATTTTTCCAAATACTATTACTTTTCATCATAGGAAACACATAGAATTTGTTATACCCTACACCCTGTGGGTAAGGGTATATTAATTTTGTCCTTCCGTTTGTAACGCATTAAAGGAGAGGTCGTAGGTATGGAATAGTATATATATTCTTGATCAGCGTCACCTCCTGAATCGATTTAGCTATGTCCGTCTGTCTGTCCGTCTGTCTGTCTGTCTGTCTGTGTGTCTGTCTGTGTGTCTGTCTGTGGAAATAGATTTTCTGAAGAAACGGTAAGAGATACTGACTTCAAATTTGGATTTAGTATTTCTATATTAATAAGCTACTTGTATGTAATGGGCGTAATCGGTTAACGGACACGCCCACCTCC
The DNA here is from genome assembly GCA_017309665.1 of Coelopa frigida. Classification (NCBI taxonomy): domain Eukaryota; kingdom Metazoa; phylum Arthropoda; class Insecta; order Diptera; family Coelopidae; genus Coelopa; species Coelopa frigida. The sequence goes on from CM029564.1 coordinate 24,510,500, forward strand.
CATATAAAGCAAAAGGTTTATATGGGATATCTGGTGAACTATGGTATATATCGAGATGAAATTTTGTGTGTGATCATGTTCCACTGATACAAGTTTACAATCTAAAAATGGATAATATCGCCCAATGGACACGCCCACCTCTCATATAAAGCAAAAGGTTTATATGGGATATATGGCGAACTATGGTATATATCGAAATGAAATTTTGTGTGTGATCATTCACCACCGTCTCGAGTTTACAATCCAAAAATGGAAAACATCGCCCATCGGATACGCCCACCTCCCATATAAAGCAAAATGTTTATATGGGATATCTGGTGAACTTGGTATATATCGAAATGAAAGGCATAATTTTACTTTACCACACCCAGCGCCAAATACTATAATTTATATGTCAAAAGATAGTATTTTCAGCGTACATTCCAACAACAATAAAAAGTTGGGGCGGACTCATTTGGTTTGGCCATAAAGTGAGGTCAAAGGTCAAATTAATGATTTTTTCAAATAGTCACTAAATCCACAAATATTACACGATCGGGCAATACAATAATTTTTTAATTAATTTGTTTAATTAATAATTAACTTTGACCTCACTTTATGGCCAAACCAAATGAGTCCGCCGCTATATTTGGTTGTTTTAATTTTGGATAAATGGATAACATCGCCCAATGAACACACCCACCTCCCATATAAAGCAAATGGTTTATATGGGATATCTGGTGATCAATATATATATATATATATATCAATGTATATATCGAGATTAAATTTTGTGTGTGATAAAGTACTCTGATACGACCTTACATTCTAAACATCACCCAATGGACACACTCACTTAAACATTTGATATAGAATATCCACATATTGAATGAATACAATGGAAATAAAAATTCGATAATAATTATGGTTGATTTGAACATATGTCGAAAAGCAGAGGAAAATATATTGGAACGTAGTCTTTCTCTTATTCCGCTTATTGACAAATATATTTGCAGAACGAAAGGATCCACTAATATTATACCGACTTTAGAAATTAGTGCAATGACGTATGATATTTACAGTTATACAGATATTCATATGGATTACTTCAAAAACTAAAAAATAATCACTAATTTGTTTTATCTTTAATAAACGTTGTATGCAGGGTGTAGGGTATGTAAACTTCGACCTGGCCGAAGTTAACGATTTTTGCTTGGGTGGACCAGGCAAACGCTAGCCAGGTGTGCTAGTTTTTAAATTCATGTATGTTTTGGGAAACCTTAACAGTCAAATTTTTGTCACTTTTTCAGTTTCGTTAAATTAAAAAAATGAATAAAAAGGACTCAAACATCACATTTCATTTGTTATTGTAGCTACTGTTGTTGTTGTGGTTACCCAAGAGACGAAGTTAGGTAGAAAACAGATAAATGCACGAAGTCGCATTCGGTCGGCTGATCGGCTGAAAATACGACTACCGACCAGGAAATACCACTCCCTAGTGGTATTCTTGAACTGATTGGTATTTCGAGCGATATTTTACGAACTCTGGAAGCAACTACTAGAAACACACTCAATTTAAACCTCCAGCGACTTTGCATCTTCAATCAATTCCGACTGAAAGTATTTTTGAAGAATTTTATAATCTGTTCCCACTTACTACTTCGACAGGATATCTAAATAAGGATATCAGTCGTGCTTTGGATTGATGCTACTACAAATTGTATTTAAATAACAAACTTTGAACCAACGTCGATAAAATCCAGTTATTTTAAAATTGTACATTATTTAAATCTTCGACCAATTCCAAATGTAAGTATTTGTGAAGATTTTTGTAATTTGTTCCTAAATTCTAAATGGATTTATACTTCGAGTGGATATAATAGCGGCGGTGCTTCGGATTAATACTACTTCTACCATCAGTAACTTTGAATGTTCTTTGGAAAACGGAGCCCTGCTTTGGATTGCTGCCACATACGTCCTGAAATATTACCACCAGACAATTATTGACTTTTCCAGTTTTAGATTAATGACTTTCTGTATTCATATATCAAACACGTTGATTATAAGCACAAATTCTATGATTTGTTGGTTAATAAAATATTTGTTTAATTAATTGAATTAAATTAAATTTGTTTTAAAATTAAATAGACCGTAAATATATTTAAAAGCTCTAAGGCTTTACATCAATGTTCTAACTATCTTTGCCGAAAATAACATTTTTTGATTAGGTGGACCAGGCAAAGTATTAATATATATAATATACATTATATGCACTGTTTTTGTATATTTTCTACAAATGAACTGAAAATATTTTTCGCTGTGAAAATTAAAAAATACGTCTCTAGTCATTGTGAATACACATCGATATTTTGTATACTGCAAAAGGTTTGAAAATCGGATAACTGCAATTTGGCATCACATATTTAATAACGGAATCAAGTAACGAACAAGCCAATAATTTCAAAAGTACTGCGTCAGAAGAGATTGAAAATAATTTTACATTGAATAATAACATAGTCACTTTTCAATATTAGTCTTCATAGTGAAAATAGAGAAATTGAAGTTTTTATTAATAATTGGTTGTATTTGTTATTTTGTAGAAAAAAGTATATAAATTAGTAAGTAAAATTCGATAATTGAAACGCCTAAGTATTATTCTCGATATAGTTTTGAGCATATAATTTTTCTTTGTATTATGAGGACAGAAACCCTGAAGATATACATATTTATTAATTAAGGTTCGTGTAACGTTATTTTTCAATGAGAGAGAGAGAGAGAGATCTCAAATGCTCTCATCTTTGATTTGATGCTGAAAACACACTGAACGTTGCATGCTCCATCAGTTTCATTGATCTATTTCAGCTTCCTTGCTTGGGAGGCGTACAAAAGACGCCGTAATGTATTCTTAACTAACAGTCAACAGTAAAATATTATATTCAATCAAATATGTAAATAATTTAATTTATTTATTATGTTTGATTCATTCAAAAGTCTCGGAAATCATCTCAACCTGTGGTTAGTGTTTGAATTTTTGTATCAAAATTATAAATAAATAAAATATTTCAATATATTGTCAATTAGCCGGTACCGTCAAAATATTTGTAACAATTAGTCGATTAAAAATATAATCGTTTATCGTGCCATTTACTCGAGTATACGAGTATTTTTACTTGTACAGTCGACTCGCTCAGGAGTAAACATACGACTCACGAGTGGTATTCTTGCTGACGAGCGGAAAGAATACCACTCGTGAGTGGTATATGCGTCAACAAGAATACCACTCGCGAGTGGTAAAAACGTCATCAAGAATACCACTCGGGAGTGGTATTCTTGTTGTTGTTGTTTGCGACTATGATTGTACGGAGAATTCGAGATTGTTGTTTTTTTATGGTTGTCGATGGCAGGTAGATAACGAAAATGGAATGTCATGTTGTGTTTGGTTTTTGTAAAAATTGTAATGAAGTAGATATAGATATCAAATAGGTACCTCTTTTTTATTATAAAAGGGTAAAAAAAACACTTCGGGTCATGAACAAGGTTGCAGAACTATAAAATATTACTTAATTCCAACGGAACATTTTTTCCAAATACTATTACTTTTCATCATAGGAAACACATAGAATTTGTTATACCCTACACCCTGTGGGTAAGGGTATATTAATTTTGTCCTTCCGTTTGTAACGCATTAAAGGAGAGGTCGTAGGTATGGAATAGTATATATATTCTTGATCAGCGTCACCTCCTGAATCGATTTAGCTATGTCCGTCTGTCTGTCCGTCTGTCTGTCTGTCTGTGTGTCTGTCTGTGGAAATAGATTTTCTGAAGAAACGGTAAGAGATACTGACTTCAAATTTGGATTTAGTATTTCTATATTAATAAGCTACTTGTATGTAAAAATGGGCGTAATCGGTTAACGGACACGCCCACCTCCCATATAAAGCAAAAGGTTTATATGGGATATCTGGTGAACTATGGTATATATCGAGATGAAATTTTGTGTGTGATCATGTTCCACTGATACAAGTTTACAATCTAAAAATGGATAATATCGCCCAATGGACACGCCCACCTCTCATATAAAGCAAACGGTTTATATGGGATATATGGCGAACTATGGTATATATCGAAATGAAATTTTGTGTGTGATCATTCACCACCGTCTCGAGTTTACAATCCAAAAATGGAAAACATCGCCCATCGGATACGCCCACCTCCCATATAAAGCAAAATGTTTATATGGGATATCTGGTGAACTTGGTATATATCGAAATGAAAGGCATAATTTTACTTTACCACACCCAGCGCCAAATACTATAATTTATATGTCAAAAGATAGTATTTTCAGCGTACATTCCAACAACAATAAAAAGTTGGGGCGGACTCATTTGGTTTGGCCATAAAGTGAGGTCAAAGGTCAAATTAATGATTTTTTCAAATAGTCACTAAATCCACAAATATTACACGATCGGGCAATACAATAATTTTTTAATTAATTTGTTTAATTAATAATTAACTTTGACCTCACTTTATGGCCAAACCAAATGAGTCCGCCGCTATATTTGGTTGTTTTAATTTTGGATAAATGGATAACATCGCCCAATGAACACACCCACCTCCCATATAAAGCAAATGGTTTATATGGGATATCTGGTGATCAATATATATATATATATATATCAATGTATATATCGAGATTAAATTTTGTGTGTGATAAAGTACTCTGATACGACCTTACATTCTAAACATCACCCAATGGACACACTCACCTAAACATTTGATATAGAATATCCACATATTGAATGAATACAATGGAAATAAAAATTCGATAATAATTATGGTTGATTTGAACATATGTCGAAAAGCAGAGGAAAATATATTGGAACGTAGTCTTTCTCTTATTCCGCTTATTGACAAATATATTTGCAGAACGAAAGGATCCACTAATATTATACCGACTTTAGAAATTAGTGCAATGACGTATGATATTTACAGTTATACAGATATTCATATGGATTACTTCAAAAACTAAAAAATAATCACTAATTTGTTTTATCTTTAATAAACGTTGTATGCAGGGTGTAGGGTATGTAAACTTCGACCTGGCCGAAGTTAACGATTTTTGCCTGGGTGGACCAGGCAAACGCTAGCCAGGTGTGCTAGTTTTTAAATTCATGTATGTTTTGGGAAACCTTAACAGTCAAATTTTTGTCACTTTTTCAGTTTCGTTAAATTAAAAAAATGAATAAAAAGGACTCAAACATCACATTTCATTTGTTATTGTAGCTACTGTTGTTGTTGTGGTTACCCAAGAGACGAAGTTAGGTAGAAAACAGATAAATGCACGAAGTCGCATTCGGTCGGCTGATCGGCTGAAAATACGAACTACCGACCAGGAAATACCACTCCCGAGTGGTATTCTTGAACTGATTGGTATTTCGAGCGATATTTTACGAACTCTGGAAGCAACTACTAGAAACACACTCAATTTAAACCTCCAGCGACTTTGCATCTTCAATCAATTCCGACTGAAAGTATTTTTGAAGAATTTTATAATCTGTTCCCACTTACTACTTCGACAGGATATCTAAATAAGGATATCAGTCGTGCTTTGGATTGATGCTACTACAAATTGTATTTAAATAACAAACTTTGAACCAACGTCGATAAAATCCAGTTATTTTAAAATTGTACATTATTTAAATCTTCGACCAATTCCAAATGTAAGTATTTGTGAAGATTTTTGTAATTTGTTCCTAAATTCTAAATGGATTTATACTTCGAGTGGATATAATAGCGGCGGTGCTTCGGATTAATACTACTTCTACCATCAGTAACTTTGAATGTTCTTTGGAAAACGGAGCCCTGCTTTGGATTGCTGCCACATACGTCCTGAAATATTACCACCAGACAATTATTGACTTTTCCAGTTTTAGATTAATGACTTTCTGTATTCATATATCAAACACGTTGATTATAAGCACAAATTCTATGATTTGTTGGTTAATAAAATATTTGTTTAATTAATTGAATTAAATTAAATTTGTTTTAAAATTAAATAGACCGTAAATATATTTAAAAGCTCTAAGGCTTTACATCAATGTTCTAACTATCTTTGCCGAAATAACATTTTTTGATTAGGTGGACCAGGCAAAGTATTAATATATATAATATACATTATATGCACTGTTTTTGTATATTTTCTACAAATGAACTGAAAATATTTTTCGCTGTGAAAATTAAAAAATACGTCTCTAGTCATTGTGAATACACATCGATATTTTGTATACTGCAAAAGGTTTGAAAATCGGATAACTGCAATTTGGCATCACATATTTAATAACGGAATCAAGTAACGAACAAGCCAATAATTTCAAAAGTACTGCGTCAGAAGAGATTGAAAATAATTTTACATTGAATAATAACATAGTCACTTTTCAATATTAGTCTTCATAGTGAAAATAGAGAAATTGAAGTTTTTATTAATAATTGGTTGTATTTGTTATTTTGTAGAAAAAAGTATATAAATTAGTAAGTAAAATTCGATAATTGAAACGCCTAAGTATTATTCTCGATATAGTTTTGAGCATATAATTTTTCTTTGTATTATGAGGACAGAAACCCTGAAGATATACATATTTATTAATTAAGGTTCGTGTAACGTTATTTTTCAATGAGAGAGAGAGAGAGAGATCTCAAATGCTCTCATCTTTGATTTGATGCTGAAAACACACTGAACGTTGCATGCTCCATCAGTTTCATTGATCTATTTCAGCTTCCTTGCTTGGGAGGCGTACAAAAGACGCCGTAATGTATTCTTAACTAACAGTCAACAGTAAAATATTATATTCAATCAAATATGTAAATAATTTAATTTATTTATTATGTTTGATTCATTCAAAAGTCTCGGAAATCATCTCAACCTGTGGTTAGTGTTTGAATTTTTGTATCAAAATTATAAATAAATAAAATATTTCAATATATTGTCAATTAGCCGGTACCGTCAAAATATTTGTAACAATTAGTCGATTAAAAATATAATCGTTTATCGTGCCATTTACTCGAGTATACGAGTATTTTTACTTGTACAGTCGACTCGCTCAGGAGTAAACATACGACTCACGAGTAGTATTCTTGCTGACGAGCGGAAAGAATACCACTCGTGAGTGGTATATGCGTCAACAAGAATACCACTCGCGAGTGGTAAAAACGTCATCAAGAATACCACTCGGGAGTGGTATTCTTGTTGTTGTTGTTTGCGACTATGATTGTACGGAGAATTCGAGATTGTTGTTTTTTTATGGTTGTCGATGGCAGGTAGATAACGAAAATGGAATGTCATGTTGTGTTTGGTTTTTGTAAAAATTGTAATGAAGTAGATATAGATATCAAATAGGTACCTGTTTTTTATTATAAAAGGGTAAAAAAAACACTTCGGGTCATGAACAAGGTTGCAGAACTATAAAATATTACTTAATTCCAACGGAACATTTTTTCCAAATACTATTACTTTTCATCATAGGAAACACATAGAATTTGTTATACCCTACACCCTGTGGGTAAGGGTATATTAATTTTGTCCTTCCGTTTGTAACGCATTAAAGGAGAGGTCGTAGGTATGGAATAGTATATATATTCTTGATCAGCGTCACCTCCTGAATCGATTTAGCTATGTCCGTCTGTCTGTCCGTCTGTCTGTCTGTCTGTGTGTCTGTCTGTGTGTCTGTCTGTGGAAATAGATTTTCTGAAGAAACGGTAAGAGATACTGACTTCAAATTTGGATTTAGTATTTCTATATTAATAAGCTACTTGTATGTAAAAATGGGCGTAATCGGTTAACGGACACGCCCACCTCCCATATAAAGCAAAAGGTTTATATGGGATATCTGGTGAACTATGGTATATATCGAGATGAAATTTTGTGTGTGATCATGTTCCACTGATACAAGTTTACAATCTAAAAATGGATAATATCGCCCAATGGACACGCCCACCTCTCATATAAAGCAAAAGGTTTATATGGGATATATGGCGAACTATGGTATATATCGAAATGAAAGGCATAATTTTACTTTACCACACCCAGCGCCAAATACTATAATTTATATGTCAAAAGATAGTATTTTCAGCGTACATTCCAACAACAATAAAAAGTTGGGGCGGACTCATTTGGTTTGGCCATAAAGTGAGGTCAAAGGTCAAATTAATGATTTTTTCAAATAGTCACTAAATCCACAAATATTACACGATCGGGCAATACAATAATTTTTTAATTAATTTGTTAATTAATAATTAACTTTGACCTCACTTATGGCCAAACCAAATGAGTCCGCCGCTATATTTGGTTGTTTTAATTTTGGATAAATGGATAACATCGCCCAATGAACACACCCACCTCCCATATAAAGCAAATGGTTTATATGGGATATCTGGTGATCAATATATATATATATATATATCAATGTATATATCGAGATTAAATTTTGTGTGTGATAAAGTACTCTGATACGACCTTACATTCTAAACATCACCAATGGACACACTCACTTAAACATTTGATATAGAATATCCACATATTGAATGAATACAATGGAAATAAAAATTCGATAATAATTATGGTTGATTTGAACATATGTCGAAAAGCAGAGGAAAATATATTGGAACGTAGTCTTTCTCTTATTCCGCTTATTGACAAATATATTTGCAGAACGAAAGGATCCACTAATATTATACCGACTTTAGAAATTAGTGCAATGACGTATGATATTTACAGTTATACAGATATTGATATGGATTACTTCAAAAACTAAAAAATAATCACTAATTGTTTTATCTTTAATAAACGTTGTATGCAGGGTGTAGGGTATGTAAACTTCGACCTGGCCGAAGTTAACGATTTTTGCCTGGGTGGACCAGGCAAACGCTAGCCAGGTGTGCTAGTTTTTAAATTCATGTATGTTTTGGGAAACCTTAACAGTCAAATTTTTGTCACTTTTTCAGTTTCGTTAAATTAAAAAAATGAATAAAAAGGACTCAAACATCACATTTCATTTGTTATTGTAGCTACTGTTGTTGTTGTGGTTACCCAAGAGACGAAGTTAGGTAGAAAACAGATAAATGCACGAAGTCGCATTCGGTCGGCTGATCGGCTGAAAATACGACTACCGACCAGGAAATACCACTCCCGAGTGGTATTCTTGAACTGATTGGTATTTCGAGCGATATTTTACGAACTCTGGAAGCAACTACTAGAAACACACTCAATTTAAACCTCCAGCGACTTTGCATCTTCAATCAATTCCGACTGAAAGTATTTTTGAAGAATTTTATAATCTGTTCCCACTTACTACTTCGACAGGATATCTAAATAAGGATATCAGTCGTGCTTTGGATTGATGCTACTACAAATTGTATTTAAATAACAAACTTTGAACCAACGTCGATAAAATCCAGTTATTTTAAAATTGTACATTATTTAAATCTTCGACCAATTCCAAATGTAAGTATTTGTGAAGATTTTTGTAATTTGTTCCTAAATTCTAAATGGATTTATACTTCGAGTGGATATAATAGCGGCGGTGCTTCGGATTAATACTACTTCTACCATCAGTAACTTTGAATGTTCTTTGGAAAACGGAGCCCTGCTTTGGATTGCTGCCACATACGTCCTGAAATATTACCACCAGACAATTATTGACTTTTCCAGTTTTAGATTAATGACTTTCTGTATTCATATATCAAACACGTTGATTATAAGCACAAATTCTATGATTTGTTGGTTAATAAAATATTTGTTTAATTAATTGAATTAAATTTGTTTTAAAATTAAATAGACCGTAAATATATTTAAAAGCTCTAAGGCTTTACATCAATGTTCTAACTATCTTTGCCGAAAATAACATTTTTGATTAGGTGGACCAGGCAAAGTATTAATATATATAATATACATTATATGCACTGTTTTTGTATATTTTCTACAAATGAACTGAAAATATTTTTCGCTGTGAAAATTAAAAAATACGTCTCTAGTCATTGTGAATACACATCGATATTTTGTATACTGCAAAAGGTTTGAAAATCGGATAACTGCAATTTGGCATCACATATTTAATAACGGAATCAAGTAACGAACAAGCCAATAATTTCAAAAGTACTGCGTCAGAAGAGATTGAAAATAATTTTACATTGAATAATAACATAGTCACTTTTCAATATTAGTCTTCATAGTGAAAATAGAGAAATTGAAGTTTTTATTAATAATTGGTTGTATTTGTTATTTTGTAGAAAAAAGTATATAAATTAGTAAGTAAAATTCGATAATTGAAACGCCTAAGTATTATTCTCGATATAGTTTTGAGCATATAATTTTTCTTTGTATTATGAGGACAGAAACCCTGAAGATATACATATTTATTAATTAAGGTTCGTGTAACGTTATTTTTCAATACGTAAAAAGTTTTAGGTTGGTTCATATAATCCAATGCTTTTCAATTGAAAAATACATATATCTTCAGTCAGTCTCTATTGGTGCTCGAAATAAACAATCGTCATGAAACGATAACATTCTCTTCATATTTGCAAATGCGATAATTAGACTTCCAATTGATTTTCAAAATAAACGTATTTAATTTACGATGATTTACGTGAACTGAATGCAACTTATTTCAATTAATATATAATTATATATATTATTTCAATTAATATATAATTATATATATTATTTCAATTAATATATAATTATATATATTATTTCAATTAATATATAAAAGCTATACCATTTATTCCTTTAAATGCTTCCTTAGACAATGCGCCCAAAGGACTAATTCTTGAGGATGCGGTGAATACTGGGGTTGTAGCAAAGCCTACGCGAATGTATAACAAAGCCGAGTTCAAAGCTTTATGTAAAAGCTTCAACTAAACCTTGCATTAAATTAAATTCAAATTTTAATGCATTAAAAAGATATACCGTAAAAAAGAATCCAAAAAGACTAGCAAAGAATTAGAAGTAACTCATGCTTTAATAGACCTGAAAACTACACTGCCTGAGGTAAACAACATATCTGTGCAGTATTCCTTTTTAACAAATATTTAACATTTATAGACCGAGACCTCAGCTTATTCTTTAAAAACAATTAGTCCAATAGTATCCTTTACAGGACAAATGCTATTGGAATCCGAGGTGAACCTTGAGGATTTCTCATACAAAGAATTTTACAAATTACTCCAGAGTACTGGAATTGATGTAATATTGGTAAGAATTAACAATTTATTATCGATGATTTTTTGTTTTTATTTTAACAAAGGATTAGTTAAATACTTATTTAAAATATGTAATTTAACAATTTGAAAATTTTTAGAATGAAAACATTCCCGTTGATGTTCCACTAAATCCATTACTGTGCAACTGGACAACTATAGCACTGTAAGTATGGAACTGATAAATGCTTAATATGTAATTGAACTTGATAATATCAAAATATTTTACAATTTTGTTAGAATGTAAACATTCTCATTGATGTTCCACTAAATCCATTCACTGTCCAATTTAGACAGTTTTTTAGAATGAAAATCCATCAGATCCATCTATTTCCCAACTGGACAACCAAAACTTAGTACGTATTAGATCCATTCAACGGTTTGTTTTTGTAGTTTTAGCACTGATGTTAACAAAATTATTTCTTTTTAAAGAATATGATGCCAAAAAGTCGTACAAACACAGATTTGGAATTTATCAATACTGTTGATATAACCTGCCAAGAAGAATTACCTTTAGGAACTGTCTTAAAGTTCCATTTAACATTTTGAACTGACTTTATTAGTTTGGAAATTAAGAAGAAGAACAGGCCCTATAAAAGGAGCAGATTTGAAGAGGGAGAACTCATTAGTAAAAATCAATCATACTAGTAAACAATCGAAGAAAAAAAAAAGAATAAATTAGAGGAAAGTAAGGAGAAGTACTGTAGTACTGCCAGAAGTTGGAGGAATTGGAAGGCGCAAAGAAACGGATCAAGGTACTTGGAGAGGAATGGAAGGAGGTGTGCGTGAGTCGTGGGGGCAAACGGATGCGGGTCATTCCGCGGGAGACGGCTCGCCAACCATCAACGTCCCAGTTCGCCCTAACGACCCCTGCCCTTCGGCCAAACAGGAAAAGTTTAGCTACAAGGAAATGGTCTCGATCAAAATTTTCGATACAGAGACCGAAGAACCAAGGCCACCGTTTTTCACCACACCAGTCACCGTCACCAGTCCCCTCACCAACGGTGTCCACAGATGACGACGAGAAAAGGGTAGCCGATATCACCACGGATACGGAGCCATGGGTACGGAGCACCAACAACAGTGGCAGTGAATGCAGCGTGGCAACAGCAACAGTAACACCAGCCGCAGCTTGCGCAGTCGTAGCAAAAGTCAGGGCAGCGTTCCCAACGAACAACCCTGGAGGAAACCTACGAAACCCCAAACTGCACCTTTCGTGTCACCTAAGTACACCACTCCATCCCCTAGCCCACCACCATGTCAACGATCCCCGAGGTATACTTAGCCAAAACCCTCCAAAACAAAACATACGGGGACCAAACACGAGCAACAACTATTACAACGAAGACTCTGGCATGCTTGGGGCTGGATAAAATCTGGACGTAGTGAATTCGTTCCCAAGGGTAGAAGTGGACTGAAAAAGCTAACCGAGGATCAGATTGAAGTAATGCTTACTTGGGTAGAGGAGAACTGCAGCATTACTTTGAAAGAGCTGGTCTTTAAAATTCAAAGGCATTTCAACGTGAATGTAAGTCCTTTAACAGTCTTCAATTATCTAGCTGGCAAGCTATATACATCGAAGAGCATTCACACGGAACCAGTGACGATGAATAGCATGGAAAATAAGGAGAAACGCCGAGAATATGTCCTGAAGCTGAACGATTTCATCAGGAATGGCAAACAAATTATATGGATCGACGAAACGAACTTCAATTTTGTTCTTCCGACATAAAAGGGGACGCTCAAAAAATGGAGAGCAATCCAAAAAATCCCAGCATCCAGAGGACCTAATATACACCTTATCGGCGCAATAACTACATCTGGAGTTGAAACTATGGATCGACAAAGAGGATCATTCAGAGCAGATATATGTAATACATGGATCTGCAGTGTTTTGGAGAGTTTCCTGCACCAAGGAAACAATTTCGAAGAAGTCGTGATTGTCAGTGACAATGCTCCATGTCACACATCTTTGGAAGCTGCCGTTGCCCGTTAACCGGAAGACAAAACCAAAGTTCTTCGCTTGGGTCCATATTCACCAATGCTGAACCCCATGCAAACAATATGGTCCAAAGTAAAGACTTATGTAAAAAACATGATGTGAGTACCGGAAGTTCAAGGACCTGGTGTTTGTGAACAGAGACTACAATTGGAACGTGGAACGTCTTATTGATGAGGCGAAGGAGACAATAACAGTGACCGACTGTTCACGTGCAATTCAACACAGCTCCATTTTCCATGGATCATAGAATATATGTATTATTTACAATTTATTATTAAATATTTAATATTTAAATATATTAATATTTATCAGAAAACCAGAAAAACTTTAAATTTCATTATTCTACCGAGTTCGGTTCTTAAGTCTTTTTTCTGAGGTCTGTTTACGATTTTCTGAGGTCTGTTTCCGATTTTCTGAGGTCTGTTTCCGATTTTCGGAGCAGACCTCCGATTTTCGGAGGTGAAGTGCGCTTTGATTATCACAAAAAATTTTGGTCGGTTCATCTTGCTTGAAGTGTATATTGATTTCTCGTTATAGAGCTCGTCACCACAACACCTCTTGAGTCGCTGCAGAAATCAAAGAATAAAAACGTTTTCGTGGAGAGAAAAAAAACGTTTTCGTGATGAAGAATAAACGTTTTCGGAGATACAAAACGTTTTCGCGAAAAAAACAAAAACGGTTGATCGCAAAAGATATTTTCTTCATGTTCACGTAGACATTTTGTTTTGTTTGCGGAGAAAAAAACGCTTTGTTCGCCGACAATATTTATTACTTGTTCGCGTAGAGATATTGTTTTGTTCGCGACAAGTATTTTTATTTTCACGAAAAAAATAAAAGAATTTGTTTGCGTACAAAATGGTTTTTGTCCGGGAACGAAAGTTTATCTTTGCGATGAAGAACTGTTGCGAGAGAAATTTTTTATAGTAACATATATATATCGTTTAAGATAAATATAAAATTTTCTTGAAAGATAAATATTAATGAAAGATTTGAAAAAAAAACGTTTTCGGACCACTGGAATAAACATTGTTTTGTCTAATAGATTCCCAAAAACGAATCCTATTATATTTCCAAAAACAATGGGAATCTGCGAAATAAAAGATCGATTATTCAATCGAATTCTTGCGGTCAGGACTCAAATTTGCCAAGACCTGCAATTACAGCTAGAACAGATTTTAGAGTAAAGTAATATGAGTCTTTAACGACAATGCGGTCAGAGCTTCGAACAATGTTTTAACCTCTGCATTTCCAGCTATTGGTCAAAAGACGAAAGAAAGTTATTAAAACTCATTGCAGTCAGAGATTAGAACCAGGGGTCCGAAAACGTTTTTTTTTTTCAAATCTTTCATTAATATTTATCTTTGAAGACAATTTTATATTTATCTTAAACGATAAATATATGTTACGATAAAAAAATTTTTCTCGCAACAGTTCTTCATCGCAAAGATAAACTTTCGTTCACGAACAAAAACCATTTTGTACGCAAACAAATCCTTTTATTTTTTTCGTGAAAATAAAAACACTTGTCGCGAACAAAACAATATCTCTACGCGAACAAGTAATAAATATTGTCGGCGAACAAAGCGTTTTTTTTCTCCGCAAACAAAACAAAATGTCTACGCGAACATGAAGAAAATATCTTTTGCGATCAAACCTTTTTGTTTTTTTCGCGAAAAACGTTTTGTCTCCTCGAAAACGTTTATTCTTCATCTCGAAAACGTTTTTTATCTCTACACGAAAACGTTTTTTATCTCTACACGAAAACGTTTTTTTTCTCTACACGAAAACGTTTTTTTCTCTACCTGAAAACGTTTTCAGAGAATGAATGAATGAAGGAATGGAATTGGTTCGCGATGGTTCTGCGTTTGCCTGTTGTGCTCGTTCTTTGCGATTCGTTAGGTAGGTACGTACGGTATTGGTAAAAAAATTGAGAACATGTCGAGTGAAGCAAAACAATGAATAATCCTGATCTAACTTAAAGATGGGACGTAAATAGTTATTTGTAGAAATAGAAAAATATGAACTAAACAAATTGTAGATTTTCTTTCAATAAATATTAAAACTGCATTTTGAATTTTAAGAGCAAAAAGGGTTATATAAATGATATTGAAGTAATGTATGAAGTATTCATTCAAGTTCCTATCCTGCAGGTAGAACTCATTTCGTTGCCAAAAACTGTACCTACACCCACATATCTACCTACCTAACTCACAAGAAATGAGCTCGACCGTTGACCGGCGAATGCAGGACCATCGCGAACAAATTCTTGGAATCATTCATTTGACGCTGAAAACGTTTTCGTGTAGAGAAAAAAAACGTTTTCGTGTAGAGATAAAAAACGTTTTCGTGTAGAGATAAAAAAAGTTTTCGCGAAAAAATCGAAAACGTTTTCGCGGAGGACAAACGTTTTCGCGGAGAAACCAAAACGTTTTCGAAGTGAAAAAACGTTTGTCGCAAAAGATATTTTTTCTTGTTCGCGCAGAAATATTGTTCTGTTCGCGAAAAGTATTTTTATTTTCTCGATCAAAAAAAAAAAAAAGTTTTTGCATAGAAAGAAGTTCTAGTACGCGATCGATGAGAATCTTACATGATAAAAATATTTTTAACTGCTAATGATAAGTTCGACCGCGGACAGAACTTTTTACACGTCGCAAACGATATTAATTTTTTTATTTGCGATGAGAAACAATTGCATCGTTCACGAAAAGAATTAATTTTTCATCATTGATGATAGTTTTTTTATGGTGAAAAACCAAAGATTAGAGTTTTTGAGAGATATTTTACGAACCCTGATTAGAACCTTTGCCAAAAGTCTGCTATTCCAGCAAATGGTTCAGTTACAAGATAGAATAAGGAAGATAATTATAGTCTAAGCATAACGAATGAGTTAATCAACGTCCTTTCCGGTCAGAGTTACACCTTCCGGTCCTTCAGCATCTGCAGAAATTTCATTACTTAATACTGAATATCATTTTAAATAATAATATATTTTGAATATCAGATAATTTTTCAAAAATAATAGTTTCTCAAATTTAAGTACAAATATGTTCAGTTTAACAATCTCTATTCGTCTGTTCTGAATCTGAACAAAATTAGAAATGGACGATTTTGAATTAAGTGTGCTTCTATGGAATGTTCAAAAGAGTAGAGTCATGGAACCTGTAGTTGTTCGTGAGTTGTCGGAGTTTTGGGACAGAGTGTAGTAAAGTTGTCCATGAAAGACAACCGGTATTAGAGGCTACAAGCGCCGCTACAACTTACAGTGCTATAGTTGGAAAAACAAAAACGCGGAAAAACAAAAACGTTTTCGCAGTGAAAAAATGTTTGTCGCAAACGATATTTTCTTCTTGTTCGCGCAGAAATATTGTTTTGTTCGCGACAAGTATTTTTATTTTCTCGATCAAAATAAAAAAAAGTATTTGCGTAGAAAGAAGTTCTAGTACACGATCGATGAGTATCTTTCATGATAAAAATATTTTCAATTGCTAATGATAAGTTCGACCGCGGACAGAATTTTTACACGTCGCAAACGATATTAATTTTTTTCTTTGCGATGAGAAACAATTGCATCGTTCACGAAAATAATTAATTTTTCATCATTGATGATAGTTTTTTTATGATGAAAAACGAAAGATTATCGTTTTTGAGAGATATTTTACGAACCCTGGTTTATTCCAATTTTTCTGTCTTTCTAAAATTATCTGTTCAAGCCTGCGTTATCAGTTAACAGTTCGATGTCCTTCTATCGCAATGAACTCGGATTTAGTGCTTTGGAATTAAGATTTAGAATTTATTTTTATTTTTTTTTTTCAATTGAAGTTTTTAGTTTAAATGTCGCGTCCATTGGAACATTTGACTATCGAGCAGTTGCTCGGTCTTCCTCAAAAAACTGAGACTACAACAACAACGACACAATCTCATACGAAAAAGTTTAATAGTCAAAAATCGCAAGTTAACATTTCTTCGGCGGTTGAATTAGGTTCTGATAATTTTCCCGGAAAATGTAGAGCAAAATCCAAGCGTTCTACTTTAAGATTACGCAAATTTTGGTAAACAGTAAGAACCAATCGAAGAAAGTTTGTAAGTTCGGTTTTTGATAGTTCGAACAATATGAAACTCTTGGTGGAGTTTTCATTATTTAACAAATCAATAGTTGGTTTATTGGACACAGGAGCTTCTATCAGTTGTCTAGGAGCGCAGGCTGCTAGAGAGTTTTTAATGATGAATTTAAAAAAATTAAAATCTGTTGTTCACACTGCTAATGGCCAAAAACAGCAAATCGTAGGATACGTAACAACAAAAATTAATTATAAAGGAGTTCAGAAATCTATCAAAATATATGTCGTTCCGAGTTTGTCCCAGAACTTATACTTAGGGATAGATTTCTGGAGATTATATGACCTTTTGCCGATTGGTTTTGAATGTTCAACTTCGAATCAGAAAGGTAAAAATCTGGCCGAATTGCATTTCTTACACCAAGTGTATAAAAAGATTTTCTAGTCATGGGTAAAGTTCTGAAGCAAATACTAATGCGGATCCCAGCTACAAGCGGGATCAGTTTTGTGTGATATCTCCCCCAAATGTGATTTTGGCAGGGGGGGTTTTGTAGCGGCGCTTGTAGCCTCTAATACCGGTTGTCTTTCATGAACAACTTTACTACATTCTGTCCCAAAACTCTGACAACTCACGAACAACTTCAGGTTCCATTACTCTACTCTTTTGAACGCTCCATTGAAGCACAAATCGTCCATTTCTAATTTTGTTCAGATTCAGAGCAGACGAATAGAGATTGTTAAACTGAACATATTTGTACTTAAATTTGAGAAACTATTATTTTTGAAAAATTATCTGATATTCAAAATATATTATTATTTAAAATGATATTCAGTATTAAGTAATGAAATTTTTCAATTGAATTCAAGTAAGTTTCATTAGATATGTATAAATCGAATATTAGAAACTTATCTAAATTTCCTCATGACATTTTTATACCCTACACCCTGTGGGTAAGGGTATATTCATTTTGTACTTCTGTTTGTAACGCATTAAAGTAGAGGTCGTAGGTATGGAAAAGTATATATATTCTTGATCAGCGTGACCTCCTGAATCGATTTAGCTATGTCCGTCTGTCTGTCTGTGGAAATAGATTTTCTGAAGAAACGGTACTGATACTGACTTGAAATTTTGGATTTAGTATTTCTATATTAATAAGCTACTTGTATGTAATCGGTCGTAATCGATCAACGGATACGCCCACCTCCCATATAAAGCAAAAGGTTTATATGGGATATCTGGTGAACTATGGTATATATCGAGATGAAAGGCATAATTTTACTTTACCACACCCAGCGCCAAATACTATAATTAAATTAAATATGAAGTCAGTATCTCTTACCGTTTCTTCAGAAAATCTATTTCCACAGACAGACAGACATAGCTAAATCGATTCAGGAGGTGACGCTGATCAAGAATATATATACTTTTCCATACCTACGACCTCTCCTTTAATGCGTTACAAACGGAAGGACAAAATGAATATACCCTTACCCACAGGGTGTAGGGTATAAAAAGTTGGGGCAGACTCATTTGGTTTGGCCATAAAGTGAGGTCAAAGGTCAAATTAATGATTTTATCAAATAGTCACCATATCCACAAATATTATATAATTTGGTATGTAAACTAAGAGTAAAGTATACATAATGTACTACCGTTTTGAAGGTAATTGAGTCAGCTTGCAGACTATTTATAAAAGATTTGGTTTATTACGTAAAAAAAATTATTTAACCTAAAAAATATTTATTTTTTTTTGTTTTTTGGTATAATTTTTATTACTTATAACTTTTTTGTAGTATTTTTAATTACCTTTAATTTTATATATTGTATTGCCCGATCGTGTAATATTTGTGGATTTGGTGTCTATTTGAAAAAATCATTAATTTGAACTTTGATCTCACTTTATGGCCAAACCAAATGAGTCCGCCGCCATATTTTGTTGTTGTAATTTTTCGTTATTTTGGCCCTTTTTGGAAAAAATTTTTTTTTTCTTTTTGACGTGGGTGTGGTAAAGTAAAATTGTTCCAAATGAAATTTTCTGTGTAATCATGTACCACCGTCTCGAGTTGACAATCCAAAAATGGATAACATCGCCCAATGGACACACCCACTCCCATATAAAGCAAATGGTTTATATGGGATATCTGGTGATCAATATATATACATCAATGTATATATCGAGATTAAATTTTGTGTGTGATAAAGTACTCTAATACGACCTCACCCAATGGACACACTCACCTAAACATTTGATATAGAATATCCACATATTGAATGAATGAATACAATGGAAATAAAAATTCGATAATAATTATGGTTGATTTGAACATATGTCGAAAAGCAGAGGAAAATATATTGGAACGTAGTCTTTCTCTTATTCCGCTTATTGACAAAAATATTTGCAGAACGAAAGGATCCACTAATATTATACCGACTTTAGAAATTAGTGCAATGACGTATGATATTTACAGTTATACAGATATTCATATGGATTACTTCAAAAACTAAAAAATAATTACTAATTTGGTTTATCTTTAATAAACGTTGTATGCAGGGTGTAGGGTATGTAAACTTCGACCTGGCCGAAGTTAACGATTTTTGCCTGGGTGGACCAGGCAAACCGGGGGAGCGAAGCGACTCCGGTGCGCTAGTTTTTAAATTCATGTATGTTTTGGGAAACCTTAACAGTCAAATTTTTGTCACTTTTTCAGTTTCGTCAAATTAAAAAAATGAATAAAAAGGACGACAAACATCACATTTCATTTGTTATTGTAGCTACTGTTGTTGTTGTGGTCACCCAAGAGACGAAGTTAGGTAGAAAACAGATAAATGCACGAAGTCGCATTCGGTCGGCTGATCGGCTGAAAATACGACTACCGACCAGGAAATACCACTCCCGAGTGGTATTCTTGAACTGATTGGTTCCGACTGAAAGTATTTTTGAAGAATTTTATAATCTGTTCCCACTTACTACTTCGACAGGATATCTAAATAAGGATATCAGTCGTGCTTTGGATTGATGCTACTACAAATTGTATTTAAATAACAAACTTTGAACCAACGTCGATAAAATCCAGTTATTTTAAAATTGTACATTATTTAAATCTTCGACCAATTCCAAATGTAGGTATTTGTGAAGATTTTTGTAATTTGTTCCTAAATTCTAAATGGATTTATACTTCGAGTGGATATAATAGCGGCGGTGCTTCGGATTAATACTACTTCTACCATCAGTAACTTTGAATGTTCTTTGGAAAACGGATCCTTCTAATATCAGCCCTGCTTTGGATTGCTGCCACATACGTCCTGAAATATTACCACCAGACAATTATTGACTTTTCCAGTTTTAGATTAATGACTTTCTGTATTCATATATCAAACACGTTGATTATAAGCACAAATTCTATGATTTGTTGGGTAATAAAATATTTGTTTAATTAATTGAAATAAATTAAATTTGTTTTAAAATTAAATAGACACGTAAATATATTTAAAAGCGCTAAGGCTTTACATCAATGTTCTAACTATCTTTGCCGAAAATAAAATTTTTTGATTAGGTGGACCAGGCAAACCGGTGCGCTAGTATTAATATATATAATATACATTATATGTACTGTTTTTGTATATTTTCTACAAATGAACTGAAAATATTTTTCGCTGTGAAAATTAAAAAATACGTCTCTAGTCATTGTGAATACACATCGATATTTTGTATACTGCAAAAGGTTTGAAAATCGGATAACTGCAATTTGGCATCACATATTTAATAACGGAATCAAGTAACGAACAAGCCAATAATTTCAAAAGTACTGCGTCAGAAGAGATTGAAAATAATTTTACATTGAATAATAACATAGTCACTTTTCAATATTAGTCTTCATAGTGAAAATAGAGAAATTGAAGTTTTTATTAATAATTGGTTGTAATTGTTATTTTGTAGAAAAAAGTATATAAATTAGTAAGTAAAATTCGATAATTGAAACGCCTAAGTATTATTCTCGATATAGTTTTGAGCATATAATTTTTTTTTGTATTATGAGGACAGAAACCCTGAAGATATACATATTTATTAATTAAGGTTCGTGTAACGTTATTTTTCAATACGTAAAAAGTTTTAGGTTGGTTCATATAATCCAATGCTTTTCAATTGAAAAATACATATATCTTCAGTCAGTCTCTATTGGTGCTCGAAATAAACAATCGTCATGAAACGATAACATTCTCTTCATATTTGCAAATGCGATAATTAGACTTCCAATTGATTTTCAAAATAAACGTATTTAATTTACGATGATTTACGTGAACTGAATGCAACTTATTTCAATTAATATATAATTATATATATTATTTCAATTAATATATAATTATATATATTATTTCAATTAATATATAATTATATATATTATTTCAATTAATATATAATTATATATATTATTTCAATTAATATATAAAAGCTATACCATTTATTCCTTTAAATGCTTCCTTAGACAATGCGCCCAAAGGACTAATTCTTGAGGATGCGGTGAATACTGGGGTTGTAGCAAAGCCTACGCGAATGTATAACAAAGCCGAGTTCAAAGCTTTATGTAAAAAGCTTCAACTAAACCTTGCATTAAATTAAATTCAAATTTTAATGCATTAAAAAGATATACCGTAAAAAAGAATCCAAAAAGACTAGCAAAGAATTAGAAGTAGCTCATGCTTTAATAGACCTGAAAACTACACTGCCTGAGGTAAACAACATATCTGTGCAGTATTCCTTTTTAACAAATATTTAACATTTATAGACCGAGACCTCAGCTTATTCTTTAGAAACAATTAGTCCAATAGTATCCTTTACAGGACAAATGCTATTGGAATCCGAGGTGAACCTTGAGGATTTCTCATACAAAGAATTTTACAAATTACTCCAGAGTACTGGAACTGATGTAATATTGGTCAGAATTAACATTTTATTATCGATTATTTTTTGTTTTTATTTTAACAAAGGATTAGTTAAATACTTATTTGAAATATGTAATTTAACAATTTGAAAATTTTTAGAATGAAAACATTCCCGTTGATGTTCCACTAAATCCATTACTGTCCAACTGGACAACTATAGCACTGTAAGTATGGAACTGATAAATGCTTAATATGTAATTGAACTTGATAATATTTTACAATTTTGTTAGAATGTGAACATTCTCATTGATGTTCCACTAAATCCATTCACTGTCCAATTTAGACAGTTTTTTAGAATGAAAATCCATCAGATCCATCTATTTCCCAACTGGACAACCAAAACTTAGTACGTATTAGATCCATTCAACGGTTTGTTTTTGTAGTTTTAGCACTGATGTTAACAAAATTATTTCTTTTTAAAGAATATGATGCCAAAAAGTCGTACAAACACAGATTTGGAATTTATCAATACTGTTGATATAACCTGCCAAGAACCTGCCATTAGGAACTGTCTTAACGTTCGTTGTTAGTATTTTATCTTTTTGGATTTCTTTGGAATACTCAAATAATTTTATTTCAAATTTAGAAATGCACTGTTAAGACATCAGACAAAAAAATTTAAATGCATTGGACAACATGAACCGGTATGAAAAACTTAATATAAAGTACAAAATAATATAGTGTTAAAGATAAATTTAGAAATACTTATTCATCTTCATAGAACATGTATTCTAAGTAAGATTTTGTTCCAACATCTTGTAGAGGGATTTTTAAAGTTCCATTTAACATTTTGAACTGACTTTATTAGTTTGGAAATTAAGAAGAATAACAGGCCCTATAAAAGGAGCAGATTTGAAGAGGGAGAACTCATTAGTAAAAATCAATCATACTAGTAAACAACCGAAGAAAAAAAAAAGAATAAATTAGAGGAAAGTAAGGAGAAGTACTGTAGTACTGCCAGAAGTTGGAGGAATTGGAAGGCGCAAAGAAACGGATCAAGGTACTTGGAGAGGAATGGAAGGAGGTGTGCGTGAGTCGTGGGGGCAAACGGATGCGGGTCATTCCGCGGGAGACGGCTCGCCAACCATCAACGTCCCAGTTCGCCCTAACGGCCAAACAGAAAAAGTTTAGCTACAAGGAAATGGTCTCGATCAAAATTTTCGATACAGAGACCGAAGAACCAAGGCCACCGTTTTTCACCACACCAGTCACCGTCACCAGTCCCCTCACCAACGGTGTCCACAGATGACGACGAGAAAAGGGTAGCCGATATCACCACGGATACGGAGCCATGGGTACGGAGCACCAACAACAGTGGCAGTGAATGCAGCGTGGCAACAGCAACAGTAACACCAGCCGCAGCTTGCGCAGTCGTAGCAAAAGTCAGGGCAGCGTTCCCAACGAACAACCCTGGAGGAAACCTACGAAACCCCAAACTGCACCTTTCGTGTCACCTAAGTACACCACTCCATCCCCTAGCCCACCACCATGTCAACGATCCCCGAGGTATACTTAGCCAAAACCCTCCAAAACAAAACATACGGGGACCAAACACGAGCAACAACTATTACAACGAAGACTCTGGCATGCTTGGGGCTGGATAAAATCTGGACGTAGTGAATTCGTTCCCAAGGGTAGAAGTGGACTGAAAAAGCTAACCGAGGATCAGATTGAAGTAATGCTGACTTGGGTAGAGGAGAACTGCAGCATTACTTTGAAAGAGCTGGTCTTTAAAATTCAAAGGCATTTCAACGTGAATGTAAGTCCTTCAACAGTCTTCAATTATCTAGCTGGCAAGCTATATACATCGAAGAGCATTCACACGGAACCAGTGACGATGAATAGCATGGAAAATAAGGAGAAACGCCGAGAATATGTCCTGAAGCTGAACGATTTCATCAGGAATGGCAAACAAATTATATGGATCGACGAAACGAAATTCAATTTGTTCTTCCGACATAAAAGGGGACGCTCAAAAAATGGAGAGCAATCCAAAAAATCCCAGCATCCAGAGGACCTAATATACACCTTATCGGCGCAATAACTACATCTGGAGTTGAAACTATGGATCGACAAAGAGGATCATTCAGAGCAGATATATGTAATACATGGATCTGCAGTGTTTTGGAGAGTTTCCTGCACCAAGGAAACAATTTCGAAGAAGTCGTGATTGTCAGTGACAATGCTCCATGTCACACATCTTTGGAAGCTGCCGTTGCCCGTTAACCGGAAGACAAAACCAAAGTTCTTCGCTTGGGTCCATATTCACCAATGCTGAACCCCATTGAAACAATATGGTCCAAAGTAAAGACTTATGTAAAAAACATGATGTGAGTACCGGAAGTTCAAGGACCTGGTGTTTGTGAACAGAGACTACAATTGGAACGTGGAACGTCTTATTGATGAGGCGAAGGAGACAATAACAGTGACCGACTGTTCACGTGCAATTCAACACAGCTCCATTTTCCATGGATCATAGAATATATGTATTATTTACAATTTATTATTAAATATTTAATATTTAAATATATTAATATTTATCAGAAAACCAGAAAAACTTTAAATTTCATTATTCTACCGAGTTCGGTTCTTAAGTCTTTTTTCTGAGGTCTGTTTACGATTTTCTGAGGTCTGTTTCCGATTTTCTGAGGTCTGTTTCCGATTTTCGGAGGTCTGTTTCCGATTTTCGGAGGTGAAGTGCGCTTTGATTATCACAAAAAATTTTGGTCGGTTCATCTTGCTTGAAGTGTATATTGATTTCTCGTTATAGAGCTCGTCACCACAACACCTCTTGAGTCGCTGCAGAAATCACCATGTACTCCGCTTCTGTTGTACTTAATGTCACTGTTGGTTGCCGCTTACTGTTCCAGGAAATTGCTCCTCCTTGCAAAATCTTTACGTAACCCGTAACTGACCCACGTTCTTCAGAATCATTTGCCCAATCTAAATCTGAATATGTTCTGATTACCATCTGCTGAGAAGCTTAGCATCATCCTTGCAGTACCCTTCAGATATCTCAAAACTCGTTTAACAGCAGTCCAATGGCTTCTTCCTGGATTATTGTTAAATCTGCTCAAAAAATTAACTGCTTGACAGAAATCTGGACTCGTGCTGCAAATAACAAACTGCCAATAGCCTGCTGATAAGGGACGTTCTTCATATATTCATCGACTTCTGTTAACTTCTCCAACCTTTGGTTCATATCCATTGGTGTAGATATGGGATTGCAGTTTTCCATTTTGTATCTTCTTAACATTCCATTTATATAGTCTTCTTGATCAAGATATATATTTTTACCGTCTCTTGTAATCTGCATGCCTAAACATTGCTAGGCTTTTACTAAAAATTTAATCTTAAAATTTTTCATTAATTGTTCTTTTAATTCATCACGATAACTGTTATCATTACTGAAGAGTAACATGTCATCTACATATAAAGCCAAAAATGTCATTTTATTATTTTTCATATTGTAATAAAAGGATCAAGTTTGGTCAATCCGTATTGCTTTAAAGCCGCATCTAACTTTTGGTTCCAAACATAGCTGGCTTGCTTCAAACCATAAAGTGCCATTTTCAATTTTAAAACCTGACCTTTGGACACATTAAAAACTGATGGTGGATTGACATATTTCCATGACATGATTCCAAAAATGTGACGATTAAAGAACTTTCATAGGGGTGTACTTATTTTTTTGACCATGAGTGTACATATCTTCATGAAGATCTCCTTGCAATAATGTAGTTACTGCATCCATTTGTTCTATATCTAGATTATTTCTTACAGCTAGTACAAATAAATACCTTATTGAAGCGTAGCGAACAACTGGCAAAAACGTTTCCTCCACCACCAATTTTGCTTTATAACGAATACTGTTGTCCTGTTCTTTCTTCTTCTTAAATTACCACTTAGTTTCTATTAAGTTGCATTTATTTGGTCTTTGCACAACTTCCCATCTTTTATTTTCTTCTAGAGAACTCAATTCACTGTCAACTGCTTCTTTCCATTTTGCGCTCTCTACTACTGATAAAGCTTCTTCAATGGTTTTTGGTTCATCATCATTTAAAGTAGCTTTAAAAATATTCTTTTGTTGTTGATTAGCAATTCGTTCGCTTCTTCTTAATTCTTTCGATGCCCCCACTTCCTCGGGAATAACACATTGATTTTCTTCATCTGGAGAATCATTTTCCTCCCCTACTTCATTGTCATTTCCTTCTAAAGAATCATATGACAATGAACTCGAATCTAAATCTTCATCGATATGGACTACAGGAGATTCTGCAGTTGCATCCTCAGATTCAACATATCTGGAAAATTAAAAATCTTGTTTTTGCTCACCAATCACCTTCACGTTTTCCTCAAATTGGACATAACGTGTGAAAACTTCCTTTTCTTTAAGACTATATACTCGATAACTCTTGGTGTTAATTCCATATCCAACGAAAATACACTTTTCTGACTTCGGATCCTATTTAAGCCGCTTTTGTTTGGGTATAAACGCCATAGCCAAACAACCAAATATCTTGAAGTGACTCAAATTAGGCTTAACCTGACCACATCTCTTTTGGAGTTAGCTTTAACAATTTGTGTGGACTTCGATCAAAATAATCAAACAGTCAAAACAGCTTCCGCCCAAAAACGCTTTAAAGGTTTGCATCATGCAGCATACATCTTGCTTTTTCTGTTAATGTTCTGTTAACTCTTTCTGCTAATCCGTTTTGTTCAGGGTTGTATGGAACCGACTTTTGATGAACAATTCCATTTTCTCTAAAGACTTTCTGCATGTCTTTATTGACAAATTCTGTCCTGTGTCGCTTCGAAAAAATTTAATTTTTTTACCAGATTGATCTTTGAATTCAAGGAACTTGCTCTTAACTTCTGGTTTAATTTTCAAAAAATAAATAAAGATCTCATTTGTAAAATCGTCAACAAATATTACGAAATATCGACTTCCACCTATTGAATTTACCTCCATGGGCCCGCAGACATCAGCATGAACCACCTCTAATTTTGTTGAAGCACGATGACCATCTGAAGGAAAACTAGATCGAATGTACTTACCTTTCGCACAGCCTTCACATAGGTTTTTTGAATTTATGTGTTCTTGAAAATGCAGACCAGTCACTAATCCATTGAGCATTCTAACTCCGTCTAGATTCAAATGACCAAGTCTCTTGTGCCACTTATCAATCGTGTTTTCTTCCTTTACTAGAAAACATTCTGCTCTCTTGGCCATGTTCAAACTATACATACCATTAACTATCGAAGCCATTGCCAAAATTTCTATATTGTAGTTACTAAAATCACTCTATTTATTATCACAGTGTTCATACAAATTTACTAGAAGTCTATTAAATTACTTTAACTTACTTTCAAAACCCTAGTTCGTTTTACACAATTTAATTTAAGAAAATGAAATATAATAAAATATATGAATATTAATGAATACCCTAATATGTTTTATGAACATCAAAGCACATAAATCATTCCCATTCCCACCACTGGGTCTTTGAACTCTGTACATATAGTATATAATAGACCTATCCTAATATAATTAGTATAGTTTGGACTAAGTTCGATAGTAGTAGTAGTCGTCGTAGAGTCGGAAGTAGTCCTGGGGGTCGACGGTGAATTCGTGTGGCGCGAGCGCGCTTAGCTTCCGCCCTGAGACCGCTGGCTGCTGGTGCGCGTCGCCGACATTTTCCGCAGCTTCAATTAAAATGCAAACGACGCCGATATGTCGCCCAGCCTCTAAGCCTCCGAGGACAAGGATTCAAAGACGCTGCGTTTTCTGCTCACTGTCCTGTGCTCCTTCGCTCATCGTCGGCCCTCGTCCTGTTGCTGCTCGGTGCTGATTGCGTCGCTAGGCATCGGACTGTGGCAAGGTCTTACAGAAGACATGTTACCGCCTTGGGACGCGGCAATCCGATACAGCCCTGGAAATGGACAGAACAAGATTCAAATTAGTTTTGCAGGCAAGCGACGTGATGCAATGTTCTTCTGTTGTGGATGCTTTTGTTTCAAGGAATGTTTGTGGGTCCTTTTCCACCCCTGCCACTCTCGCTCCCCGTCTCCGCCACGCCCCTCACTTGCCAGAGCTGACTGCGTTTCTGGAAATTTATTTGTAATTCGTTGTCGGAAACTTCGTGTCGCAGCCTTTGTTCGAGGATTGTAAAGTTTCTTTGTTTTCCACTTTCTGCAACTCGCCACGCCCGCCGCACCTCTGCCCTGCTCTGTTTTTTCTCAATACAAAATGCAGTTTTTCCCTCAACCTTGCCTCAAAACAACTTTTGTTGATTCTGTCACGAGATCAAAAGAATCAGACGATTTCCGCAAGGTGTTTGCTCACTGTTCATCCTTCTCCGCCTTCGTTTGAGCTGCATGTGTGCGAGACCAGTGGCAACTTCTTCCCTCTATCCCCAGTCTTTCTCTCTTCCATCTCTCAAAGTGCAAATCGAGATAAAATCATGACCTAAACGAGTTTTATTTCGCAATTTCATACTTCTTGGGACGATATGTATTTTCGGGCTCAAAGCCACAAGGACACCCCGAGAAGAAGGACTCCTGTTGAAGGGCTCTTTAACCCTTATGTGTATTTGGTGGTACAATTGTACCACCTGGCAACTTCAAAATTTGTATTTAATAGTTTTAAATAATGAGCTGATACTCCATGATATCCACATATGACTGTTTTAAAGCAATTTCCCAGATTTTTGAAAACGTATGATTGCAACTTTTTCGGTGGGAGTGGCATTTTGATTGTATACCTTTACAGCATTTGGTGGTACAATTGTACCACCTCCAATTTTCAAGCGCATTCCTTGTCGTTAGTAATAATGCGCGATCAAATTTTTATTTATAATTTATATTCAGTTATTCAAGTTTTAAATGTGAACGTATTTCTATTCTATACCTATCTTATAACCAATGTACATATAGTTTGGACCATACAAAAGGCCTTGATTTTGGCTTGTAAGGTTCAATCTGGTTGTAATTTGTAACCGTTCATGCTCAGCATAAAATTATACGTCCCGTTCATTGGTATATATAGGATGGCACGAGATTGGTCTCCAGTTAGTGAGATCGAGCTCAATGCATAGAATGATGAGAGTCCATTGTCAATATCAAATTTGACCTGAATGACCCAACTGTAGTGATCTCAATGGATCCCATTATATCGGAACATGATCCCTTGTACATTCCTTTACTACGTTTCACACATTAACATATGTAAATAAATCACAAAACACTTATAATTGTTCGTAGCACTTACTTAATTCACATAAGTCACATGCTTTAGTTGCAAAATAAATGTAACATTAAATTAGTGTAAATATATATTACTCATACGTATATGTGTCTCATTTTACTTAATTTCTTACATAAAAATCGACACACATACATACGCGAATATATACACATTTACACAAACATAAAGGTAGACATAGATAAACACACCTACATATCAGATTACCATAAAAATTGTTTAAATTCCACAAAAAGTGTAAATCTTATAGGTCAAAAAATCTTTCATCCACTCAAGGGGTAATACTTGGGAATTAATGCGAACAGCTCTCTTTCTGAAATAGTTGTATTCGGAACTATGGAAACAATCTCGAGTCCGCCGAGGTAGGAAGAGTTCATCTATCGACCCACGCATTACCGAATAGTTGTGTACCGAAAGTCACAACTAGGGCGATAGTCACCCTCCCCTAGTGCCCACAACCTCCCCGTTGTCCGAGCGGAATTCGCAAGAACGCTGTCGATTGGCGGCGCAATTACCATAACTTTGCCGGCAAGGATGAGGGAGGGATGAGAAATCGGAGTGAGGGGTGAAAAGTCGTGATAAGGAATGATAAGTCGAGGTAGTGATGAGAAGTTGAGGAGGAGAGACCCAAGAAATATCGACACGAGAAGTTCGTTGTCGTCTTTCCTAGGACAGAAGAAGAGAAAGGACATGCGAAGAGGAAGGAAGCATCTGAATAGGTTTCGCCCGAAGTCAGATCGAGCCGAGGGGAGCCGGGAGTCAAAGCTACACGAATTATGTGATTTTCGCATGGAAATGGAGTACATGAAGTTCTCTGATGAGTGACAAGTCTGGCCTGGCCAGCAGTGAAAGGAAGTGGAGAAGGCGACGAGACAAAAATTCATTTGTTTTCTCCTTATACAGGACGGAACAACAAAGGATGTTTTATATTCGCTTACCCAAGAACACATATTAATAACGAAAACGAAACATAATAATTTGGGTGTATTCTTGTTTCAGGAAAGGTTCAACATTTAATGTGAAATATTTATTGCACTGAAATTCCAGTTTTAGAAGGTCAACATACATATGTAAATAAAAATGTGGGTAAGGGAATATTCATTTATCGATATTCGTCTCTAAAAATCGGTTCTTTGAAGAAGGTAAAAGGTTTATGACTTTCACGTATATAATATAAATACAATCGGACTTTAAAAATTACATTTATTGCGGTTAGACTAGTGACAGATGTATAATTTTTCAATTATTTTCGAAAAGGTTTCTTCATTCCAAATTAAGCTTGAATCTGTTTCAACTGCATGATTTTGTCGAATTTATTTTGGTTCGGTATAAAGTAAAAAATCAGTTTTGTATCAGCTTTTAAAATTGTCAGAAAATTAATAAAAATAACTCTAGAATGATGAAAACAGAGAAAAAGAGAAAAACTCTATTAGTACATAAATTAGCAATTCAAGTCAACAGAACAGAAAATAATTCAGAGCACCATAAAATTCGGTCAGCTCTGTGTTTAGGAGTATTTTGCGGTGAATGGACTTTTTTGACTTTTAAAATAGAGTTTAAAGAAGAATCTGCAATAGAGCCTTGAAGAGTTAAATCAAGGTAAGTTAATATATTCCCTGTCATTAATGAATGATTAACTTCTATATGGCCTATCGAAAGGTATTTAAATAGAAAAGTCATAAGGATCCATTCTTACAAGAATTTGAATACAAAGTAAAATCGGCTAAGATTCAAAAAAATAATTTTAATTCCTTTCATTTGAATTCAATTCCTCATCATATTAATTGCTTTATGTATTCGTAGAATCAATACAAATGGTAGCCATAGAACTGTGAGTATGAATTGATCCTTATAAATACTAGTTTCGAGCCAAATGTGGTATAAAACCGCCTTTCATACAAATGATGTTATATTTTCATTGCGTTGCTTTTTCGATGTTAAATGAGGTTGTGTTTTTGATAAACAATTCGGTTTTTCTGATCCTTAGAAATCCGAAATGTGTGGAATATAATGTCGAAGAGTTAATTTGGAAATTCAAATTAGACATCATTCACTGACCTCCACACGATGAGAGTAGATTTACAAAATTAATTTGTAAATCACTTAAATTCAAACACAAATTAAATGCCATAGGTAAATTAAAAACACTTTCCGAAAAGTCAGATGTAAGTGGATAAACAAACTATGAGTGCATTGATTGAATAGAAAACAAAACTTTCAAATATTAGTTTATTTATTTATTCAGTATTTGCATTACGAAGTGACAAAAGTATTTACTAATGTCAATTATTCGATTATCCGCCTGCAACGTATTTAATATCAATTATTTACTCGTGAGACCCTCCAACATGAGTGAAAGATAAAATTTTGCTGGTAATAATTTGCTCGAATAAAATTGAGAAACATTAGGAAATTTCAAATTTAACAAAATTTCACAAAATTCTGGAGATCCATACGGTAGTCATTAGGTGTTTCAGGCGAAATCCGATTCGGTGCGGCTCCCGGCACTCGGGTGGAAACATGAATTCGGGCCTCAGGATGTTCGTTCATGCAAATTGAACGCCTTGAATCAAAAGACTCCACATGTGCGATATCTCTCTGTACTTTTCTTAATTCTTTCGGTCGGATTTATTTATAATTGAAGTGAACACATTGCGAACAATTATAATTGATTCCCCTGGCCGCCGGCGACAACTCTGAGTGTGTGTGCTGTTGGTAATGGAAGGGAGAGGGGCGGGTCCCTCCGCTTATCCATGTTGAAGGATAACTATGATGTCCCCGGTTCCCGCTCAGCCCGAAGCAATGATTCATTCGCCTCATTCGCTTCGTTTCGTAATTTATCATAGAGACAACCCGGCCTGTCAGCCGAGGACGGGGTGGGTGCGTCTTGGGGCATGACGGGGCAACGGAATCGGGGGCGGGTCGGGCGAATTGATTTCGAATTGTTGCTTGTCGTGTTTACAAATTGCCATTTTATTGCCAACGACTGCCGGAAACTTTCCAACGGAAACCCGAGTACCGAAATAAAGACAAGAAACGAAACGAAACGATTCAAGTCTGCCTCGGCCCGTGACGAGTTCGGGGATCGGGTTATCGGAGCTTCGACGGATGTGATGGAGCAGTGACGAAGGGGGAATGAACTTAGAGGCTGATTCCATGGTCGTGCCATAGGCTGAGCCGACTGGGTGTGGCGGAATGTCCGATCAAAAGCCATGAGGCGAGTACGCGTTGTTAATTGCTTCGATAATTCGCAGACTTTGATGATTGCCCGGGCGCCCGGGCCGATTATTCGAGCCGTCGTGCCGACTTGGGCCGTCGAGCCGATACGAGCGGTCGAGTCTTCGTGGACAAACACGAAACAGGTAGAGAAAAGAGAGGGAATGGTTTTTGAGCGTTGTGTGTCGCTTTTGGTTTTATGACCATTTGTCTTGTTTTGTTTTTTGTCTAATCGTTTTGTTTTTGTTGTTTGACTGCGTGCGCCTGTTGGTTCTTTGTTCTGCATAAGATTGATGATGTGTTTTGATGACCCTTCGCAACGCGTGAAATGCGAGCAATTATTAGCATGTAAAGAACGCTGGAAAGCAGAGAAAATTCCGCATACTCCGAAGAGTGGAATTATATTAGTGTCGAGCAGCTCTCGGCTGCAGCGAACGAGCGAGTACTCAACTGAAGGAGGCGTGTGTTCGGGGAGCGGATCTTGCTTTCACATCGAGTCTAAGCGACGATGAAGAGTTAATTTTGACGACAACGTGTCTACCTGTAGAATCCCGAAGACCATGAACCGAAAATGATGTCCTCCGGTTCATGGGCTTAGGTAGGAGTCTGCTCTGCTTCCGTAGAACGGAGTCCCAGATGTGGGAATCGCTTTATGGACCCAATACAGCAGCGATTACCAAACCCCGATATGACTTTTCGCCGAAAAGGCTGAATTAAATTCCGACAAAGAGACGCCTCAGAGGAGCACTCAAAAATATAAAGTAGTTGAAAGAGGACGACCGATGAATGAAATAAACACCCATTACCATCAGATTGATCCCCAATTATCCTGAAATTCCATAATCCGTTTTTGCGCAATTCTCGTGTGCAGGTGGCCCGAGGATTTTAGAGGATAACGACGGAAGGATACATTGGGGGCGCGAGACGGGGAGAAAGGCAGTCGTTAGTGGACTTTTTACTTTCTACTTTCTCCATGTCCTGTCGACCCATCAACGGCTCCTTTATTTGTTCCAGCCGCTCACGTGCCACGTGAGCTCCGCAGGAGGAGGTCGGCCAGGCATCGTTGCCCCGAGGACGACAAACTTCAGGGAACTGGAAATTGATCTGGAACGAGAAAAGAGAAAACCGAATATTAAAAGTGTGCGAGCAATAATATACTGCGAACAACAGAACACGACAAGGAGACGAAAGCCGGATAACAGGTAGCAGAGGGACGAGTTTCGTCCTGGCCTCCTAATTTATGCACCTCCATCCAAAAACACACTAATCGCATAAAATTTGAGCTCGAAAATTCGCAGAAAGTTTCGCCATGTGACTGGGACTAAGCCAAGCGAGCACCCAAAGCTCTCCTCAGCACAGATAACTAGCGATTCCAGGGATTCAAGTAATCAGGACTGATTTTGATCGGCCAAATCTGAAGACAGCCGGCCTAAGAAGATATACGGCACAACCTTGATTTGTGACCTGGAGACGGGAGACGGAGATGGTTGAGGGACCTGGCACAGTGGGAACACAATTGGAAAAATTGCATATAAATAAATATAATGGATTAATTTCAAAATTTGAATATTTTACTACAGTATTTTAAAGCGGAAATCAAAAATTCAAAACAAAATCAATAAGTGATTTCCGATTATTGATAGATTCAAAGATAAGTTTATGAAATCCATATCACATTTTTACTATGATATATAATGCAAAGACCCAAGTCAAATATAGCGAGATATGAAAGTATAAACGAATATCTATCAATTAGGTGTATTAATGTGGGATTACGAATGAAAATAATAATTACGACATTGAGGAAAGATTCCATAGACCATATGATTGCCAAGCAAAGCCCCAATCACTTCCATGTCCAATCAACGATGCCGGCCTAATTTTTATCTTGATTTGAAGAACAAATGCGAAAGAGCGCCTCTCATAATCGCCGCTTGCCATAACTTTTACAATCTCATAATCCTTCCCATAACGAGCACCGAAAATCAGTCGAATTGATACAAATACACCAGAATATCTCCAACATACGCCCGAAAGACTTTGGTACTCGTCCCATGCATCAGGCATCTCATTCCACTTAATTGCATCTCACACATCGCAGAAATTTTTATCGAGTGCGACGTGCAACTCAAATGCCAAAAGTGTTTCTGGGCTCTGGGCCAATTTTATAAATATTAACGTCGGCCCCTCTCAACACATGTGTGCGTGGCACATCCAGTCGGAAGCCCAAATTCGGCGTGGTTCTGGCTCGGTCCCAGGCGTCACCGTCGACGTCGTCGGGTCTCGCGCGCCGTTCGTGGCTCATTTAGGAGTTTCCCAAATTCTTGTTATGGGCCGCGTTGTAGTTGTTGCCGCTCCATAAACCAAAGTCAGTCGCAATTTACGACGGTTGTCTGCCGGGAGGCGGGGTCGAGGCAGACTCTAAATATTCGCTAATTTGATTTTTATTTCTTTAATTAGTATTGGCAAGCAGTCCCATCGAGGTGGAAACGATTCCTGGAACTTCTTCTCATTTCCAATTTCGATGTCAATTCATTCAATAGCACGGGGCCTCCCGTGAGGAAGGAAGAAGGCGAAGAAGGAACTCAAAAGTCCTCCTTTCGACTCAAGTCTCCCAGAGCACAAGAGCTTATGGAGGACAAAGGCGGCAAAGAGTCCTCCAGGGGCGAAAGAAGTCCGCAGTCAGATGGACGCGTGAAAGGACACCGTTTACCCGGACAAGTCGACCAGATGCCATCTTCCGGCGGAGGCCATGGCGCAACCACTGCAGCGGTGAACAATGGCCCATGTGGCTGCGGGCCATTTGTCTTTCCTTTCAATGGAGCCCCACGGCGATTCAACGACCCAGAGGCAGGTCGGTGGATGGAGCAACGCAGACGAGGTTCGGATGAAATTCGCCTCTGCTTCTGTATCTTCCTCATGCGCGGTCATCGCTCCATTTGAATAATACATAAATCCCGCTCAGGTCTTCTCTCTCTGGAACCACGGTGAGGAAGGGATGAGGTGTATGAGTCTTCAAGATCAAGAACTGGTTTACTGAAACCCACATCTATAAAGGCCTCGACTCCTCTCTCGTAAGATATGTACCGTTCCCTTGGGCAGAGGACCTGTTGTGTTCTTGAGTTTTCCCCGACCCCTCCCTTGACTCACTCACTCAGAGAGGGTTTCGGTTTTAATTTTCGTGACTTGGAGCCCACCAAGGCGCTGGGTACAAAGCGTTCTCGGCACAAAGGAGCCATGGTGCATTAGGGTCGGCCAAGGGAACAATGAAAGCCGAATGAGATGTCAAAAGTCAAAAAAACATTGCTTTCTTCTGAAAAACGTTCGGATATTTCGATTTCTTCCACGTATTTAGGTCTGAGCTATTATGATTAAGCCAGGAGGACCTGCATATTATAGCGACTACATTGAATAAAGTGGTGAATGGCATTATATATGTACATATGTTGTCTCTGTGTGAGAACACCGATGTACACACATGACACACTCACACAGATTCTTATGATCTTATGAAGCCCCTTCTTCCTGCCCCCTCGAATTCACTGCCGCCAGCGAACGTAATTACAACTCGTGTCGGCTCCTGCGACAGCACCAGCCCAGTTTGTTCCTATCTGTTCATGGAGGCTGCATTCCGCACGTTACACAGTGTGTCGTTTTCCACCTCCAGCACTACTAAAACCTGTAACTGTGGAACCGGAAAAAGTGCAGTAATGAAATTTTTATCAGTGCTTAGGATTGTGGAAACGAACGTTGTGATTAATTTCGTATTATTCAGACAAATATTAAAGCTAATTAATTACAGGAAGGGAGAACTCGCGTGGTGCAAAAATGAGTGGGCAGCACTCCTGCGAGACGTATGAGAACCGTCAATGAAGTCCAAACGTACTTGGTGTCGTATGATGAATGCCGGCTGGGGTTCGGATTATGTTCGCTTAATCTGAAAGTGATATCGCAACACTTACGCCCGAAAGAGAGGCGTCCAGGGCGGTCCACAGCTACCTCCTTACCACTTGTTCTGATTTCCGCTAGATCTCGGTTGGATCCAAATGCTGGCCGATGTCTGTCACTCATTCGTCATTCCTCTATGAAAGGCATAATGGTTTCATAAAGCCGAACGCGAGGATCACTCCAGTTGGCAACGCGAATACGCCCCGCCACCGACCCCATTCATGTCGCTCTTTCAGTCGCTGCGGCAGCCCTGATTCGTTTTTATTAAAGCCACTCCCAGTTCACGCTTCACAGCTGCGCTAGTGCTCGTCGTATGTTTATCCTCTGTCTGTCTGTCCTCTATCTGGTGTCTGCCAGTTCCATAATTAAATTCGACAAGAATTCAATACCTCGCCCAGATTTCGACGTTGGAAGAGCGAGTGGGTGCGAGTGTGGTTGTGCATGTGCATGAACTCTTCCTCACACATACTCAGACATGCACACTAACCGCTCTATCACTCAACGTCAGCCGAAATGTAAACAAATTATTTTTTTTTATTTTTTATTTTAAAAAAGATAACTTATAATTAAAAATTATAAGCTAAACAAAGTAAAAGAGCATTAGCAACAAAGCCTTCAGCTCATGAATAATTTAAATTTAGATATAACATCTGTGATAATAAATAACTTAATACTAACAAAAATTAAATTAAATGATAAAGATTTGAACACTTCAGAGAGTTCAGAGAGTTCATCATACGACACCAAGTACGTTTGGACTTCATTGACGGTTCTCATACGACTCGCAGGACACGTGGAGTGCTGCCCACTCATTTTTGCACCACGCGAGTTCTCCCTTCCTGTAATTAATTAGCTTTAATAGATCGGAAAGAGTTGACGTCGAAAAAAATTGCTGTCTTAAATTCAAAAATGAGGGACAATTATGGAATATATGAGAAAGGGAAATATTGTCTAATGAGCAATAAGGACAGATAGGAGAAGATTTACTGATGTAGTGTTGGTGTGTCAAAAAAGTGTGACCTAGTCTGAGGCGAATAATTTTGATAAAATCTTGTTTAGAAATATAAGATTCGGAATAATATGTAAGATATTCTTTATAATTACATTTATTTTTGTTCGCAATTTTGTACCAATCTGATGTAAGAGACCATTGTTGTTGATGTTTAGTGTTTAAATCGTGTTTTAAAAATTTTTTCATGTCTGAGATGTTGTAATTCGGAGAAAAATGAAGTGGAGAATTTGTAGCAAGTTTGGCAGCTTTGTCTGCAAATTCGTTAATAATTTTAATACGTGGAAATGTTTCTAATAAATAGTTTCGAATTAATGAAGGGTAATAATTTGTATTATTTATATTTGATATAGCATCTAAAGATGAAAGGGAGTCTGAACATATCACAAACATTTGTTTTGAATTTTTAATGTGTTTAAGGGCAAAGTGTATGGCAATAATTTCTGCTGAGAAAATTGAGGAGTATGTTGGAAGGAGAGACATTTTAAGAATATCCCTTTCTTTAGTGATGCTGAAAGCTGTATTGTTGTTAATTTTAGATCCATCAGTAAAGATAAATATGTGATCATGATAAGTGTTTCTAATTTCCATGAATTTCATTCGATATATTTCAGGAGAGGTGGATGATTTGGAGTAAAAGCGAAGAGAGGTATTTATTAATTTTGAATCAAAAAACTAAGGAGGGAATTTAGAAGTTGGATGATTAATAGGGCGAAAAGGAAAGCCAAAAGATTTATGAAATGATATTGCACGATCAACAGCTGATGTAATTTTTTTATTTTTTTTTCGAATAAGTAATTTAGGTAATATATGAGCAATTGGCGAATCTTTGCTTAGAAAAGTAGAATTAAATAATTTCGATGTAACAAATTCACGTCGGCTTTCAATTGTGTGTATTTTGGCTTCGAAAACAAGATTTTTATTGGAGTTGTGCGTAATGCATTCAAAGCTATTCTGACAGAGGAATTCAAAACTGTTTTAAGTTTGTTTAAAATGGATTTCGGAGCGTAACCGTAGAGAAAAAGCCCATAGTCAATTTTGCTAACAATAATAGCATTAACAACAGAAATAAGTGTTGAATGATCAGTGCAGAATTTAGAACTAGAGAGACATTTGATGATATTGAGACGCAACGAAATGGATTGTATAAGATTTTGAATATGAGTATTCCAAGTGAAAAAACCTAAGACGATTTTAAATAAGAACACTGTGTGGACAGTCAGTTTTGAACTAATTTTATTGAAACTAAAATCCTTACAACTAACATCGGTTCTTAAAACTATTCCTATCTCTAATTCTATTTATAGACACAGTGTATAAACATCCCCTTCATACCGTGAGAACCCACGCAGGGGACCACTTCACACAACTGATCCTTTTTTATCTTTATTACTTTTTATTTTATAGTTTTTCTCAGAACTAACAATACTTATTATCTATTGGTTTCAATCATTAAAGTGTCTCTATCCTAATCACATGCACATCATAAAAATACAAAATTACGTCAACACATAAATATGCCTAAAAGTCAACTGTTTTTATGATCGACACTTGAATCCTTCATAAAGGTTTCAACATACTCCCGCCCTTGACATCTCTATGTCAACCTAGTCGAGAAAGTGCAAGGGTTGCAGGTAGCAATCTCGATCCCGTCTCACATGTCCGGCGGAGCACCCAAAGAACAGCAATGATGACAGCGATCAGGACAATCCAAGTTAATAGACTTATACCATAGTGAGTTGCATGATGAATGTCGAAGTCTATCGGATTTCCAAATACTCTCGGCTGAAGTTTTGGAATGTCGGCAATAGCAATTTTGGTGGTGATCTCTTTTAATAAGGCAGGACCAAATTCAGGCAAATGCAGACTCAAATTTAGCGCAGGATTAACGAACGACACGTTCTCGACTACAGCGTGGACAGCTACTAACGTTGCATCAATCGCTTCTAAGTGACAACCGGGTTCCATCTTCAAAAAACCTTGTCCAGATATACGATGAGTTGTTTTCGCTGACGGGCAATATTCCTCGACGACTTCTTCTTCAAACGTAGAAAACAACCAAGTATTCGATTCACTCAGTTGAATCCATTTAGTGTGCGATGCTTTCTCTATTTCAATAACATAGTTTTCAGACATATTTTTTGCTTTCATCAAGAGTTGAATTTCGCAAATTTTTCGCTGACCGACATTCAATATTGGATGCGTTTGACGACATAACCATAAATCTTCTAGCTTTTTGCATTTAAGAAAATCAATGTCTCTCAAATTATAATATTTCGTTCTTGAATTACTCAGTAATAAGTGATGAAACTGGGTAACTAACAAAACGATTCGCATATACAATTGGATATGGATACACTTCGAAGATGTTGAAGGTATCCTTATGAATTAGCGGTATTTTTATTTCAAAAATAATGAACTCCGCTGTATTCCTCGCAGAAATTTCAGTCACCTTTAAAACTTCGCTGGCACGACGATCTGGAATTCTTAAGCCATCTGGAAGCTGCATAACAATCTTGCCCAAATGGTTTTGTAGCTGTTCATATGTGATTATATGTTGACGAGCGCCTTCATGACTGATCTTCAATAGAGCTTCCTTGATGTCCTCTTGAAACCGTTCAAAGTCATCCATCATTAGCATTGTAAAGAGGATTGCAGAATTAAGCATCGAATGTGCTACTGTTTTATTTAGTTCAGCATCAACTTGTTTAAAATTAAATTTTATTCTCTCCAACTGCTTTTCCAAAAAGTTGTGTTGATTTTTAATAACATTCGCTGTTACATCTTCTATTGAGGACATATTCTTGATGATGCCTTCTACTTGCTGCTGCATCTGTATACCTCTTTTTACAGCATTCTGTAACATCTCGGCATGTTCCTCATCCATGACACCAAATAATGAGTGTTGCATTGCTCCTATAAAACTTAGCGGAGCTCGCTTACTCCTCCTTGCCTTATTTGCAGATATAAACTCGTTGTTACTCTTGATCACGCTCAATCGCCGATAAAGTAACTGCTCGAACTCGTTGCATAACTGTTGCTTCTTACACACCCAGCGGGCGTTATTCACCGCCTCACTGACCTTGTCAAACCTTTGCCAGTATGTTGACATGTTGACATAAGCCACCATACTCCACGATGACTTCTGCAAACCGACAATTCCTTGATTCTCGAAAAACAATCCGGAGTGGTCCTTCAGCATCTCTATTTTAAGACTAAATACTAACTGTGGTATAATTGTCAACAAACTTAAAATAGTTAGCATACAGTTTTTATTTTTTAATCTAGGAGATCTTCGTTTTTCTCTATCTACGGTGGTGTCAATACCCTTGCCCTCATCTATGATAGGAAAAGGACAAACATTGTGGATCGATCTCTTTGAAACCCCATTGCTTGTCCTTACATCTACCATACGGCAAAATCCATCTTCTCCTAAGATGGTTTTAACGACCCTCCCCCTTCTTCAACTTAGTGGAGGAACATCGTCTTCTTTCAACAACACAAGTGTCCCCATTGAATATTCATTGACACATTTTTCCACTTGTACCTTTTTTGCAATTCCGTCATATATTCTGTAGACCAGCGTTTCCAAAATTCTTCTGCATTGGAACATACAGACTTCCAATGTTCTCGTAAACCCGAATAACTTCTATTCTCTACTCTATCTCTGAATGTAGTCAATGATTCACCTATCAAAAAATGGCCGGGGGTGAGAACTTCAAAATCATTCGGATCGTCCGACGCTGGTAATAGTGGTCTTGAATTTAAAACACATTCTATTTGTGTCATCAAAGTGCACATTTCTTCGAATGTCAATATACCATCGACTACCCGATAAAAATTCTTTTTGACCGATTTGACGCATGCCTCCCACAAACCACCAATATGAGGCGATCTAGCTAGTATATTA
Source organism: Coelopa frigida (assembly GCA_017309665.1). Taxonomy (NCBI): domain Eukaryota; kingdom Metazoa; phylum Arthropoda; class Insecta; order Diptera; family Coelopidae; genus Coelopa; species Coelopa frigida. The sequence goes on from CM029564.1 coordinate 24,552,078, forward strand.
ACCCACTCTATTTCCCTGTCTGAACAAAATCTATTGACTTCATGCATATGTTGTTTATTTTTAAAGAGAATATTCAGTTCATTTAAACTATTTGCTGCGCCTATAAAATTTGTTCCATTGTCTGAATATATTTTCAATGGACAACTACGCCTTCCTACAAATCTCTTTAGCGCTCCAATAAATGCTGCGGAAGTTAAATCTGCAACAACTTCTAAATGAACAGCCTTTGTAGCAAAGCAAATAAATAAACAAACATAAGCCTTGTCTACCCTCTTTCCTCGCAGCTTATGGTGTATGTTAATTGGGCCCAAAAAATCTATACCTGTGTTTAAAAATGGCCTAGTTCTGATCACTCGATCTTGTGGTAAATTTCCCATCAATTGATGAATTGGTCTCGGACTCGCTCTAAAACATCTATAGCATTGATGCACAATTTTTCGCGTCAATTGTTTTCCCCTTAACGGCCAAAAAGCTTGACGAACTATTGCTAATAAGCCCTGAGGTCCTATATGTAGATGTTTCTTATGTAAATGTGAAATAAGCAATTTTACCCACTCGTCTTCATAGGGAAGTAAAATCGGATGTTTCGCCTCAAAGGAAAGATTTGACTTTTGAAGTCTCCCCCCTACTCTTATAAGACCGTGCTCATCTATAAATGGTGATAGCGTTTTCAACTTGGATTTTGCATTAACCTCTTTATCCAAATTCAATGCCTTCAATTCATCAGCAAAATAGTTTGATTGGACTACTTTTACTAACTTCACCAAGGCATCTTTCCTGTAATCTATCCATGATTTATTTACTCTGTTTCTTAGTCGATCTATGAATTTTAACACGTATGCCACAACATTCTGTAAAAATTCAAAATCATTTCTATGATTAATACGCTGAAACATAGAATTCTCAATTGCAACTGTCGAAACCAATTTAACCTTCTTAATTTCAGGAATCTCTTCTTATTACCATATAGTTTTATTAATAATTTCGCTTGGATACAATCCTCTCGATAATAAATCTGCTGGATTAGAATGATTATTGATATATTTCCATCTATTAATTACGCTATTGGTTTGAATATAATTTACTCTATTAGACACGAATACTTGCAATATAGCCGGATCTAACTTTAACCAACTTAGTACAATCTCTGAATCCGAAAAGTAAAATATATTTTTCAAATTCATTTTCAAACTCCCAACTACCTTATTCATTAAATCGACCAACAAAACAGACGCGCAAAGTTCTAAGCGAGGAATTGTTACAATTTTCACTGGTGGTGGTTGATTTGCAAGCTACCAACTTTGCACCTGCTTCATTTACGGATTTCATATATACAACCGCTCCATATGCTTTCATTGAAGCGTCACAATACCCGTGGTTTTTTGGTTTTTGACGACTATATGTCTCGGCAACTTTATTTTACCCAACAAATTCAATTCGCCTCTGAAACGTTGTTATTTAGAGGATCAAATAATCTCGCGATGTCAGCTAGAATGTTTCTTTTTGTCTTTTTAAAAGAATCATCCCAGCTGGACTTGATGAATATTTGATCTTTCGATGGAATCCAAGCCATTCCCAAAGCTTTTATATTATTTCCCGAATCCTTATCTAAATCTACCGATATTTCGCAATCTTCTTGGGGAAAGTTTTTCAAAAGGTCAGAGTGATTTGCACACCACTTTTTCAGAGGAAATCCGTGACTCTTTAGAGTACTATAAATTTGATGTTGAAGAGACATTAACTCCGGCAAAGAGTCACTTCCGGTCATTATGTCATCCATTTAATGACATCTGCTACATCTGGCCATTGTTTTCTGACTGATTCGGCAGCTTCTTGTAAACATTTCACTGCTAAATATGGTGCAGATGAAGTGCCATAAGTTACGGTTTTTAATTGATACGTTTGTAACACAGAAGACGAAAGAATGAAATTTATGATGAGCTTCATTCACCCAAATCTGCCTATACATTTTCTCAATGTCGCCTGTAATAACAAACGTATGTTTCCTAAATCTAATCAAAATATTGAAAATATCTTCCTGGAGTCTTGGTCCAGTATGAAGTATATCATTCAGTGAAACATTTGCGGTTGTTTTGCAAGACGCATCGAACACCACTCTCAATTTTGTTGACGTGCTGTCTGGTCGCAACACAAAATGGTGAGGCAAGTAATACCCTGTATTTAAATCTTTCTTTGATCTAACCAATTCCATATGGCCCATTTCTAAATATTTTTTCATAAAGTCATGATATTGGTTTTTTATTTCATTATCTTTGTTTCATTTTCGTTCAATTGCAAAAAATCGTCGTTTCGCAATATATTCTGAATTTCCTAAATTTAACTTATTACCCTTAAATGGAAGATCCACTATAAATTTGCCATCGCTAGCTTTCTTTACAGTTTCCTCGAACATATCTTCACATTCTTTTTCTGATTTTGTTAGTTTAACAAGTTTCTCGACCTCTTCTAACTCCCAAAATTTTTTCAACTGAGTATCTAAAGATTCTTCTAAATAGGAACTAACCCCACAATAAATCGGATGGTCTGTATCTAAACGAGCTAACCCGCTTATTATCCATCCCAGCTTTGTTTTCTGTAACAATACATTACTATCCTTTAGTCGAAGTTTCCCATCCTCAAGAAGATCATAAAATAAATCTGCTCCAATGAGCAGATCAATTTTACTGGGTATATAATATTTTGGATCAGCTAATATTAGATCTTCATCGAGTTTTTCCGATACCACCCTCCTTGCTGGTAATTCGGAAATTATTTTAGGTATAATAAGAACCTCTAAATTCGCCGTATAACTTGAGGATGATGATTTTATTTTTATGTTTCCTCTCTCGTTAATACGTGAGGTCTTTTTTGTTATACCCTCAACAACTTTATCCGTAGGATGACTTTTAATCTGTAATTTATTTTTCATTTCAATTGTCAAAAAGCTTACTTGAGATCCACTATCAAGTAAGGTCCGACAATTTACCCAACTCCCTTTATTATTTTTGATTTGTATTACTGCCGTGGCAAGTAATACACATGTTTGGTCCTTATGACCTTCTTTATTTACAACAGCACTTTTTGCATGTTGTTTTTGTTCCCTATGCAACAGAGTGTTATGGTTGCCGTTACAAGTTCTACAGCCATAACCTTTGCATGTTTTATTAATATGTCCACCGTTTAGACATTTACTACATAGATTTGAGTTTAGCACCTTATTCCATTTTTCATCAATGTTAAGGTTCCTAAACTTTCCGCATTGATTAGGGTAATGTGTAACGTTGCAACCCATTATACATTTCCTTGAACCATTTACCGTCGAAGCCTTTTTCATCGAAAATGTACTACTTACATTTTGATGATTTTTTAAATTTGGCTCTTGGCTTGCTTCTAAAGCATAGAACTCGTGGTCCAGGAACTTCAGCAAGGAATCCACTTTTGGAATTTCCTTGGAACTAGACAACGAAGCCTCAAACTTCACTCGTAAGTTCTCATCCATCTTCCTCATTAATATGAAGTTGATGAATGCCTGAAGAAGATCTTCTACAGGCAACTGTAGACTCTCTTGGATTACATCCTGGAATTTCTTCACAGAGCTTGCTGTTCCGACAACAAGCGGTGCATCCACGAGATTTTTGAAATAAAGAGACGTTATCGCCCTTTTATTTGTATATTTTTCGTTCAGCAGCTTGCATCTGTTGATGGCAAATTAACGATTGTGCTAGCTGCTGCACCTTTTAATTTTGATTTCAGAATACACATTTTCTGTGTATTTGAAATTTTCATGCAGTCAATGAGCTGACTGAACAATTCTTTGAATGGAGTCCACTTTGTATATTCCCCTTTGAACTCCGGAATTTCAATTGCAGGTAAATGATACTGCACAGACGGACTTACAGTTCGTGTCTTTCTTGGAAGTGCATTGAATTCATCTTTCAGAGAATAAAATGACTCCGTGAGTTCATCATCTCTGAATACTTCAATGTACTCCAAGAAAGTCTATTCTGTTAAACTAAGCCTATCTTTGACAGCTTCCAAGGTATCTTCACCTTCCTTGAAAGCCGTCAATTTTTCTTCAAACTCGGATAAAACGTATTGGAATCTTCGGACCAATCCCGAATGATTCTCATGCTTTACAGGGGGGCTTTGTGCCTTATCTCCACCTGTAGAACATTCAATACGTTTTCCCGATTTCGATACTTCCGCTGCTCGGATTAATTCGAACAGCGATCTATATAAAGATACATTTTTACGTACCTGGTCCGCATATTTCTGTTTGAAATATGCGTTTTTCTCCAACGTGTGCGATGGGTTTTGTAGCAAAGCGTCATTTGTTTCAAACCTCTTGGACAGTCCATCCAATTTTTCCATCCACTGTTGGAGGAGTTCCAAACTCCTGTCAGTTGTCGCTGCCACAAAGTTGTAGAGACCAACGATCTCTTTGCCGATGGTCTCCTGCTCACTGATCACATTTTGTTGTGCCATCTTTTTTTTTATATTTAATTATTTGTTTTATTTAAAAAAAAAACAACACTAGGCAACAACAAATTTTTTTTTTTTTTACTTTTTTTTTCTTTGTCACCAACACACAAAACCTATACCTTGTTAACTTTTTTTTGTCGCGGCGAACCGAAATAATTTTGAGAAGTAATAAACAAAAAAAAAAAATTTTTTTTTCTACTTTTTTTTTTTTTCACCAACACACAAAACCTATACCTTGTTAACTTTTTTGTCGCGGCGAACCGAAATAATTTTGAGAAGTAATAAAAAAAAAAAATTTTTTTTTCTATGTTACGCGAACAACTTGCACAGGGGTCACCATGAAAAAAGCTAAGACGATTTTAAATAAGAACACTGTGTGGACAGTCAGTTTTGAACTAATTTTATTGAAACTAAAATCCTTACAACTAACATCGGTTCTTAAAACTATTCCTATCTCTAATTCTATTTATAGACACAGTGTATAAACATCCCCTTCATACCGTGAGAACCCACGCAGGGGACCACTTCACACAACTGATCCTTTTTTATCTTTATTACTTTTTATTTTATAGTTTTTCTCAGAACTAACAATACTTATTATCTATTGGTTTCAATCATTAAAGTGTCTCTATCCTAATCACATGCACATCATAAAAATACAAAATTACGTCAACACATAAATATGCCTAAAAGTCAACTGTTTTTATGATCGACACTTGAATCCTTCATAAAGGTTTCAACATACTCCCGCCCTTGACATCTCTATGTCAACCTAGTCGAGAAAGTGCAAGGGTTGCTGGTAGCAATCTCGATCCCGTCTCACATGTCCGGCGGAGCACCCAAAGAACAGCAATGATGACAGCGATCAGGACAATCCAAGTTAATAGACTTATACCATAGTGAGTTGCATGATGAATGTCGAAGTCTATCGGATTTCCAAATACTCTCGGCTGAAGTTTTGGAATGTCGGCAATAGCAATTTTGGTGGTGATCTCTTTTAATAAGGCAGGACCAAATTCAGGCAAATGCAGACTCAAATTTAGCGCAGGATTAACGAACGACACGTTCTCGACTACAGCGTGGACAGCTACTAACGTTGCATCAATCGCTTCTAAGTGACAACCGGGTTCCATCTTCAAAAAACCTTGTCCAGATATACGATGAGTTGTTTTCGCTGACGGGCAATATTCCTCGACGACTTCTTCTTCAAACGTAGAAAACAACCAAGTATTCGATTCACTCAGTTGAATCCATTTAGTGTGCGATGCTTTCTCTATTTCAATAACATAGTTTTCAGACATATTTTTTGCTTTCATCAAGAGTTGAATTTCGCAAATTTTTCGCTGACCGACATTCAATATTGGATGCGTTTGACGACATAACCATAAATCTTCTAGCTTTTTGCATTTAAGAAAATCAATGTCTCTCAAATTATAATATTTCGTTCTTGAATTACTCAGTAATAAGTGATGAAACTGGGTAACTAACAAAACGATTCGCATATACAATTGGATATGGATACACTTCGAAGATGTTGAAGGTATCCTTATGAATTAGCGGTATTTTTATTTCAAAAATAATGAACTCCGCTGTATTCCTCGAAATTTCAGTCACCTTTAAAACTTCGCTGGCACGACGATCTGGAATTCTTAAGCCATCTGGAAGCTGCATAACAATCTTGCCCAAATGGTTTTGTAGCTGTTCATATGTGATTATATGTTGACGAGCGCCTTCATGACTGATCTTCAATAGAGCTTCCTTGATGTCCTCTTGAAACCGTTCAAAGTCATCCATCATTAGCATTGTAAAGAGGATTGCAGAATTAAGCATCGAATGTGCTACTGTTTTATTTAGTTCAGCATCAACTTGTTTAAAATTAAATTTTATTCTCTCCAACTGCTTTTCCAAAAAGTTGTGTTGATTTTTAATAACATTCGCTGTTACATCTTCTATTGAGGACATATTCTTGATGATGCCTTCTACTTGCTGCTGCATCTGTATACCTCTTTTACAGCATTCTGTAACATCTCGGCATGTTCCTCATCCATGACACCAAATAATGAGTGTTGCATTGCTCCTATAAAACTTAGCGGAGCTCGCTTACTCCTCCTTGCCTTATTTGCAGATATAAACTCGTTGTTACTCTTGATCACGCTCAATCGCCGATAAAGTAACTGCTCGAACTCGTTGCATAACTGTTGCTTCTTACACACCCAGCGGGCGTTATTCACCGCCTCACTGACCTTGTCAAACCTTTGCCAGTATGTTGACATGTTGACATAAGCCACCATACTCCACGATGACTTCTGCAAACCGACAATTCCTTGATTCTCGAAAAACAATCCGGAGTGGTCCTTCAGCATCTCTATTTTAAGACTAAATACTAACTGTGGTATAATTGTCAACAAACTTAAAATAGTTAGCATACAGTTTTTATTTTTTAATCTAGGAGATCTTCGTTTTTCTCTATCTACGGTGGTGTCAATACCCTTGCCCTCATCTATGATAGGAAAAGGACAAACATTGTGGATCGATCTCTTTGAAACCCCATTGCTTGTCCTTACATCTACCATACGGCAAAATCCATCTTCTCCTAAGATGGTTTTAACGACCCTCCCCCTTCTTCAACTTAGTGGAGGAACATCGTCTTCTTTCAACAACACAAGTGTCCCCGATTGAATATTCATTGACACATTTTTCCACTTGTACCTTTTTTGCAATTCCGTCATATATTCTGTAGACCAGCGTTTCCAAAATTCTTCTGCATTGGAACATACAGACTTCCAATGTTCTCGTAAACCCGAATAACTTCTATTCTCTACTCTATCTCTGAATGTAGTCAATGATTCACCTATCAAAAAATGGCCGGGGGTGAGAACTTCAAAATCATTCGGATCGTCCGACGCTGGTAATAGTGGTCTTGAATTTAAAACACATTCTATTTGTGTCATCAAAGTGCACATTCTTCGAATGTCATATACCATCGACTACCCGATAAAAATTCTTTTTGACCGATTTGACGCATGCCTCCCACAAACCACCAATATGAGGCGATCTAAGCTAGTATATTAACCCACTCTATTTCCCTGTCTGAACAAAACTCATACACGTATGCCACAACATTCTGTAAAAATTCAAAATTATTTCTATGATTAATACGCTGAAACATTGAATTCTCAATTGCAACTGTCGAAATCAATTTAACCTTCTTAATTTCAGGAATCTCTTCTGCTGTTAATTTTGTATAATTACTATTTTCCGAAATTTCTGATTTTAATATTTCGGGCCCATCAAACCATATAGTTTTTATAATTTCGCTTGGATACAATCCTCTCGATAATAAATCTGCTGGATTAGAATGAGTATTAATATATTTCCATCTATTAATTTCACTATTGGTTTGAATATAATTTACTCTATTGGATACGAATACTTGCAATATAGCCGGATCTAACTTTAACCAGCTAAGTACAATCTCTGAATCCGAAAAGTAAAATATATTTGTCAAATCCATTTTCAAACTCCCAACTACCTTATTCATTAAATCGACCAACAAAACAGACGCGCAAAGTTCTAATCGAGGAATTGTTACAATTTTCACTGGTGCTACTCTTGATTTGGAAGCTACCAACTTTGTAACAATTTCACCTGCTTCATTTACGGATTTCATATATACAACCGCTCCATATGCTTTCATTGAAGCGTCACAAAACCCGTGCAGTTCAATTGATTTTTGGTTTTTGACGACTATATGTCTCGGCAACTTTATTTTACCCAACAAATTCAATTCGCCTCTGAAACGTTGCCACAAACTTCCTATCTCTTCCGGTATTTCTGAATCCCAATCTATCTTTAACTTCCATAATTCTTGCAATAATATCTTTGCGATTAC